>OY740765.1:140320321-140920321 GCA_963513935.1 Aphrophora alni | reverse complement strand
TCGTCAGCCTGGTAACAACCAGAGGCTAGATCTAGTGTTGTAAAATACTGTGATCTTCCTATTTTGTCTAAAATGTCTGTAATGTTAGGCAAAGAGAATCTATCATCGATTGTCTTGGAATTTAGTCCTCAAAAGTCAATCACTAGGCGAAACTTTTGATTTCATGAAGCGTCAGCTTTCTAGGGTACACTCCAAATTAGGCGGTTCCATGGGGATTTTGAAGGTTTAATCATTTTTTGTCTTAACATATCTTGTATTTGATTATTTACTTCTTCTTTATAAATTTCCAGGTAACAATAGATAATTCCTTGTATAAACATGGAATTTCATCAGTTGTTCTAATTATATGTTTAACTTGATTGGTGAAAGTTAGGTCATCCTTTTTATTATAAAAAATATCTTAATATTCTCGAATTAATTTTATTTAAATTTAGTTTATTCTTTTCCTTATAGTTTATTGAATTGAAATTTGCTGTAATTTTTTGATCACATTTATTATTATGAGAATCCAGAATCTCAAAATTACTCAAAGGCTCAATTTTCAATGGTTTTGGCGTAATTTTCATATCTTCTATGTTAATATTGATTATTGGACAAAAAGTTCCATTTTCTTTTATAGTAACTATATATTGCGGTATTCTATTCCTTTAAAATACGTATATGGTGTTAGAATATTGGTATATTTTTATTTAGTACTCTTAGTTTATTATTTATAAAATCCAAATTTAATTTCAATTCCTTTATGTTATCTAATCCTTGCAATAAATCGAAATCTTTATGGTAGTCAAATAAATAGAATTTCATTTCTTTTTCATTTAATAAAGGTAATTCACAACTGTATTTTTCTTCTGAAACACTGTGTGCAATTGATACTTCAAAAGGTTCTTGCTGTAAAGTTTTTTTATATAATTTAAATGCTAACTTTTTGTTTATGAAAGATTTTGTACTCCCTGTACTGATTAATGTTTTTAATTTGGTATTTGGGTCAACAATATGTGGTAATTCATTATATTTATATATATATATATATATATATATAAATATATACCGGTATATATAAATATATATATATATTCAATATTTTGAATTTGTTCCGAGGCTGATAGCTCTTAAAAAATAATCTTTATCCTCATTTTTATCATTTTCCTTGTTTAAATTGAAAGTACTTAACAGTTCTTGAAATTCAGAAATTTCCGTATTTTCAACAAAATTATCCACATCTTGATCGGATTTAAATGAATAATTTACAAATTCTTCTTCTGTGGGTTTCCCCGTTATTTGGTACATTTTAGTGTTCCTAACTGTGTTATCTGTCTGTCTTGTTGAAATACTCATAGCTGTTTGTATATATTGTTTTTGATTTTGATTATATTTCTGCTGGTATGGGTTTAATTGTTGTTTTGATTGCATCTGATTATATGGCTTATTACCATAAGGGTTTTGAAAACTTTGGTAAGGTAGTTGGAAAGGTTTAATTTGTACAGGTTTTTATGGTTGCACAAATTTACGATGATCGTTTGGAAAGTTACCTCCGATTAGCCACTGAGTGGGAAGGAGTGGGGGTAACGGCGCCAACTTTGCACTGACGAAGGCGGCAACTCGGTCAGCTTCAAGCCGTGGTCGAGTGAAGGTCGTATGAACACTAGTTTGGTTTTTGTAGCGTCTGGTAATTTTGCGCTGCAATTAAAAACCCCGCCAAATGCGAAGTTCGAGCTGATATAAGGTTTGTATAAGGACTGTGTTGTACAAGGTAGTGACATAGAGGTTAGGTTACCGGAAGTTCTGTGCACGATGGGTGCCCAAAATTCTTACCAAGCACCACAAAACACAAAGAATGGCCTTTCCAATAGATTTTCTCACACGTTATGAGGAAGAAGGAGAACTATTGTTAAACAGAATTGTAACCGGTGATGAAACCTGGATTAAGTACGTGAATCCTGAGATAAAGGAACAATAAAAAATGTGGGCCCATTCAAGATCACCAAACAAACCAAAAAAGCCCCCCTTTTTTTCTGGCAGGAAGCTGATGGCAACTGTGTTTTGGGATACTAAAGGGGTGATGCTGGTAGAATTTATGGAACAAGGGACAACCAATAATAAGGACGTGTACTGTGAAACGTTAAAAAACTTAAGACGGGCTATACAAAACAAACTCTGTGGTATGCTGACTTCCGGTATTTCTTGCCCTCACTCTGCAAAGAAAACGAAAGAACTTCTGGGTCAATTCAATTGGGATGTATTCAATCATTCCCCTTACAGCCCAGCGATTATCATCTCTTCATGCATATGAAGAAATGGCTTGGATATCAGCGATTCGGTGATGATGACGAGCTGAAAGATGTGGTCACTGGCTGACTCAAGGCACAGGAGAGCGATTTCTATGCAGATGGAATTTCAAAGCTTGTGAAGAGATATGATAAGTGCCTGAATGTGTATGGAAACTACATTGAAAAATAGAGAAAAGAATTAGTTTTAAGATGTATACAATAAATTGTTTTTATTTACTTTGGTTTTTTTTTTAATCAATCGGAGGTTAATTTCCGAACGGCCTAGGTACTTACATTAGGTTTGTTGTTTTCCAACAATTTGTCATTTTTGAATTGAAAATCATTTATTAACATGTTTAAAGCTTCTTCTAAATTAGTTGAATTTTTCGTTCACATAAAAGATCCTAATGGTTCTTGCAAACCTTTTAACATTACTCTTAAAGGTTGACATATATACACAAAACATCACTAGCAGAAGGCTCTTTATTAGAAAAGAATGCAATTTGTAAACTAAAAAATTTCTGTATGTTCATACATTTTAAATGGAGACTCATTGTTTCTTGTTTTAATTCTGGCATTTCTATGTTTAATTTAAAACAATTTCTTTTATCAAGATAAATAGTTAATAAAGTTTTTCTAACATCTTCCCATGCATAAGTATTTGAACTTACAACTACTTCTAAAGCTTGTCCTTTTAGTTTAGAGAGTATAGAAGAAAACAAATATACATTTTGAAAACCATCTACATTTTCAGTTGCAACAAAATTTTGCAACAACTTTGTCATAACAAGAAATAGATCTTCCTAGTATAGTGGGATCTCCATTATACTCTAGAATCATATCAAGATATTCACTTTTTAATGTGCGAATTGCTAATTTAATAAATTAATATTCTACAATTATCAATTTAATTTAAAACAGAATTCACAAATTATAATTACTTATTTAAAAATTATTCTTTACTTACAGAATCCACAAATATATACTCATACTGGGATTTGTATTGTTTCGGCGTTTGGTTTCTTTTTGTTGATGTACACTCAACTCACTTTCCACTGATTCTGCTATTCTTTCACAATCAATGTTCACTGAAATTCATTTACACTGAAGTCCAGATTTTTGTTTTGTTTTTCAGTCAACAACTGTCATTGAAAGAACTTATTATGTTCATTAAGAACTCCAAAATGCTGTTGGTCCGCTTTCTGATTAACAATTGAGATTGAAAGATTTTATATTCATAAAAATCCTCGAATTGATGTCCTACCGACTGCACCAGTAACGATTCGTTTCCGGAACATTAGGTTAAAAAAAAATTTTTTTTTAATAAAAACCTTAATTACTATTAATAATCTAATATAAATTTAGATCATAACAATAATTGTTTTCGTCACAACTAATGTACGTTTAGAAGTGTTCGGAGTGACCTGACTAACGCTAAAGTATAAATGATTCTACTGCTACTTATTAACAATATGTCTTGATGTAACATATATATACATACATTAGATAAAGAACTTATAGAGGACCTCCTGCAAAACAAATAAACAATTCTTAAAACTAAATACATCAATTTAAAAAAAAAAACAAGTATAATAATATCATTATGATCTTGTTCATCGGGGTTTGACCGTGTCAATATTGTCTGCACGTTGAGTAGGCTGTACTCAACGTGCAAACAATATTGACACTGTCGAACCCCGAAGAACAACATCATAATGATGTTTGTGACCGTGGAAGTCTATTGTTCAAAATCAAGTATAATAATAGTTTAAATAATGGGATTCACAGTGTATGACTGTCTTTGAACTTAGGGGAAAAATCACAAAGTATAAATTTAATAACAAATATAATAATAGTTAAAATAATTGGGAATCACAATATCTGACTGTCTTTGAACTTGGGGAAAATTCACCATCTGTTATTGAATTTGTTAATATTTAACCCTCCAAGTGCTAAAAGTTGTGATCGCAATCTATTTTGCCGCGGCCACAGTGCTAAAGTCGAGATCGAGATCTAATTAAACAAGGTTTGCTAAAATCGATATACCAACGGTAACTTTTATCCAAACTACATGTATTTTATATAGTAACTCTAAGTAAAAGACCATTCTATTCATTTTGCACAATTTTATCGAAGGTTATAAGAAAAATCAATGTTAGCAAGCTAAGGGGGTCTATGTTAAATGGGATTTCTTCTGAAGTTTCATTTTATTTTATAAATAAATCATACTAGTTATAATAACCAATTATTTGTTTAATCAAATAGGGAAGATATGGTTTTCTTTTAATAGAAATTTTATAGACCTAATCTATGTAATTGGAGTGAATTTTATCTTTATAAAGAGGCACTAAACATGTTTTATACAGAGTGACCACATGTTTTGCTGAATAAGGAAATATGTTTTCTGTATTTTCATTTAAAATCTGTTATGCTTATGCTAACTAAATCAGGAGAGAAAAACAATTTGATTAAACGTTTAAATTGATGTATTAATTTTTAAAGATTTTTTGTGTAAGAATTTTGTAAAAAAAGAATTTAAGGAAAACTAGAGGAGTGCCTTTGCTTTTAGGGATATGCTTATGAATTGCTATTTGAAAACACTTTATGTGATTTTAAGAAGTTTTGAACAATTATATTATCACCGGTTGAACTGTTGTATACAGGGGTTCAACATATCGGCTGTAAAGTAGATTTCAACTATGCAGGGGTTTTGGTACACCTCTGAGCTCTACCAGACTTACACTGATGGATCATTACAATATGGTCACCGTTTTGACAAGACAGAAGCCGTTCTCCTTTCCAGCATTTAACGCTACAGCAGTTAAGCTAGGGGGGGGGGAACAATTTGCAATCTCACCCATATTTGTCTTTAAATCTTTGTATTGGTATGGTTGTACCAGGTGACAATATATATTTTTTTAAACTAATTAATAAAGCAGACAGTTGTTGTGTTAGAGCTGAAGAATAGTGGCATCATCGACTCGAGGCAAGTTGAAGTGTTTTTCTTCTTTCCTTTTTTGATTATTGACGATTTTAATATAAAGTGGTTTTGTTTCTCTTGTATATCAGATTTAGAGATTAAAACTTTTGATTTAGAGTTTGTAAATGTCATACGTGACTTTACTTTTTTTGGGGGCTTATGGATTTTGTTGTTGTTTACTTTATCTGGTAAATGTGCAACTGGTCAAAGTTTACCTTTTTAAATTTGAAGTAGATAAAACGCAGATATGATTTAATTTGTTTTGATTTTGGAGTTTGGGATTTCCTTTAGTTTCAACTGGTTAATCAGCATGTTGTCGGATTTTAAGAACCTTAATTTAAAATTTAAAAAAAAAAAAGAAATGATAATAATAAGATCTAATTCCCCTTTGTTTTGCTACTGATAGTTTCTTGGTATACTTCTGATAAATGGACCAGTAGCCAGTTTTTTTATTATTATGCTTTAGTAAAATTTTTGCAAATGTATGTATATGAACAATAGGTGTTTTGTATAATAAGCATCATTTCAGTTTTGTTTTATGTACAGGCATGTCTGATAAGTTTTTTTAATTATGTGATATTAAGCGTCTGTTGTCTAATTTTTTGTAAAAGTAAAGTAAACAGTGCATTATCAACATCGATTTTCATTGGTTCTCAACCTCCATGTCATACTCAGTAATTGTATTTTCCTTTAACACTCCTCTTCTTTTATGATTATTTCTGTTTGTCTTTTTTAATTAAATAAGTGCTGTTTTCCTCTTTAAAGGAGTGAGGTGGGACATATGGGCACAAATGTTTACAACGATGTTGACATTATGAAAAAAATAAAGTGTTACTTATGTTACATTTCTAGTTTTGTAACAAAATTTGCTACATTTTGTATATATTGGACATTGGATTATCATAATCTAGTTATTACCTACGTTGTCACTAAATGGATAAAAGAAATTTATTTTTTTTTTTTGCGGATATGAGTTGAAGCAGACCTCAGTTTTAAAGTGGTAAGTTTAAATTTTATTTTATTTTTTTCTATGGGTTTTCCTGAAAATATTGATGTATAATTTGTCATATTTCAGCCAATAAAAGTGTATTCTTTCCTGTAATAATAAAAGCCTTGAGCAGAGCGTTGAACTAGCCTCTTCAAGTTCTTCAGCTTTGTGTGAGACGCCTGGCAACAGTCTTATAAGGCGTTCGCAGGCACTGGCATCTGAGAGTGACACATACCGCAGCACCACCGCCAATTGGTCGTTGTGTGATCTGTCTGGAGTAGAGTCAATGATTAGAGAGAAATATCGAGCTTCTTTGATTTCTTTGATAATTTCCTTCAGTACCTGGTTACCCATAATGGAGATAAATTCACTACAAATATCAGATGACAAGTAAGATACATTACCTTTGCCTTTATTGCCATAGGTAATCAAATGTTGAGATAAAAACGGATCATACTCGCTAATTAGTTCAAGGCATCCCAGAAATAGGCCATTAGACGTAGAACCCAGTTTTTGTTATCACCACGAAATGGAAGAACTTTAAGTGCCAAAAATTTCACAACACTTACCACTCTAGTTAGCACATCTCTCCAGTACTTGACTTGTTTTTCATGTTGTGTTATCACTAGAGATTCAAATGAATTGGCCTTTTTTCTTGAGATGAATTTAAGAATATTCACACGATGATCATTTGATTGTTCATGCAGCTTAACTAACTCAAAAGAATGATTCCAGTCATTGAAACCTTCACAAAAAGACGAACGTTTATTTTCAGGTTGGAAAAGCAGACAGGGAACGCAAAATACACAGCCTGTAGATTTAGAGTACAACAGCCAGTCTCTTTTTAAAATCTCACCATTTGGGAGCAGACTAGAAAATAAATTCACAGAAAGCCTGCGAGTTGTTTTAACATCTTTATAAGAACGTACCGATTCTGAAAAATCTACAGTTATGTCTTGTTTAATGTTATAATTGACTACTTTTTGCACATGCTCATAATTTTTTACGTTCCATGTAGCTGGGTCATCTATATGAAATTCAACATCTTTGTCAATAATTTTGGATTTTACAATGTCAATTTTAATATTAGACACTTTTTCTGGAGTAATTGAATCTGCGTTAGGCATTGTCATGATAGGGTCAATCACACTGGATGATGTTGGTTGTTGTACATTTCCCTGTGAGTTGACATCTGATTCTGGAGTTGAGTGAACAAAAATTTGAGTTGAAGAAACATTATTTTCTATATTTATTTCGGGGCTCGCTAGCTCGACATTGTCTGATGGGGTTTGTTGTGGTGATTTAGATTCAGAGGGAGTAGTGGTAAAAAATCTATTAATTTTAGGAACCTTTTTAAGAAAATTCTCCTCTTGTGTCTGTTTCTGAGCGACACACTTACGAAATTCTGCACCACTAGGTTTTTTCTTGTCCTTGTCAGCCATAGTCAACACGATACTAAATTGTTACTATAATAGTCTAAATACAATAAGAAACCAAACACTGTCTACAGATATTTTAAACATTGAATACTATTGCGTAAAGCGTATACTATTCACTATTTCACAACTAGAAATTACAACAGTTTGAACACAGAACACTGAGAGAAAAAGTAAAAGTCAAATCACTGACAAAATACTTCTACTAGGCAATAAATGCACGAGCAAGACACGTTGACGTCGTTTACA
Organism: Aphrophora alni; assembly: GCA_963513935.1. Taxonomy (NCBI): domain Eukaryota; kingdom Metazoa; phylum Arthropoda; class Insecta; order Hemiptera; family Aphrophoridae; genus Aphrophora; species Aphrophora alni. Next base: position 140,912,401 of record OY740765.1, on the reverse strand, counting down.
TTACAGACTGAGCTTAAACACTGTTCATTTCACAAAGAAACAAATTGAAGATTTACCTCTCTCTTCGAAAGTCATGAGCGTACTGATCATTTTGACTAACTGTCTCATTGTACGAAAGGAATATTCAGGAGCATTAGAAAATTCCGTGAATTTATACAGTCGTATTGTGGGAACAACAATAATTGCCAATTCACTCAAGTTTTTCGGAGAACTGCTGTCCAGTCGAGTCATATTTCCATATTTGTTTAGTCCGACTGTGAGTGCGTGAGAACATCAAACACTAGACGCTCTAGGTTAGGTTAGGTTAGGTTATATTAGTTGGTTAATTTGTTGAAAAGTTGATTTGTAATTAGTTATTATAAACTTTGAGAGAAATATTATTAAGTTTTGAAGTAACATTTATATTCAATTTGTTCTACGCTTTTAGGTTGTCAAATTTTTGTTATTTCTGAAGATTATTAATCCCTTTTGTGTAAATGTATTTAATCTGTTGATTTACGAATTATTTATTTATTATAGTTTGAATTAATAATTTTTGAATGTATATATATGGTGGTTATGCATTTTGAAATATTTGATATTGTCAGTGTCTATAGTTAATAGTTTAAGTTAGTCTTTTGTGTTTCACAAGCAATGCACTGAGTGGGCACAAGAAATACTTATGTCAGGTTTATTATGAATGAAGTATTGTGTGAAGATTATATAACATGCTGAGTAGGGAAATTCCTTATTTTTTTGCAATGTGTGTAGCATGAATGCTGGCACAGGGAATCTGATACACTACATTTATATTATTGTTCATCAAGTTTACGGCAAAATAAGGTTCTCCGAATTTTTACAAGGAATAATGATCGGCGAATTATGGCATTGTAAAATACAAAGTTGTTATGTTGTGACATCAATCATAACATCTGCGCCTGTAACTGCAGTAATAATACTTGCACGTTTTTACAGTAGCCGGTTGCCAGTCCGGGACACGGCGGGTCCATAGGTGGTGGGTAATGGAAAGACTTACCGACTCACCAAATAAAAGGAGTTCGGTGGAGTTAAGGGAGAAATCCCTCCCGAACCAAAACTGGCAAATATGAATTAATCGGGGTAGGCGCATCTCTTTAATTTTCCCAGGGGCGTTACAAGGGTTAAAAACGGGCCTGGTAAACATTAGGCTAGACTACTACTAAGCATGCGTGTAAATCAACCATCTCTGCCACTCTTATAAGTGGACATTCTTCTTGAAAGTGCTGTTTGTTTATATTTTCATTTCACTACGTACTCCATGTTTTTGACCTTCAAATCATATTTGCGTAGTTGACACACTATCCTATCTACACTAGATCACTGCTCTGGGCTTGGAGCTTCTTTGCATTGTAGACTTTGTTGACTTCTAGTAACCTATACATCCGAAGATCTAAAATTGATTAACACACTATAAATATTCTATTTTTTTAATAACTATTTTGTTTCTTTTCCACTTTATAAAACCAGTTTTGACACTGTAGCCAATTTTGTAGAATAATTGAACTACGTCTAACTATATTTAATTCATAGAAAAAAAAAATTTATAGCCCATTTTGAAGCGTTGGTGTTCAATTTTTAAGACTGTTAATACTTGTAATTAATTAAGCTTTATTTTATTTGTAACATGACAAATGTTAGGAATAAGATAGCGGAGAATCGTTACTATATTTTTACTCAATCGATTTTTAATCAAACTTAATTCTAATATAATTTCTAATTTAGTAACCTCTTTTATTTAAGATTTATACTGGCCCTTAAACATAAAACGGCCAACAACTTCAACATTTTTGTTTTACAACTCATTTTAATCATATTATTTTCTATGTATTTTTGTTACGCTGATTTAAAACTACCAATAATATTTTATTGCAATCTTTAACTTCTGTGATCCAAATCTTGAAATATTAAACACATCGAAAAAATGGAATAACAAATATTTGTTTTCCTTTTTCAACTGATTTGCAATATGAATTTTAAGATGTTTGTCTTAAATTGATAAACATATTCTATGTATATCCATCTCCAATAGTATCCGCCCGTAAAAACAAAACATTCTAAAATATCAATCTTTTCGGGTCTAAACCTTCTTTATTACAGTGATTTTGAATACGTAATTTATGACTATGGAAAACTAACATATTTGAAATTGGAATAATACCAGTTTCTTAAAAACCAAATTAAATCATTGGTGTTATGCCCAAGTGGGCTTCGTAAATGATATAAAAAATATTTTATTTTTCTCTTATTTTTAATTCTCTTCTGTTCTTCTACAATATAATCTGGTTCTCTGATAGACATGCTTCTCCTGTGTCTGGGGTCAATAATTTCAGGCAATAAACAGGTTGGGTAGAATTTTGATAACTTTTCGACCATTTCTGTTTTCCAATACTTGTCATTTTTGTTTTTAAATTTTATCTATCTTCATTCCGTGCTTAGAGTCAACAATACAAATTGGCACTAGTTTCTCTATGCAATATAAAGTTGCCATTGAACTTAATAGTATTATTTGTTAAGTTTCTCTTTATTAATTAAAAAGGCATCACCCATTTGCTACCACAAACTACCTACAATTCCTTTCTTATGACTTATTATTTCTTCTGGAGTCAAATCTCTGCCAGAATACGAACATTTAAGTTCCACTATCCCAACCGATCATCGATCAGGCCGTCAGGAGTTGCTGTCATACCATTATCAATAGAAAAATTACTTTTAGTTTTATTATTACTCTCCACAGCATTGTCAATACACACATTATTGTCGGAAGTAATGGACTGCTGACTGATTTTTTCTTCTTTTTAACATTATTTCGGGTCATCAAACCAAAAGATTTTAAAACCCTCCACTCTTGAAGATTCGAAGTCCCATGAATTTTCTTCGTTTTTGTTTGTTTGTTTTTAGTGTTTTTTTATTTTTTGCATTTTGAGTCTTACTTCCCATTGTTTTTTAAACAAACAGCAATAAAGAATATGTAATTATAATTATTGAAAAATACAATACTTAGTTTCTACACATAATAAACACTAAATAATTGCTAGTACAGAGTCGTGTTGGTACTATCCCTCTTATCACAATACAATTTCTGCAGTATGGCACTAATACCACTTCCTTGCTAGACTTGACTAGACTAAACCTTCTCCCACCCATCCCAACCCAACTATAACACAGGAAGATATGGCATTCAAGTTTTGCGCGAAAAAGTTCTGTAGTTACGTGACATGGCGGGTGTTTTAAATTTTGTTGTGTAATAATCTAAAAAGGACCTTGCCATACAATAAACTTACTAATATTTAATATTATAGATTTAAAAAAAGATCAACACTGTATAACGAATAAATTTACATTTTAGTTATTAGAAATAAAAAATTGCAAATTAGAGATATTTATTATATAAGACATATATTTGCATATAAAAAGAACTAAAAATGCATCAAAGAAATATTTTCTTTTACTTAGAATCTTTAAACAATGCAACTAACTGTTTTGAAAAAACGAACTTATCCAACTATTCATAAAACCTTGCAAACTAACAGAAAATGTACACAACATTACATGTATAGTAGGTAGGATCAGTTGACATTCCATAGTCTCTGATGTAGGAGTTTCACAAGCAATGAATTAAAAAGTTCAAACCACGCGAGGGCAGCCTTGTATGCATGGGATTATATGTTTCATTTAATCCATTGTATCTGCCCTACTTTTTAAGTTAGACACTTCAGCATTATTTATTGTAATAGATAATAAATCACTGAGTGTTTTCCTATTTTAAATTTTTCGAAAATATTATTCATTGAGTCACAAAAAATAGCAAAATAGAAAATCGATTTACAAATGTTGCCTCCATTTGTTCAACCACTAATGCTTATATCCCAATTTTTTTTTAAATTGGAAACTACCGTGTTCACGTGATCTTCAAAATGATCTTTTAACGATAATTCTGAGATGAAAACTGACATCACTACAACAGCTAAAGTGTAGCATTTATTCCTATGGGAGATGAATCCAACATGGTGGAGGTGGAGCAGAACCTTAAATTAATAAAGTATTGCAAATATAAACTTTTCTCTGATTATTTCACAGTAAATAGAGAATAAGTTAAATAAAAAGTTGTAACGCCCGTCTAAATTATTAGAGAACTGTAACGCCCAGCTAGATAATCAATAATAATCGTAACGTATAAATTATCTACAGTACAGATTTAATTTCCTAAATTCAAGATAGCCAGTTTGTACGTGCCTGTCACATACTGATAATTGATATCTGGTTGTTAAGATCTGAAGGGACAGTCATGCGACATTGACCTTGCCTTGACTTTCACTTAGTATAGCTCCGAAGACACGTTGAGTTCACATGTTTCACCCTGGTCATGTGATGTTCGTAAAATTGTCTCGTCAAGTTTTCTTTTAATGAAGTAATAATTAATCAAATTCATATTGGAACGTCTTCACATTAAAATGAACCGAGGTTTAAATAAAAACTTGCGTTAATTTAATCCACTTGCTTTATACGGAATGGTTACCAAAGTTCTTTCTACATCTTCAAAATTTCACAACGCTTCCTCCTTTTGAATTTCCAGGTAACGAGTCTTTAAGTTAACCATATTAAGTTATATGTATATTTTTTTAATTTTAATTACAGCAATGTACAGTTTAGAAATAATTCAATCATAATAAAATTTTTGTTTTATCAGTAAGTTCTTTTGAAAAACATAAATTCACATAATTCTTATAAAACTAAAGTAATCACTCTTCATTCTAAAATCAAAATTATAATCTTCAGATAATTATAAAGTTAAAGCATTAATTAATCAATCTTTTATTTTTAATTAAAATCTTTTTACTTGCAATTTGTACCAGTTTAGATTTCAGACAAAAACAAAGCTATCTTTGTTTCATTACTTATAGAAACTCATTTTCTAATAGCTTTGTGAAAACATTTTGTAATTTGTGAATACATTTTAATTGCTTTTGAAAGTATAACTTCATTACATAGAAATATCTTGTTCATGAACCTGTCTAAGATTGCTTGAACCTTTGTTAACAAGTCACATGTATTTTTGTGCAGCAAAAAGCTGGTTCAAGGTTGAGAGAACAAGACTTTAACTTTAGCAGAATTTCAAGTGCAAACAGAACTCAGGACTTCTTAACTCACAAAAAGTTCAAGTTATGAATAACCTTTTTTGAAAGTGTACCTTAGTAAGGTAGAATATAAACTCAAACTGTGTCTGTTAAATAACTTAAAAATGAAGTGAACTAATTTTGGTGATTATTCCTTGTAAATTGAGAATATGTACAAAACATAAAAAAAAATTTAAAACTTGGATGGGATTGCATGCACATTATTTCGGCTTTTACGACCCCAAAGGGGTTAATTTTCAAAATTAAAAATTGATGTCAATAAAAATTATCTTTCTTTTTTTTTAAACATAATCTAAATAAATAAATTTATCCTTTTTTACATACATGTTCAAAACTAATCTCTTTCTTTTCAGTTGGCCAACTTAGCTTTAAGAAATTTAATAAATAAAAATTGTAATAGATTATATGTAATTTGGTAAGTGAAATTTGTTAGTCTTAACATACCTTTTCGAAACTAAATTTCATTTATAGATAATATTTTACATGAAATGTTTCTTGTCTTTTAAAAATTTCAGTAGTAACTATTTGTATGGGGGGATTTCAAATTAAATGTAAACTCTTGGGGCATGTAACTATATAAAATTTATCATTTTTCTTTTAAATTGTTAATTTTCATTAACTTGTTTTATGAAAAGTAGATAAGTCATTTGTAAACTTGTATTTTACAAGCTTTGTTGTGAATGGTTAACTTATTGTTATTTGAATAAATCACAGGTCAATTGAAATTTCTCTTTGTTCTTTCAAACATGTTACCAGCCTGGTTCCAAAATTTATAAAATAAAATCCTTGGTAACAAAGTTTGGTATACAAAATATAGATAATTAAAATAAATATATAAAACAAATCACTTTTCTTTTCTTTTTTTAATAGTAGATAGGAGAAGGTTTCAATAAAATACAGTTTGTTTGAGGTATTTATCGAATTTAGTTTCAGTTATGAAGTTAATGATATAGTAACTAGGTTATTTATTTTTTGGTTAATAAATAATCGTTCTATTGTATAACCATCTTCAATTACAGTCCTCAATTATAAGTTAATTTCTAAATTAAAAATTAATGTTAGATGATAAAAAAAGTTCAACCAAAAGGTGGTAAAGAGGAAAATGTTACACTGTGGTAATTATATCTGGTTGTATATATTTTATTGTAAACAAATTGATTTCTGAGAACTAATGAAGTAGATTTGGTGTTCTAATAATGAAGATAGTTTCTAAAATTCTTCGGTTTCGTTGGTAACCTTCTTAAAGTAGAATTAATTTTTTGTTTATTCGATAATACCAAGCGATTTTGCTTTAATTTGTAGATGAGCCTAGAGTTCCTAAAGACATAAGCCTAGAATCAAGCAACATGGAATTTGAGGTTATAGAACTGCGACCGATGATTTTAATTCTAATGATGTACATTGGTCTAACTAAGCAAGTACTATGATTCATGACTACATTTGATGATAAGAAGTAATCTAATAGAATTTAAAATAGACGAAGCATGTTTTCAATGTATTTCCATAGGAAATACATTGAAAACAGTTTTTTCACCTTTTTTTATTTGGAGCCAAGTTTTGGCAGCCTTTATTGAGTATTTTCAAGAAATGAAAAATAGTAATTTGTAGGAAATTTTATTCTCTTTCAGAATATTACCTTCCACTTTGGTCGATTTCCTCACCATTTAAAAGTTATTCACAAAAAAGCTAAGCAACCTCCGAATTTATAGTGTTGAGAAAATACTGAGTTTTTTATTTTTAAACTTTGTACAACTAAATAAATCTACAGTTCTACTGGACCGATTTTATTAATTAATGGGTCGTTGGCAAGCTTCATCCGTGTAGATTTGCAGATAATTATGAAAGTTTGATTTTTTTTTTTTTAATTATGGTGAAAAAGTAAAAACACATGTTTTCTATAAGAAACCCATTAAAAACAGTTTTTTTTTTTTAAAGTTTCTCTTTGTAGCCAAGTTTTGGCTGCCCGTTATCAGTATTTTATAGAAATGCATAATAGTAATTTGTAGTAAATTTTATTCTCTTTCAGAATATCACCTTCCACTTTGGTCGATTTCCTCACCACTTAAAAGTTATTTGCACAAAAGCTAAGCAACCCCCAAAAAATCTTCATCTACTCTAATTTTGTTTTAATTTACGATTTTTATTTAATTTTGCATTTTAGCATTTGATAGGACATTTTTTTATCTTTCAACATATTACCTTACACTTTGATCAAGTTACCTCCCAGTCAAAATCATGCATAAAAAGCAGATATACAACTTATACATTTTTGTCTTTAAAACATTAGTGAAATGGGTTTGCCGGTATGCATCATCTGATCATATGGAACATGTGTTAATAATTTAACAGCTGAGTGTTGTATTGTTATTTTCATGATTTTTCTTTGCTTACATTTTGTTGTTTACAATTTAGATTTATGGTTAAAGTGTGTTCCTTATGTAATGTGTGTTTCGTAAGTTATGTGCTTAATCTGTATCATTAATTATTAGTGAGTAAAGTGGTGTATGGATTTCACAACCATAATTTGTCATTTTGAACTGTGAATTATTATATAGTAGATATTTTATATTTGATTGAAAATGAATAATTTTACTATTCACTATATTGTTGGTGATGGAAACTGTTTCTTTAGGAGTATCTCATTTTTATGACATAAATCTCAATCTAGATACAGTGATCTACAGTAGTTGATGAAGTCGTAAATAACTGGGACTACTATTGCCCTTTTATCTTAGGGGATAATATATATAGACTACTGGTACAAAACGTAACAGAATACAGAAATCTAATGACTAAAGATGGGGAATACGCCGGGAACGTTGAAATTGAAGCTGCAGCAAGACTTTTTAATGCCAATTCAAATTTATGCTGAGAACTTGGATTCTTATGTAAATGTTGGTGAAGGCACAACAAGATATAAACTACGATTCTCAGGTAGTGTGGATGCTGGGCATTACGATGTTTTGATAGATAATATTAATTCTGAGAATCAAGAGGATGTAACCTTACCAAAATCCAAACGTGGCGGTCCAGCAAAGAATAGAAAAAGAAAAACATGTTCTGGCAGACGTGAATCAACAGCTCATAAAAATAAATTAAAGAAACAAAATTATAGTCTGAATAATGATTTACTACAAGGGGGAAAAAAGTGTTTAACAAGCAATCACAAGGATGGAGACACACAGTGCGGGAAAAGTCTTTACCAGCCGTTTTGTTTTCATTCTATCCGTCTATACGTTGGATATTTTATCGTAATTCGTCTGTACATCTGTAGTCGAGTTGATTGATAAAGACCGGCTTAATGCAAAACAAAATCAAACTTGAGATGTACAGATTGTTATGTGTGCGTATTCTAGAGATGGGTCATATTTTTCCGACCGACATTTTAATCCCACAAACTTTAAAAGGGATCACAAGACGTATCTATTGTGGTGTTTTCCTCACCACTATTTTTCCTACAATTCCGGGCCGCGATTACTTTTGTCTGTTATCGTTTCGAGGGTTGCCGGATACCAGAATTGCAGGGGCAATCTTGGATTTTTCTCCCACTGCACTGTACGACTTACTGGTCAAGCCATCCGCGAACTGAATTATTAAAACTAGTTATGCGTCACCCTTCTAGAGGACTGGAGCCGTTGCGGAAAATGAGCACGATTTTGACATAACCAAATCCATTATCAGTTTACCTTAGTGTGTACCCCCCCCCCCAATATGGTACATGAGCCGAATATGGGATGGGATATAGTCGGGGTTAAATGATGCTATACGAGTTACGTCGAATTGCTTAGTTGTAGGTCTGGGTTGAGATAGGCCTATTGTATAACCGGACTTATTTTAAAATATCCAAGTTGCCCACCTTCCTATAAATTAAACTTAAATTTATAATGACCTTAACTCCCCCCCCCCCCAATATGGGAATCGTTGCACTATCAATTAAAATATATTTCAATATAAATAATCAACACCGATGTAATGCATTGTGCAGTACAAAGGGAATGTGAGAACCCTTTAGATCTGCATTTCAAGAATATTAAATAAAACTAATACTGTAGCAAGTAATTTGCAAATGTGTGTGGCCACCATCAAGTGGATAGGATATGTAAGCTTGTTGAGAGGGGGTTGGGTTAATTCTTCCTGACCTATTTAGCAACTGTTATTTTTATTGTAACAACATCTCTTTGTACGTTGGTTTGTTCTTTCATTTTATTTTAAACTAAATTTAATAAAAACACACAAATAGCTCACAAAGTACAACGTCTACTCACGACTATAGGTAATTTTAATTTTTCGTTTATACAACAATAATTATTACTTTGTGGAATGATAAATATGTGTTATGAATAAGCTGATAAACACAACAATATTTTCAAATTAAATCAGGTTTCAGTTTATTTAAATTATAAATTTTATTTTCTTCATTAACTCTTTTACATTAACAAATTACTTACTCATGCAGAAAATAAAAGCAGGAAACAGGTTAGTAAGACACTTTCTACTGGGTCGGTCTATTCCTTGTATTTTGTGATACTAATTATCTCCTACTCTACCTATTACATGGGCGTAACAAGATGTACTCTAATAACAAAGCCTAAGGTATTACATACACCATTTAGTTACTCTAATCTAAAATACAAATTCGCAATAAATACAAATATTAAAATTATTTCAAATATATACTGTGTGATTTTTTTCAAAACTCCTCACCCTGATTATTTTTTTTTAACCGAAAAGGTATTCAAACATGTTTACTGTGAATCTGTTTAGCCATAGGGGAGCCTAGTGAAACATTTGTAGAGAACTCAAAACCACCCCCAAACAATCCTCAACTCCAAAATTTGGAATGGGAACCTATAGCTTGTGATACATCAAATTGAAGGGTAAGAGAAATATGAGTTTTAACGGTGATACAATAAAAATATGTCTATGCGTTCGCTCGCTACGTTTTAAAATAAAATTATATATTTTTTATCGTAAAGTTACATTAAACTCTTGATTGGAGGTACTAAAAACAATCTGAAATTACGGTACACCCTGTATATATATATATAATGTAACTCAATATCGACATTTATTTAATTTAACATTTAATAAATAACATTATATATAACTGTAAATGTATAGAAACAAACCGAATAATAAATTTTATTTGTTTTCAAATTGAGCTGTCACTTGTCATTATTTTCAGGAACAAAGAACAGTTCAACTACTGTAATGATAAATTTGTCTGTTTTTTAAGGGAACAATAATCTATTTTTATGGGAGTCTATGTTTTGCTCCGACCTTTATCATAATTTGTTTATATAAATAAAAACAAATACACGATTTCTCGAGAGTATAAAGCAATACTCCGATATCAAGTGATAAACCTAGAATCTATAAAATAAAAAACACCAACATAACTTAGTTTTCTCCCTTAACCGACACGAAGAAAAGTATAGGTAGAAAATTTAAACTAACCTAAAAATTAATTGTTAGTAAGTAATTTCACATTAATGGATATAGGGATAACTGTAAACAATAAACTAAAACAAAACAGTTATAATCTAAATTAATTAGCGAAGTAATGAGTCACTCTTTAAGTCAAACTAGACTTTTAACTTGTAAGAACCTCAAAGGCTCTCTAATATACAGTACAATAGTGACAATCCTGAGGGGCCTAGCAGGAATTAAACCTTTTCTCATGTAGTCATGGGTTAGACTACTCTTTCATCTTTCATATCTGATCTATCTTGATCAATTTTTGTTCTCTTCCGACTCTGGCGCTATTAAAGTAGTCAAAGGCTAGGAGTCATCATTTTATGTTTAGTCTTTCTTTTTTATATTTATAAAGCTTTGATGACGGCGAGGTTATTCCCATTTAAAAACAAAAAGGGGGGAAATGGTTTTCATCTTCATATGTCAATTTTTCAAAAATCATTGCTGTTATTAACAAAAATATATCTACTGCAGGTTTTATGTCGAACAACATTACGAACACCTAAACTTTTAATATAATATTATTTAATACCCAGTTAATGAATTCACCTACAAAAATCAAAACTGTACAAATAAGGAATAATTCTTACTGTTGAATCCATAAGAAATAATAGTTTTCCCCCAAAATTAATAGAGTGCAGTGTAGTTGTGCGTCGATCTAATTGTCAGGTTATTCCCTATTGGCCCAAAGGATCAACCAATCATAGCATTTTTCAGTTGGACGTTGTATAAGAGACTTGTTAGTGGCAGTGGCACTAGCTCTTCATCCTTCGACGCTTCTGGTCGTGTTGCTGTTGACGCTCTCATCGAGACCTCATTACGCAGATCTACAATCTTCAAGAGCGGCGTTCTGAAAGAGCTATTCATCATAAAAAACAGTTTTAACCTGAATTTAAATCAAATCAGTGATTGCGTCCTGGTATAGACGCTTACGTTTAAACTTTTAAAACCTTAAGTATTTCAAAGACAAATTACTATATATTTAAAATTAATTTTGATAATACTAATTGCAAGAACATTATAGATAAATATTTCAATTTATTATCGATTTACATACAAATTCAGAATTTTCATTTATCTGTCACTGGACAATTTTTTGAGGACAATCGGATGGATTGTGTTAAATTTTATATTAATAAACATTGACTATTTGCAAGTATTAAATTTTAAAAGAAATGTGAAAGACTTGCATTTAATTTTTGGAATTTGTTTTATTATAGTATGTAAGGTTGTTAGATAAGTAGCCTATTCTTATTATTTCAGGAGTGGATCCAATTAGAATCATGTCATTGTCATTAACAATCAATCAATATATGTATGTATTTCAGATGGAGAATAATCATTAGTATTATGAATGATATATTTATACAATTTTGTCTTTGTGGCTTGTTTGCAAATTGAAAGTACACTTTCCTAGCCTTTTTTCCGGCAACCAGCCTGTTACCAATGACGCATTTAGTTTATGGACCGTATAATTTTTAAAATTGGTAAATTTAGCATATTTTTGATTCGTAACATCAAAGATTTGAACTGCCGAAATCTTTCTATCTGTTATAGTTTTTATTATATAATTTTTTTTAAATAATCAAGAATTGTAACACGTTTTTACATGTTAAAAATCACATTTTTTTTTTCAATTCAACTGTTATCCTAGTAGATATTATTTTATCGAAATGTATAAATACATCATTGTGAGGGTAATATTTCAATCGTCGATAATCATGTATACCAAAAATCCTTCTCACGAAAAGAAAGATTCAAGAATTCTATAAAGTGGACTAATATTCCTTGCCTCACCTGAAGCAATGGCGTTTATATAGAAAAATGTGTACTCTTTCTTTCGGTGTAGTTTTACTAAATATGAAATATCGATTACTTACATTGATATTTTGTAATCGATTTTTGTCCTAAATAGTGCTTAAAATAGTGGTCCTCCATGCATGGCTCGATTTATTTCTGTTATTGTGAACTTATTTTGTTATGTAGTCATGTATTTATTATAATTTGTATATACAAATTATATGTGTATTATTTTTTGTTAGTTTATCATTTTGAGTGAATGTTCTTGTCAGGCTTATCTAGTACTAAAGTTATGTAAGATTTGGCCCAACTCGTTAGCAAATTTCCGTTTGTTTACATATAATTAATTTTGTCTAATGAATATTTTATAAATTGATTTTTTTTTTTTACCAAAATGTATATAAATTTATATACAGGCCTATCTAAAAAAAAATATATATATATATATATATATAGTTGATTTATGTAAATGTAGGGTTCTATTTGGCATTTTATCTTAGGGTTTTGTAAGAATTTTTGATTTTCGAGATACTAACTAAAAATGATTTACATTTAAAATTTTGTCATTACACAGACAAATTCTATGCACCTTTCTCAGCAAAATTATATATTACAAGTTGTGTTTTGGTAAATTTCCACTTTTTACGTAAAAGTTAATTTTGACTAATGGAATTTTTATAAATTGGTTTTAGCAAATTTTTTCCACAAATATAAATCTCCAGTATTAGTCTACTTTAAATAATTCAAAAAAAAAAATGTGTGATATACCTTTTTCTGTGCAATTTTTGCCTCTGTTACTGGATGATTTTTTTTATTCCTCACCTAATAACTTAAAATTTTTTTATATATACATTTTTTTTTCCATTACACAACTAAATTCTATGCACCTTTCTGAATGAAATGATAATTTGAACTTGTATTTTGAATAATATTACTATTATGTGATTTTTTCAAATTACGCTTAACATTTTACCTTTTCCGTAAAAAAATTTATGGTTAACATCTTACCTGAAGCTCCACTAAATTTAGTTGTAGTAGATTTTTTACAGGCCACTTCCCAAAGGAGTGAGGGGATTGGCATAAGCTATTTATGTGTTGTGCTTGATACTTTTACACAAATTTGTTAAATTATACAAGATAAAGACTACCAAGACATTAATTAATTAAATTGTGGGAGATTATATTCCAAGGATAGGAAAGTGAATTTATATTGTCTGATCATAGTTCTCAATTCACATACGAAAAATTAGCCTGGGAAGGAATTAATGTTCAGCACCCTGAAAGTAATTGACAGAATGTTCTGTACTTACAGTCACCACCAATCCTTTTGTGGGCGGATCCTGGATTAATACTGTAATAGTTATCATGAATCTACAGGGTTTACACCTTATGAATTGATGCATAGAAAAACCAAAACTGACAATAGTCATAATTAGCTTTCCACCACATTTAAATGTTACATTTCAACAAAAGATAGTTTTACCATCCAAAAAATTGCAAACTAAAGCACTACAGTGTAAATTAGTTTAACCCATTACATATAAAATAGGTGATAGTTTTAGTCAAAACACATTACCAATCGCCGACAATTGACCAAATTATTAAGAGGTTCTTTTTATTATATATTTATATAGGTCCATCTGAAGTTGATGCATACATCGATGTTGATACAAAACCACAGGTAATACAAGACACATACATTGATTTAAGGGGGGGGGGATTTTTGCAACTTTCAAAAAATTTTGGAAGGCGATAATGAACTAAATAGTTTTTTCGCCTTAGAACTTTTACAAAAATCTACATAAAAATGCATAAAATTAATTTTTAAAGGGTTTTAACCATAAACATAATTTTAATTTGTTTAAAGCATAAAATTGCATTAATGAATATTCAAAAGGCATAAAAATGGTTGTTTTCTGCATTAAGTATGGAAACGGCATTAAATTAATTATCGCATAAACTTAGGTCTACAGTGTAAATTAGTTTAACCCATTACATATAAAATAGGTGATAGTTTTGGTCAAAACACATTACCAATCACCGACAATTGACCAAATTATTAAGAAGTTCTTTTTATTATTTATATAGGTCCATCTGAAGTTGAGGTAAAGTTAGAAAATGTTTACATCCTTGTTGATCCAAAACAGCAGGTAATTCAAGGCACATACAATGATTTAAGGGGGGGGATATTTGGATCTTTCCAATATTTTTGGAAGGTGATTATGACCGAAATGGTTTTTTCGCCTTTGAATTCCAAAAATCTACATAAATAACGCATAAAATTGATTTATTAAAGGGTTTAAACATAAAATTAATTTGTTTTTCTACATAAAGTACGGAAACGGAAATTAAATTAATTATCGCACAAACTTAGGTCTTTCATTTTTAATTTTTTGCACAAAAATAGGGGTATGCATAAATTAAATTATGAAGAATTTGTGTATTAAAATATATAATAGCATAAACGTAAAGGCATAAATTTATTATAGTAAATAAATAGTATTAAAGTAAATAAAGTAAAGCATATTTTATAAATTAAACAATGTGGTCAAATTAAAAATATTAAAGCACAACAGATATTATTACTTCTTAAGGGGTTAAATACCTTTCGGCGCTTTCTTTGACACTTTTAGGTTAACCTTTCTACGATTTTGTAAAACTTCGATGCTTTGTTAAATTAAAAACTTCTTCGATACTCTAGTGACAAGTAAAGAGCTGTGTTTCTTAATTCTAGAATGGTAACGTCTTTTTACATAAATAAATGGTAAGGTAGTAGGACTACTCATGTGTCGAGATTGGAAAAAACCAAATTAAAAAAAAAGTTATTATATCTATATATATATATATATATATATATATATATATATATATATATATAATAGCCAAATACCACTAGCTAGCTGACTCGCTCAACATTTCTCAAAAACTACTGAACGGATTGCAATGAAACTTGGAATATAGCTTCCTCATAGGTAATAGGTGCTCACTATTAAATCTTTTAAAAAACTTTTGCGTTTCAGCATATTACCAAAAAAAAAAAAAAAAATCCGAAATAAAATTTTTCTCTAAACTACAAAGGTGAAATAATGAGCTGAGGCTTCTTACATTCCTTCTTTGGAAAACCAGGAATTTAGTTTACAGAGAGGTCCTAACAATCGAGTAGGGGGTAAGAATCTGAGGGATAAATTAGATAGAAAAAAGCGTCCAATGTAATTAAGTGAAAGTCAAACTTAGTAAAAACTTTAAATTAAAATGATATATTTAAAGCTTTTTCATGTTAGATAGTAGTTTACATTAATAAAAATTTTCAGTGATTTCATAAATAGCGTATCCTTTTTTTTCCATAAACACAGTAGGATATGCACGGGTATTCAAGGAACACTTAAAAAGAATACAATTAAAAAGACTGAAAATACCAACCATAAAAATCTAATAGTGTCTGTCTGTGTGTGTTACTCAATTACAAAAACTACTGGACCCATTGAGCTGAAATTGTACATGGACATTCTTAGGGTCCCTGATTAACACATAGGCCTATTTGTATTTAGAAATTTCATCAGGGCACCGCCCCACTGGCCTTGAAAACTCCCTTAACACTCAATTATCTATATGTTAACCCCTGTATGAAGGCCAGGTACTCTGCTAGTACTCATATATTAATAAATTATATTTGTGTAGACATATTTGTCATGTTTTTTAAAAAATTTACAACGCTTTGGTACATTCTGCACATACAGTTTTTGCTCTGAAAACTTGCCACTTAAACTAATAAAATATAAAATATTCTCTACTGTCATTAATACATTTTTATTTGGGAAACTGTGCACAGATTTAAACATATAAAAAAATAATAATAAAACATAAAGCACATATTGTACAAGACAATAAACTAACTTACATGGTAACTTGTGAAAAATTGATGTTTTTTTTTAAAAAATTGTAAAGTAAAAAAAACTTGGACTTTGTGTGAATGTAATAAAAAATGAGTGTGCATTATTTGTAAAACACTACTGTACTGCTTCATTGACAATAAAAAATGTTGCTTTGGAATTGTTTAATTTAAGTAGGGGTGGGCAAGTGGGATTTAAAAAAACCTATATGCGCAAATATTTTAAAGGGTAGGCCTAATCTGAAATATGGTATGAGGGGTATTTGATTGATTAGGAAGGCTTTGAACAATTTAAATAAGCGTTTTTTAAAAGATTCTGGTCCTGAGAGAAACAGGAAGATCTTGGGGATAAAATAATGTTAGGGAGAAGGTGATAATAATTTTGTATAATAAAACTGTAATTCTGTATCCACCAGTGTCCATAGGAGTATTTATAAGGTATTTGAGTAGACAGGTGCAGTTAGTATTAGTAGCAGCAAGGGAAGTAAAAACTATAATTGATTGGAAAAAATAATTATGACATGGCAAGAAATACAACAGAATTTCTAGTGGTGGATGGTTTATAAGTTGAAATATTAGGTGTAGATTTTTGAGGAAAAATAAGGGAATTCTTAATTTTGAAAAAATAAATTGATATTAACCTATAAGAATGAAAAATGTTATATTCCGTTAATTAACCGAAACCAAGAGAGTCAGCTTATGCAAATAAATATGTTGCAAAATTAATAAGGGATTGTTGGCAATAGCTTACCATTAATTATTATCGGAAATACGCTGGAACAAATTAATAAAGATAGGCTATTAGATTTAAATAAAAAATGTATTTTGTGATGAGCCCGGGTTAATAAAAATTTTTCAATGTAAACTAAATATTCAAAATGAAAAAGTGTATAAGAAAATCGTACCTGGTACCACATGCAAAACGTGTCGCGGTACAAAAGGTAATCGACGGAATGACGCAGAAAGGAATAATTGAAAAATTAAATTCACCTTTTTCAAATTTGTTGGTAGTTGTCATAAAAAAGGATCAATCTATTCGGTTATGTTTAGACGCGGATGGATTAATAAAATAATTGTTCCCGATAGAGAAGCGCGAGAAATTGTAGAAATAAGTTTTCAAAAATTTGAAGGGGCTAAGGTACTTTAGCTCATTAGATTTGAGTAGTTCATATTGGCAGGTCGGATTACACCCCGATTCAAGGAAATATATTGCTTTTTTTATTTAATGGATACATTTTCCAGTTTAAAAGATTAGTCTACCTTTTGGTTTAAATGTATTAGTAGCTGTATTTACAAAAGTATTAAATCAAGTGTTAGGACCAGAAATTATGGAATTTACAACTAAATATGTAGATGATTTATTTACAGGATTTTGACGCCCATTGTCGACATTTAAATAAATCGGTTATTATAAATTACAAGAATATAATATTACGATAACATTGAAAAAATCCGAATTTCTCAAAGGGCTATTAAATTTTTAGGAGACATTATTTCGGAACGGGATTAGCGCTGACTCGAAAAGCTATACAAAAAATTATAAAAATTTAAAAGAATTACGAGGTTTTCTATTACAAGAATTATGCAACTATTATAGGAAGTGTCGGGAAAAATACGCTAATTTAACAGGACAATTATCGCACATTTTAGAGAGTAAAAAGATTTGGAATTTGGGACGGATTCATCCAAATTTTAATAATACTGTTTTTATTGCTACAGATGCATCTGCATCTGATAATCGCCCTAGGTGCAGAATTGTAAATCAATTAAACTGAAGAAGGCGAACATCAAATTTTTGCGTTTGCAAGCCGTACAATTATTGTTTCGGAATGTAATTATAGCACGGCGGAAAAAGAAATGTTGAGTATTTTATTCGTATACTAGGATATTCTGTAATTATTGTGTAATCTGATCACCAAGCGTTATCGTATTTTCGAAATAATAAACTAACACATGGTCGTTTAATTCGATGAATGTTAATATTACAAGAATACGATCTTATTATCGAATATATTGAAGGAAAGAAGAATATTGTAGCAGATGCGTTAGGTGAGGTTAGATTTGATTTGATTACGCATTCGAAGGATTACAAAGGCACAACGTCATGATCAACAAATTAAACCCGTAAAATATAACATTTGCGATTGAGAAAACTATTTAAAAATATTTTTTATTGTACATTGGTCCATTTGAAGTGAGTGAAATTAAATGAAATTGGAAAATGCATGCTATGAAGGAACCTACGACCTGGGTGATTCAGGGAACTTGTAATGTTAATCAATTTAAAATGTTTGATAAATAAAACAGATTAGGATCATAGAAAATGTTATAAAAGAAGTTGGGTTTTGCTACTGTCATAAACTTCCACAATAGATTAAAGATGTACATTGTAAGATAACAGTATATAAGAAGAATAATACATGAGTTAGTTTAGGAAATAAAAATAATGTTATTATAAATTATGAATGCGAGAATGTATGCATTGGAAGAAATGTATAAAGGATAAGTATTTGTGTTAGTGTAGTGTAGATAAAGTGGAGAAGTTGGGTGTCTATAAGAAGTAAGATTGTATAGGAATATTGGCCGGGAACTGTGAAAGGAAACGTTGATTAATTTATTACTAGGAGGTCTGATAAACAAATTCTATTAGTTGAACTGTATAGGGACTTTGTGATTATAGTTGGAGTGTAGATAAGCACGCTCTAAGCAGTTTGGCTCGGAGGGAGATAAGAAGTTAAAGACTGTCAATTCAGAATAAACAAACCAGAGTGTTTATAAATAGTTTTTATTTTTAAGATAAACAAATATCCTGCAGATGTGAGATTTGATTTCGTTATGAAAGGCTTAGTCTAATAATTATTCTATATGTGTAGAGTTGTGTTTTGGCTATGACAGATTTGGTCAGATAGATTAGCAGGTATACGTGGCTATCTTGCAAGAAGATAAAAACTTTCCCTTATGAAAGGTTTTGTCCAAAATGTTATTAAGCTACGGTGCTATCTTGCATAAGGCAAGGGGTATCAGATTTGATTTTATTTGTGGTCGACTTGTACAAAATATTGGTCCATCATGACGCAATAGTTCCTTGTTATGAATGAAGGAAATAATTTTTTTACAACATGAATAGTGTTTTAAAATAGTTTGTTGTAAAGCTAAGACACTGATATTAATTTTAAGATGTACAGTAACAGACTTATGAAATAAGTGTTTAAGTATAATGACGATTTCTTATGAGATGGAACCCATGCGAAGTTATGTAACGACGGTTGCTACAGTTTTGATGAAACTTTTGTCGTTCAATGGTTTTGAAAATTGGGGTTTATGGAACGGAAATAAGATTGGCATTTACGTTGGGATAAATAATAATAGATCGCGCCGATAGTTAAAAAGGTTAGCAAAATTTAAAATTTTTTACATGTTTAAGATCATTTGAGTTTACGGTGGTTATTGAAGAAAAGTGAGGATCTGCGTTGTTTTATCATAAAACAATGGTTTTAATCTAAGAAGAGATTTGGCGGTCAAACAGTGACTCATGTTTTTAGAAAGTTCCCCCGCCACCTCACTCCGCCTAAACCCGGCAGCTTGGAGCCCTTGCAGACACTAGGGCATGTCTGTATGTCTGTACTATAAAAAAAAAAATAGGGGGTAGGTCGGTGACTGGTTCGGCGTAAATGCACATGTGTACTAAGTAAGCTCAAGTTTAACGGCCGAGGCCGGAAAATGAGCGAGGATCGAAAAGCTTCTTTTGGTCCAAGTGATGAACTATATTTTCCGTTATACTGCAAACAATATAATAACAATTTCACAAAAACTAAAATGGTTATAACCTATTTACCTTTAAAAGTTTGAATATGTTGCACAATTATGCAGCTATTACAGCTGTTTAGTTTGTGTTAGTGGTACTTATTTATAAAATCGATGGTAACTGCTGTTTTAACTTTTAATTACAATCGAGAGTATCGGTTGTTTTTATCAACGCTTTACAGTTTACAATCGTTAATTAATTCGTATAAACGAAGTAACAGCTGACGACCCCGTCCTCAGCTGATGTTTTTAGGTCCTAGGACTAAATAGAACAACTTTAGCATCTCGATGCATGTATTAAAAACAACTTTTTTTGAAGCAGTATAAACGAAAAACTATTTTAATGAATAAGCGAAGTATAATTTTTTTAAAGTTTCAATAAAATTTTGTTTACTAAACAATAGCAAGGAATAAATAAATCACCTAGAAACATTGAATTTTAATCCGTTTCACACTAATTATATAGCCATCATTATTAATTTAAAAAAGCTAATCATAAAAGAGAGATATACGATGTCGCTCACTTAATCGTAAATAGTTTTACATCCTTTTTTTGTGTTAAACGCATCTCAAACAGTTTTTACAGGAAAACAAACCATTTTCTTAGAAATATTTATTTTCACAATGACTATTGTAAAAGAGTGGCGATGATACCCAGAAGGTTTACCCAAACCATTTCAGGTAAAGTTTAGCACAATTATTCATTGAGTAGGTTTTTACATAAAACTTAATTAAGTGTTAAGATTAGATTTTATTCAACGCCGAAACGCAAACTGACCATCTTGAGAAAACTTACCGCCTTGAAAATTGAGCATTATGAAAATTATAACATTTTGTAATAGGATAAAGGGGGGGAGAGGGAGAGGGAGAGAGAGAGAGAGAGAGAGAGAGAGAGAGAGAGAGAGAGAGAGAGAGAGAGAGAGAGAGAGAGAGAGAGAGAGAGAGAGAGAGAGAGAGAGAGAGTAGGTACCTTTACTTGCATATTCGCTCGTCCTGTAAAGATCATCTACAAATGTTTTCACTGGCGTGGATATCCCCAAAAGGACTAGCGGCTTAATTCGAATATATACAAGTATATATTACAAATATATACTTTTATACATATTGTGTCAAAAATAATGATATTTTCCAATATTCCCAAAAGACTATTTGGGACGACAACCTTAGTTTTGGAGAGAGACCGCCAGAGCTGCGCTGCACGCAACTCTCTCCTCTAGAAGAGATAAGAGATTCGGGGTTTTCCCCTGTAGGTGACAAGAGGCTCTCGATTCTGATTGGTTGGTTGATTCAAATATAAAAGAGAGTGAAATGTCTTACACTTTTGTAGGGATACCCATATATCTTATTTTAGACAACTTTTGTGTTTATGAAGGGTTTCGACCTTAATACATTGTTGCCAGATGGGACTCACCTGTGTTGCCGTCAAGTGCAAGTCCTTTCCCAACTCTTGAGTTCGGTGCGGACTATATTTTTCAATTCGTCATTTGTGGGTGTATAACTTTGTTAACTTAATGTGTGCAATATATTATAAATAATTAAACAAATTATTTGTCATAATCAAATATTCACCCGTTTAAAGTGTTTATCTTTTTAATCGTAATCAAGAAGCGATTTATAATTTATGACAGTCGAAATTCGTTGCCTATGAGTGATAAATTTGACCTAGTATATTTTTGAAATATTGTAAAGAATTAAATAATATCACGTTAATATCATGTAACATAATTTATGTTCAGTTACTAATTTTCACAAAAGTTTAATTAATCTGGGAACTCATAATATTGGTTATAAACTTGAATATTAGAAATCCATATTACTGAATAAATAAGATTTTGTGGAATAATAGGTTATGGTATATTTCCTTCGTAGAAACAATGGAAAATATGACGAAAAAAAATTATTAATTTAGTTTAAATTTGAGAAAGATTACGTTTTATTTATTACCATTTATGAAATTACGTTCGTTTATAATCTGTCTCCCAATTTCCATAAACTAAAACATTTTATATAATATATGAATACTTTATTTTATTTGTTATACCCCACAAGGGTTGTGTATTTGAGAAAATCTGGACTCCTTCCACCCCAATTAATATAAAAATACATAATTAGGATACAAATTTAAATAGTACATTTAAAAATATTAAAAATAGTTAATGAAAAAGTGGTTAAAGCAAAAAAACTCATCGAGTTTAAAGAACAAACCTTTCATTTTTTTTTTTTTTTTTTTTTATTTATTTATAACACTACAACTAGCTTTATCAGCTAACCAGCAGCTTATTTTCTAACAGCAATCGTGACAGTTTATTAGGTTATTTCCCAATGTCAATACCTATGTTCACAGCTCCACACCCACAACTGTGAACCTTAAACCAAGTCAAAAGGCTTCAGTCTTTTAAGGCGTCGCACTAACTCTGCGTTGTCAAGCAGCTGAAGTACTTCAACGTTTTGGTGGTTATGGAGTCGAGACTCATGCTTTTTAGCTTGCTTTTGTATTTCGGCCTCTACCGTTTCGATCTTCAAGTCCCTGTGAATAGTGTCATTGCTGACATACCAAGGAGCTTTCACTAAATTCCTTAATACTTTATTTTGAAAGGTCTGAATAATTTTGATATTAGACTTCTTAGTGCAGCCCCATAGCTGTATACCATATAACCATACCGGTTTTAGCACTTGCTTGTATAGCACTAGTTTGTTATGTACTGATAATTCTGACTTTCTTCCAATCAGCCAATGCATTTTCTTTAATTGAATACCCAGTTGTTCACGTTTCTTCTTAACATGTTCCTTCCAACGTAGCTTAGCATCAAGGGTCATACCAAGATATTTTGCACTGTTGGCATACGGTACTATATTTTGATCAATATATACTGGCTTATAAACACCTTTTCTATTTGTAAAGTTTACATGCACTGATTTTGTCTCATTAATCTTGATACGCCATTTTTTAGTCCAAGCAGTGACATGGTCAGTCGCATTTTGCAGTTTACTTGTTGCATCTCCTACATCTTTCCCTACAGCCAGGATAGCCGTATCATCAGCAAATGTGGCAATTAAGACGTCACCATCCTGAGGCAAATCATGAGTATAGATTAAGTACAGTATAGGTCCAAGTACGCTACCTTGAGGCACTCCAGCTTTGATGTTCCTTAGCTCTGAATATTCTGAATTCATCCGAACTCTAAAAAGTCTATCTGCTAAATACGAACTCAATAATTTACTCAGTTTCTGCGGAAGTATAGCTTTTAATTTGTTATTAATTCCAACATGCCAAACTTTATCAAAAGCTTGAGCAACGTCTAGAAATAAAGCCGAACATATATTTTTTTCTTCTAAGGCCTTTTCAACAGTGCTTGTTAATCTGTGCACCTGATCTATTGTCGAGTGCTTTTGGCGAAATCCAAACTGATGCAATGGTATAATCATTTTTTCTTGAATTACTGCCATAAGTCGTGTCAAAATAATTCCTTCAAATACCTTAGATAGGACAGGCAGCAACGATATTGGACGGTATGAGGTTTTTTCTGTGGTTGGCTTTCCAGGTTTCGGAATCATCACAATTTCCGCCACCTTCCACTGACGAGGAACATA
This sequence comes from Aphrophora alni, assembly GCA_963513935.1. NCBI lineage: Eukaryota > Metazoa > Arthropoda > Insecta > Hemiptera > Aphrophoridae > Aphrophora > Aphrophora alni. Next base: position 140,888,689 of record OY740765.1, on the reverse strand, counting down.
AGTTAATCTTATTGCTGCATTAATAATGGATGTTAATTTTACAATAGCTTTCTTTGAAAGCTCTTTAACAACTTTACCAGTGATCAGGTCATAACCTGGAGCTTTTTTCTGTTTAACTTTCGTTTTGATTTCTCGAATCACCTCTTTCACTGTTGCAGGACTGATATTCGATTTATCTGGGTTGATCATTTTATCTAGGTAAACCTTTCATGAAATTATAAGATGTAAACAAACCTAACCAGTTTCACAGCAAATACAGAAATATTGTTAGAAATGAACTTTGAATATTATTAACCACTTTTCTGTAATGAAAGCATAGGAACTTGATTTGTATTGTTTATTATTTTTAAATAAAACTCTAGCAATTTTGCTATTACGTACGCCTAAATTTGATTTCCTTATTGACTCATAATGAATTTTTTATGAACAGTCTTTACATTTTAATAAAAGTTATCTTTTATTTAGCAATGATTAGGTTATTGTTATATCCAATCCAAAAACTATATGCGCGTCAAAAGGAATTTTTCATGTTTTGTAGCTTAAATTAATAAATAATTGATTTTCTTTTTACATAATTTCATAATAATTATTACCGCTTTACATTGGTTCAAATAATTATTATATTTTAGACCTAAACATTAAATAGCAAAATAAGATCGTTTTATGATTTATTACAAGAACTGTTTATTGCGGGATCCAGCTGTGTGTAGGAACCTTGAGAAACCAGTACATCAACTCACCTTATCTCCCTAACAGTTAGTTTATATAGACTCCCTTTATCTTTTGGTTGAAGTATAAATTACGTTTTGTCAAGGTCTAACTTCCTGCTGCTTTGTCTTATCGGGCTACAGAACTTTTCTTTACTTTCAATATATTTTACACTAGTCTATTACTCTACATAAAAAAATATTTTATGCTGTCTTCTTAAATTTTTATTGCAAAATATTGTAATTAAAACTGTTCCTTTCTACTAGCATATTGTATTTATGCTAAGGACCGTAGGTACTTGGTGGGATTCCATTTTAATAAATACATTTTTATCTTTAACTATTCTATTAATTTCTATTTGTTTTGGAAGATTTAAATTTTTAGACGTATTAGATATAATAATAATTTCATTTATTAACATTAATATAAAATAGAACCAAATTACGAAATTATGTAGTTTACAAATAGAAAACAACAAAATGCAAAATATGGCATGGCCGTAGTCGTCTGCCAGAGTAGCGATTGTCTTACCTCCAGTCCAATACACCATGCTTATTTACATGTTAGACTTAACCTATAAAATCAAATTAAATATCCATATCTTATTTGAACAAACTCACAAAATCTCTTATCCGAATGAAGATAAATATTCTATTCCAAAGGCAAAATGTTAACCTATTGCCTACAGACTATTTATATTTATACCTGTGTGTGATAAAGTATTTACTTTGTTTATAATTGTTCTATAATTATATATTCTATTCCTCAGGACTAAGTAAATTTACAAACATAACACATACAAATAAGTTATACAAAATTAAACATACAAACTTGTATTTAATCTTATTCTAACCGAACAATCTAAAAATAACATTCCAGCAAATTAAATCTATTTTATAATCGACAAGTAAGCATGCCCTCGTTCTCCCCCCTACCCACGAACTCCTAATAAAAAATAATAACTAAAATTCTTCACCAAACCATACATCATGTTAAAACAATACACGAAAAACCAGGTAAACAAAATATAGTACATACATATTGTAATTGTATACGTAATTACTATACAGCAGTCATATTAATTTAAAACTAATAATTAAACGCAGTGATTATAACTTCTCTTATTTTTTACCCTCCCAAATGTAATTAACCAAACCATACCAGTTTTACCCGTTTAAATACTCTATTATTTATTTAACATTAGCTGACCATTTCTACCTCTCATAATTGTACTTATAAATCCTCGGCCAAGATTGTCATCTATATATGATTTATCCGCTAAATTATGTGACAGATCTTTATACAGTATGTTACACTCCGCCATGTTCGCTCTTTCGATCCACTTTGGGCGTTCTTCTTCCCTAATTTTCGCGGAAATCATTTCCAGCTTCACACTCCATGTGGCCGTTTCCCCACTATCATGCTGAAATTCATAATTAATTTGTTCCAAACACAGAACCATTTAGCTATATCCTTTATTGCTTGTAATGGTTTTGGAGACGGGTTTAGGTCATCAATCTTCACAATTCTATATTAGAATGAAATCTGAATTACCGATTTGAATAAATTAAGTATTTTATAACACCAATAGGGAATTTTTTATTATTTTTTTCCCTACCATTCACTCACGAATCTGTATTTTTGGTGGAGGGATAGCAAACAATATTTTTTTTAGGTAATTTTATTATTTTATGGTAGCTACATAGATATGGTCAAAATACCTACATACCAGATTTGGTTATAATCGGTTTACTCGTTTGGATTGTAAAACACACTGCATAAGACAGACTATATGCAAAAATCAATCAACACATTTTTTTTCCTGGACTCAGTAGAGTTTAAAACTGATTATCATTAAAAAAAATAAATAAATAAAATAATCTTGCATATGTGTTTTGACCCATCACTTAAATTTTCCAATAGTCTGTATATATGGGAAGATAAACATATGCGACGGTTAGTTTTTCTTTTACACTAATAACAAATTTTAATGAAACAATTTTCACAAAACTAATTTATTCTCAGGACGGTATTTAGATTCAGAACTAATGAGCTATGCATTTTGCTGCATGGACTTGCTTTTCACAAAGTCGTGCAAAGTGTATAAACAAGGACTGTGTAGTAAACCAATAAATTATAACAGATTAAGCTTTAATTGGATTGCATAAATATTTAACTTCCCGTCTCGTTTTAAGAGATGCAATTTACAAAAAATATGAACACTAAAATCATTAATAAATATTGTAGGCCCTATATCTTACAATATTATATCTTACATTAAGGTATTACAATCTCTAGTTCATTACATAGCTAAATACATTAAATTTCAGTTACAAATATATAGCCGACTGTATTTGTTACCCAATATATGAAGTTATATGGTACGTCAACAATTTTGATCTTCGTTTTTGGACTGATCTTCCCGTTTCATGGCTTCAGGAAAAAGAAAATGCAATCCGTGTACGTCCCTCGCTTCTTCAGACATGTACAGTTTCAAGGACCGCCAAACTGACACTTGATTTACCTATACAGTTTAATAACCTTTTATATAAGGGCGAAGAGACCAACTTTTGGACATTAAATTTTAAACATCTGCTTGTATTACGTTTTTGATGTAGCTGAATAAGTACTTCGACTTGTATTATTAATAAAAATATAAATAAATTATTCTAAATATATTTATATTTATAGCAATTTCCTTTCATTAAACTAACTTTCCCTACTACTGAGCATATTACCTCGTAAACATTGGAGTTTCCTGTTTCTTTTAACTATGTTGTTTCATTTATATTAATTCCATAGTCTATACCGACTAATGGCATGACGCTTATACCAAATAGAATATATATATATATCAATTGATAAGAAACTGTAATATGAGAAACGTAGACAAGTTAATATACACCATCATGAAACTTACATTGTAAATACAATGAGCTCCTTTTAACTGTAAAACCCAAAAGTAAATAGTAGTTACACAGGTGTTCTGAACATCATACTACTTTCTTGACGTCATATAGGCCCTAACTGACCTCGTTGATGTATATGTATTTGAAAATCTCCACCCATACATATTGATTTTGCCTGTCTAGAGAAGATTTGATTATATTTGCTTCTATGAGGTGCGAAGTGAGAGTTTGATTATTGTTAGACCTGTAATACTCCTCCACTTCTTCCGAGTCCCATGTCCTGATGACTTTCATAGCCTCCTTGTGGTTGCTACAGAACGGTTCAGTACCTATCCGTTTCCCTGTTGATGCTTTGTCAGTCAGCAAATCTTCACTAATCCTAATTTGTTAAGAACCAGGCAAATTGTAAAATTGTCGCTTTTAAAGCTTTGCTTTCCAATCCTGAAACTATTAGTACTTAAGGGATAGTGGTATTTATTTTATGTTTATTCCCCTTTTTTAAGACGATGATGCCCGAAGAGTTTCTCGCCTTGAAAAAAACATAATAAAAGGGAAAATGAACTTGTCTTAAACTTTCAAGTATTTTGAAATAGCCAAAAGGTAATTCGATCATATTATGGTGAAATTTGGAGATTTATAACTTAAAGTAATATGTTAAACCATATGTGAACCTAAATTACCGTTCGTTGGTATAATTTGGATATAATAAAAAAGCATTGTCAGTTTTCATAGTTTATTTTCCAATTTTTAAACCGATAAATTTATTTGGAGAAATGAGTTCAATAAGTTCTAATTGGATTATTCTAGGCTAAGTTTTATTAATAATTCGTTAAGTACTTACAGTTTGTTTTGAAAAAGGCGTCATTTTGAGTTGTATTATTATGACAACCACATTTCAATTTTGAGTTTTATAACGATGAAAACGCTGCTCCAGATTTACTAAAAATATGCTCACTGTAACATTTGATAAAAAGCGATTGCCTTACTTACCGATATCATTCCAGTCCTAATTTATTTCATTCAATTAATATCTCCCATCACATCTTCATACTACGTATATTTGTGAGAAGGTAAATTTATTTTGATCTAGCGATTATGTGATTAAGAACTAATACAAAATATTTACTTTTTAGTAATTACAATATGAATTTTACGAAAAAAAAATTTCAGACAGTTTCTAACATCGTAAAATTCCTTACATTTTAGTTTTGATAGGATTAATATTAATATAAAGTGTTGTTGAAATTAACAATGTGTGATTCTACTTGCGTTAATTGTCAACAACTCGTAAACCACTGCCGTTTTGAAAATTCTGAAACCACTTATAATACAGATTGATAATATTTGCCTTAATTTAGATTGATTCATTTTTGTTCTACACAGAAAATTGGCTAAATTATTATGTAATTAGGCTGAAAAATATCATTGTAATCACTTCAGTCCCTTTCACTTAAAAGTTTAAAGTGTGGAGTAATCTGAACTCAACAATGTTTTGAAAGAAGCATTTATGAAACAATTTTTTTAACCTCAAATGTTTCCTTTTTCATACCTATTTAAAAATATTTTTAATGAATTTAAAAAAACCATTATAAAAGTTACAACCGATTTTGATAAACTAATTTTTTTTTATAGATTTATTGTTATGATGGTTACAATTAAGATTTTGCTTATTGGTAAAAAAAAAAAAATTATCCACTCGTCTAGGCTGTACAAATCACAAACAATATAATTTCGAAAAAGAAAAAAAAATGGTGTGTGGTAACGAAACTACTGTGTATAACATTTTTATTGCAGTTTATTAAAAGTGTAATTTTATTTGATTCAAACATGACTTATAAAATTACTTTGCATAAAATGAGTTACTGTGAGACTTCAAGAATAAACTTTAAATTTTTATCCCCAAAACACGATTTCTTAAAATATGAAAATCGGTTTTTATTTTGAATTTTACCTGTAGGGGTTTGGATTAAAGAACTCAATCAATGGTATTAAAACAACCTATAACGCCAAATTTGAGGTAATTTTGACTAAAATTGTGACTACCTTATACATATATTCAGTTACAACAAAATTTTGAATTTTCTATTTTTAGAGAAAAAAATACAATTTGGGAGCTACTGCATCGATTTAAAAACAAAACGTTTTCAATTTCAATAGCATTGAAATCATGTATTACTTTTGTAAATGAAAACATATAAGTTCTATCTGAAATGTGTAAAATGAGCAGGAAAATACAGATTTCTTCCTTCTCAGCAAGAAAAATTAGTTATAACTCAAAAACTATTCCACCATTTTCGATATACTAAAATATCAAATCCTAATACTTTATTTAGGTTAATCAAATACTTATACTATATTCCCATATGTTTCACTGAAAAATATAGTTTTTCCTTGAGAATTGTAAGAAAATAGTTTTAGATATATGTTTAGAATTTTAGTTTTCATAATATCCTTGCAGCTAATATTTTGCTAGATTGGGAACTAATGACCGATATTTATTGAAATATAGACTACAATCTAGTCATATAACGTATGTACGTGGTATGAAAATCATGCGAATGTCAGAACCATTTCAATAAAAGTGATGATTATAGTTAAGCTAGAAATTCACAAATTATCAGAGTAGCGTAAAGAGATTAATTTTGCAACTTATAAAGAAGGTCACACAATTTGATAAACCACTAGCTTTCTCCAGCCAATGATAGGGAGGGAGAGACATTTAATGGCTCATTAGTAACATCACAAGTTCTGTCACATTTTAGATGATTAAATTTGATGCAGAAATAGACTTGGTATTGAGGGTAAATCATTTAGGCATAAATAGAACACTATTATGTAATGCCATTAGAAAAGCTTTTACGTTACTTTACTGCAAAAGTCTCTTTTAACGGGGTTATGGGTGTACTTTACAATTATTTAATAAGGGTAGCATTGTGAAGATATGAAAATCTATTCCACGTTTATGCTTAAATGAACATTTTCAGAATAATAATAGCAATGAGTTAATTGCTGTTCTCTCAACAGTTGCACCTCGGTCCTTATTGGTTTTGTTATATTCAATTAATTATTTTAAAATTACAGAGAGCTCTGAGGTTTCATGTTGTGTGATTGGTATCAATGAATTGTCTGATTTTATTATAGTGACGACTTGCACAGTACAAGTATAATACAAATAAGTGTTAATAGCTGGCATTATGATGGATAGATGTTTTATTCTATGGAAGTGTACGTCTTCTTCCACCATTATATCACAAAGCTAACAAAATTTAAAACTACTGCTATATGAGTATTTGTTTACATGTATTAATTTACTTAGTTGGGTTTTATGAAACCAAAATGTTCTTCCCTCATTCTTTAACAACTAATCCGGATCTAATTCTTAATACATTGTGAATAGACTACTTTGTAATAGCTACAGTATGAAATTAATTTTAAGACAGTTTTTAACTCTACTTAATTTATAATCAGTCTTAATGATAGGTATAATATAAATAAGTGTTATTAGGTTGCCTAATGATGATGTTATATAATTATAAGCAGTTCGAATGTTAAATATTTGTTATATAATTAATAAGTTGGCTGAGTAGGCATACTGGAATTAAAAAAAGAAAAAAATATCTTGTGTGTTGTAGTACATTACCTAGAAATAGTAATGTTTTAGTTTTTAAGCGATATCTCGGCTACCTTTCAACATATAATCAAAATATATATCATTTTGTTCTGAATTAAAAGTGCTACATTTTTTATATTACAAATATTTTGTGCATTCAGTGGTTTTTATGATTTTCGGTATCCAATTCTTTTAAAAGTGTCATTTTGAAACGTTTAAATAGAAAATTACGAGATTTTGCAATATAATACAGCCTGATGGTATTAAATAATCCCTAATATTTGATATTGACATTTCGATCCATTCTACATTTATATTATATTTTTTAAAGAGGGGGGGATAAAAGCAGAATGGCAGTTGAAAATCACTTGGGAACCATATTCCTTTTTTTATTTATTTACTTTTTTTGCACCACCATATTAAGTTTTTTTTTTGTTTATTTACTTTTTTTGCACATTCAATCACTTCATGTTGCCAAAAATTGCATGAAAGGTTTTACTATTACCTGTTTATATAGGTATGGAATATAATTATAAGCAGTTCGAAGGCTAAACAATGGTTTCATAATTAATAAATTGGCTGCCGGGTAGGCCTACTGGAAGACCAAAAATAACTATTGTACATTCTAGTAAATTACTGAGAAATACGTTTGTTTCAGTTTTTAACTTATATCTTGACTGGCTATCCTTCAACATACAATTAAAATGAAGATATCTTTTTCTGAATTAAAAAGGCTATATTTTTGTATCAAATAATATTTTGTAAAGTTAGTGGTTTTAGAGATATACGGTATCAAAATGTTTTAATGTACGCCATTTTGAAATTGTTAAGTATATAATGTTTGGCACCCTGGAAACTGATGGTATAAAACAATCCGTAAAATTAGGAATTTATATATTACTCCATTCTTCACTTGTATCGTGTTTTTTTCGAAAGGAAAAGTGGGAGGGAAAAAAAAGAAAGAAGACAATAAAGCTCCAAGCGACAGGGTAGTTTCTTTTCCATTTACAATCAATTACGGAAAATTAGCTACACAGTTTTGAATCGCCCTGTATAAACGGTTGTAAACCGAAATACAAGACACTGGCATAACATCTTATTTGCTGACGTTTACCATGGCATAACACAAGGGAGGTATTTTCTGCTACAAATATATTCATTGCTCGCTGTTTATATTAAACAAATACGTCAAATTTAATATAGTAGAATTTAAAAAAAAACAGTTATAGTAGATACTATTATATTATATGTTATTGCTATAATACATAATATGTTTGAAACATTAAATACATACTGAAGAATGTGGATTTTTGCTTAATTGCTAGTAAAAAGTTGGTTTAATTCTCTTGAGAAATACTGTACTGATTTGTAATATGTTTACAGTTCTAATTAGCACTGAAATAATATACAAATTTTGTCACTGGCAAAATCAAACTTTGAAAAATCTTGACTAGATATCTTTCGTACACAAGTAAGAAAATAGCCTGAACATTGGATCGGGTATTTTTGGGATGTAAGCTCACAAACAGAGAGGCAGACCAGATGTTGCGGTTTATATAGGTACAGAAGATCAAACTCATTGTGCACAAACTTCTCACAGAGTAAAAATATCCAGACATCAGTAGTTGTCTAAGGTGTTTTTTAAATGACTTATAGTTTCGTAAATCTTTGATATTTTAAGGAAGTTCAATAATAATTTAACACCAGCTTGTAAATTACTGAATAAACTTCTGTTTTCTAAGTATGATAGTTACAAACTTGTCTGGTGTTAGAATTGTGTATATACTTATTGTGCACATGAACACTTTAATTTGAAGTGGAATAACACTTCAAGAAAAAGAAACATGAAAATGTATGAACTCTCTAAACCCTTTAAGTGAGTTTTATTACAGTTTTTAGTTTGCTACAGTTTGTTGTTTTTAGTTTATACCAAGTGTCCTAAAAGTCCCCCCATTATTATTTTTTATTAATGGAAATAGACAGATTTGCTATGGGGTAAGTTTAGATAACCAAAGGAGAAGTTTTTTGAAGTATCAACATTTTCAACCCTTACCCCCAAAATGGGGTAGTGGGGGTAAGTCAAGAATTTTAAATAGCAACCCCTATTGAGTGATACCTCATTTTAAAGGTCTTTTAAAAATAAGAATAATGACGTAAACTAGAGGTCTCATTATTGTTGGTTTAATAATGCCCCTAGATTTCACTAATTTAAATTATTTCATCAGCAAAAGTCTAACGCTCCGGCCCTTGCTAGAATGTTGCTGGTTTGAATATGGTTTTTAAATCTCCCCCAATCTAGAAAATCCCCGCTAAATCGCAAATTCCCCCCTTCCCGAATCGAATTATATAGCGCGGTTCACGCTATCAAACCATTCTCTGGGCACCCCTGCACTAGCCCATAGTAGCCTGTTAAAAGAATTAGAAAGTACAGTATTGTAAATTTGTCAGTGAAGATATTTCCGAACTGACTTCAGCACAGACATTGTTTATGTGGTCATTGCAGAATAGTAGGTTATAAAATTTGCCTTCACTTCAAAGTACCCATCCTCCTAGCGCGACACTTGGTGTTTGTTTCAACCTATCGTTACAATTTTAAAGTACATGTAATTGTAACCGGAAATTACTGTCAAATTGTTTCTAGTGAAGTACTGACCTATTGCAAGTAGTCACAAGATTAAAATGGTTCTTATCTCTTAAGCAGTCAAATAAGAAGGCATAATAAACATCAGGTTAACACACATAATATTCCTTCACCAAGCAAACTAAATATAAAAACAATTCCATAAGCAGTGTTAAGTTTTTAGTAATAATAATAATAATTTGTAAATAACTTTGCAGTTTTACAATGGTTCAAACACATGTTATTTTTTAGTTTGGCTAAATTTGTTACCCTTGAGCGCCATTACTCAAAACGATGTGCAGGACTTCAGCTTACTTCCAATTTATTTAAAATAAACTGAAAATATATTTAATAATTTAAGTCTTTTATTACGTTTACCATTAATAAAATGTAATTTTATTTCCTATAGTAATGTGTTAGGATATCCATTTTAACTTTTACAGTTCACTGAAAGACCAGAATACCTCTTATTCCACTTCGTTACATCAATTATTCCTATTAATTAAATTGCTGACTCTAGAAACAATGCCACATATCTCTAAAGAACAAGCTAGTTGTCAAACAAAGATTTAATATTAGTATGGAGTCAACAATATAATGTTTATACTATAAGTTACATACTTTCGCGAAGCTAGTTGTAGTTTTAATTGAACAATTTTCAATTTAGTCCGAGTGATTGTTACTTAGTTTCAGCTAAACGTGTCAATCCATCGTAAATTATTAATGTAGATGCAGGGTAATTTATCACTATTTAAAACTATATTGTCCATACTGTTAATTGTTTTGCAAGTTACAGTAAACATTTTGATGTTTGTTTTTTTAAAGTATAAACTTTGAATCAATTCTTGAACATTTAAAACATAGTTAAGACAGCAGAAGAGAGAAGCACTAAAGTAGCGTCATGAAGTGCAACAACTGTTCCCAACTGTAAGGGTTGTTTCTAAGTTTTAATAAAACTAGACTGCTCATCCATGACCTACCACTTTCATTTATATAAGTGGAAATAATGTGCACGATGGTAAATAATGGTGAAAGTAGTGATTGCTACCGTTTAATCACAGTGCATTCAAGGCATGATTACAATTATTTTATTATTCCTATACTTTGTTTAGTGATGCAACAATCTGATCGCATCATTAAGATAGATCCGCATCAATATCGTTTCAAGTTACAGTTAAAAAAAAGTAACAATTATTAACAAAGGATAGAGAGATGGATTGTTTGGATGGTGAGAATTTAATATTTTTAATTGACTTTTAAATGAAGTACCACTTAAGCATACCATTTAAAAGTTATAGTGTAGTATGTATATCTGAAGGGCCGAAAACTAGCAGCTAGAACTTTCTCTTTAGCTATCCCAATACAACCACTTTACCGGTGGTTAGTTATGGTGGGCCAAACAAAACAATTTTTTGTCCGTGTTTTTGTCTCAACGAGCTTTTTAAAATGTTGTATCACATGATACATTCTATTAACATGATTACCTCCTGCCTCCTCTTCTCCTGAAATAGAAAGTTTAAAAACATGTGTTTATAGAAGCAGCCCCTCACTTCAACAATATTGCCACAAACTATTTTAATTAACTTAGATATTTTAATTAATTACACATTTTATAGATGGAGAAGCTGAAAATTCTTTTTACCATTTTGTATATGTTTTAAAGTATAAGTTCCGAAATCGCTCCGTTTACCGTAAATGTTTGAGATGTTAAATGAATGTTCAGAGCGCTATAAAGTCGTGCTTCGAGGCTTTGAACGTTATATATATTCCAATGTGTTTAGCAGCGTATGAAAATAGGTCTTGAACTTTTGCCGGCTGTAACGCACCTCAGCACAATGCCTGCAAGACCGCACGAGCCTCATTTTGCCGCGAATCCGCGTTGTCCATGTGTTTACCTCCTTAAATCCTATCTTTAACCTAATAACCAAACACGTGGGTTGATTCGAACACGATTATAGGTACATATCAAGTCATATACAAAGTCTACGCTTCGCTTTGTATCACTTTCATGGTTTTTATTGAAAGTCTAGTCATATGACTATTATAAGTTGTTGTTCATACATATTTGGTCTTTTGATTTGGGTAATGTTATGTGGTGATGTTCAGACAGAGATGGTAATCATATCACCAATTTAAATTTCCCATGTTAGTTTTTAGGACAATTTCATTGTTCACTGTTTATTCCCATCGAACCAATCTTTACTCCTTTCACACCTTCTTGCCCAACTGTCTTAAAGATATTTTACTATATTATTTTTTTTTCTCCTATAAATTTAACCTACATATAGTGTATTTGGACTAAATATTTCAGTTTCAAATGAACATTTATTATTTATATCTTGTTGGTCTGTGGGTCTAATAATGGGGCCTGCAAAATTTCTTGTGATTGCACACCTCATTGATTTATATATAAGGCCAAAAAAAAGAAATGAATAAAAATATTTTTTTAAATAATGAAAAAAAAAAAAAATTTTTTTAATGTAAAATAACATTTTTTTTTTTTTTTAATGTGGCCAATAGTTACATACACTTATGTCCCTTCACTTGGCTTATTTATTTCCTTTCTAACTCACTATTTTTTTAAAAATACTCTGCAATTTGATCCTTTAAAGATGATTGTAACTTCTTAGTTCTAAGCCTAACACCACTTTCCGTTGTTAACCATACAAAATTCTCATCCTCATCCTCTTACCCTTAAATATCCTTGTAACACCATATATTTCACCTTTCATATTATATAATTCAAATTTATTGTTTTAACTCTTAAACTACTGTACTATTTACTGTAAAGTGAGACTATAACCAACCATGCAAATTATCATTCTACCTTCCAAATTAAATAAATATTATCATATTTACCTCATTTAGATGTTCCCTTTTCCAATTCAACTATCTTAAAGTTAAAACCTCTCATCTCCTTGATAGGCAAACCTCACTAAACACCACAGAGTATGATTCGTCAAGCCTCGCCAAAAATACCAAAGATACTAACCCTATCACTTCTCTTCGAAGTTGGTCATTATTGGATTAAGAGTAGTATGAACTTATTTATTGTCATGTTAAGATCCACTGTCTCCTTCATCGAAAAACCCACTGTAAACCACAGAGTAAGATTCGTTAAGCCTCGCTATAAATTTAAAAGATACTAAGTCTATCACTTCTCTTCGAAGATGGTCATTATGGATTGATATTAGCATAAATTAACTATCTTCATGTTAAAACCTCCTGTCTTCTAAATCGACAAACATCATTGTAAACCACAGAGTAAGATTCGTCAAGCCTTGCCAAAGATGCCAGAGATACCAAGTCTATCATTTCTCTTTGAAGATAGTCATTATGGATTGATAGTAGCATATATTTAACTATCTTCATGTTAAAACCTCCTGTCTTCTTGATCGACAAACATCACTGTAAACCAAAGAGTAAGATTTGTCAAGCCTCGCCAAAGATGTTAGAGATACAAAGTCTATCACTTCTCTTCGATGATGGTCATTATAGATTGATAGTAGTATGTATTTAACTATCTTCATGTTAAAATCTCCTGTCATCTTGATCGACAAACATCACTGTAAACCACAGAGTAAGATTCGTCAAGCCTTACCAAAGATACCAGAGATACCAAGTCTATCACTTCTCTTCGAAGATGGTCATTATGGATTGATAGTAGTATGGATTTAACAATCTTCATGTTAAAACCTCCTGTCTTCTTGATCGACAAACATCACTGTAAACCAAAGAGTAAGATTTGTCAAGCCTCGCCAAAGATGCAGAGATACAAAGTCTATCACTTCTCTTCGATGATGGTCATTATGGTTTGATAGAAGTATGTATTTAACTATCTTCATGTTAAAATCTCCTGTCATCTCGATCGACAAACATCACTGTAAACCACAGAGTAAGATTCGTCAAGCCTTACCAAAGATGCCAGAGATACCAAGTCTATCATTTCTCTTGCGCACAAAAAGTCTTAAATGGCTGAAGTGCCTAGTAACTTCCAACAATCATTTCTCTTCGAAGATGGTCATTATTTATTGATAGTAGTATGGATTTAACTATCTTCATGTTAAAACCTCCTGTTTTCTTGATCGACAAACATCACTGTAAACCAAAGAGTAAGATTTGTCAAGCCTCGCCAAAGATGTTAGAGATACAAAGTCTATCACTTCTCTTCGATGATGGTCATTATAGATTGATAGTAGTATGTATTTAACTATCTTCATGTTAAAACCTCCTGTCTTCTTGATCGACAAACATCACTGTAAACCACAGAGTAAAATTCGTAAAGCGTTGCCAAAGATGCCAGAGATACCAAGTCTATCATTTCTCTTCGAAGATGGTCATTATGGATTGATAGTAGTATGGATTTAACTATCTTCATGTTAAAACCTCCTGTCTTCTTGATCGACAAACATCACTGTAAACCAAAGAGTAAGATTTGTCAAGCCTCGCCAAAGATGCCAGAGATACTAAGACTATCACTTCTCTTCGATGATGGTCATTATGGATTGATAGTAGTATGTATTTAACTATCTTCATGGTAAAACCTCCTGGCTTCTTGATCGACAAACATTACTGTAAACCACAGAGTAAAATTCGTCAAGCCTCGCTAGAGATACCAAGTCTATCACTTCTCTTCGAAGAATGTTATTATGGATTGATAGTAGCTTATATTTAACTATCTACATGTTAAAACCTCCTGCCTTCTTGATCGACAAACATCACTGTAAACCACAGAGTAAGATTCGTCAAGCCTCGCCAAAGATGCCAGAGATACCAAGACTATCACTTCTCTTCGAAGATGGTCATTATGGATATATAGTAGTATGGATTTAACTAATTTCATGTTAAAACCTCCTGGCTTCTTGATCGACAAACATCACTGTAAACCACAGAGTAAGATTCGTCAAGCCTTGCCAAAGATGCCAGAGATACCAAGTATATCACTTCTCTTTGAAGATGGTCATTATGGATTGATAGTAGCAAGAATTTAACTATCTACATGTTAAAACGTCCTGTCTTCTTGATCGACAAACATCACTGTAAACCAAAGAGTAAGATTTGTCAAGCCTCGCCAAAGATGCCAGAGATACAAAGTCTATCACGTCTCTTCGATGATGGTCATTATGGATTGATAGTAGTATGTATTTAACTATCTTCATGTTAAAATCTCCTGTCATCTTGATCGACAAACATCACTGTAAACCACAGAGTTAGATTCGTCAAGCCTTACCAAAGATGCCAGAGATACCAAGTCTATCATTTCTCTTCGAAGATGGACATTATGGATTGATAGTAGTATGGATTTAACTATCTTCATGTTAAAACCTCCTGTCTTCTTGATCGACAAACATCACTGTAAACCAAAGAGTAAGATTTGTCAAGCCTCGCCAAAGATGCCATAGATACAAAGTCTATCACTTCTCTTCGATGATGGTCATTATGGATTGATAGTAGTATGTATTTAACCATCTTCATGGTAAAACCTCCTGGCTTCTTGATCGACAAACATTACTGTAAACCACAGAGTAAAATTCGTCAAGCCTCGCTAGAGATACCAAGTCTATCACTTCTCTTCGAAGAATGTCATTATGGATTGATAGTAGCATATATTTAACTATCTACATGTTAAAACCTCCTGCCTTCTTGATCGACAAACATCACTGTAAACCACAGAGTAAGATTCGTCAAGCCTCGCCAAAGATGCCAGAGATACCAAGACTATCACTTCTCTTCGAAGATGGTCATTATGGATATATAGTAGTATGGATTTAACTAATTTCATGTTAAAATCTCCTGTCATCTTGATCGACAAACATCACTGTAAACCACAGAGTAAGATTCATCAAGCCTTACCAAAGATGCCAGAGATACCAAGTCTATCATTTCTCTTCGAAGATGGTCATTATGGATTGATAGTAGTATGGATTTAACTATCTTCATGTTAAAACCTCCTGTCTTCTTGATCGACAAACATCACTGTAAACCAAAGAGTAAGATTCATCAAGCCTTACCAAAGATGCCAGAGATACCAAGTCTATCATTTCTCTTCGAAGATGGTCATTATGGATTGATAATAGTATGGATTTTACTATCTTCATGTTAAAACCTCCTGTCTTCTTGATCGACAAACATCACTGTAAAACACATAGTAAGATTCGTCAAGCGTTGCCAAAGATGCCAGAGATACCAAGTCTATCACTTCTCTTCGAAGATGGTCATTATGGATATATAGTAGTATGGATTTAACTAATTTCATGTTAAAACCTCCTGTCTTCTTGATCGACAAACATCACTGTAAACCAAAGAGTAAGATTTGTCAAGCCTCGCCAAAGATGCCATAGATACAAAGTCTATCACTTCTCTTCGATGATGGTCCTTATGGATTGATAGTAGTATGTATTTAACCATCTTCATGGTAAAACCTCCTGGCTTCTTGATCGACAAACATTACTGTAAACCACAGAGTAAAATTCGTCAAGCCTCGCTAGAGATACCAAGTCTATCACTTCTCTTCGAAGAATGTCATTATGGATTGATAGTAGCATATATTTAACTATCTACATGTTAAAACCTCCTGCCTTCTTGATCGACAAACATCACTGTAAACCACAGAGTAAGATTCGTCAAGCCAAAGATGCCAGAGATACCAAGACTATCACTTCTCTTCGAAGATGGTCATTATGGATATATAGTAGTATGGATTTAACTAATTTCATGTTAAAACCTCCTGGCTTCTTGATCGACAAACATCACTGTAAACCACAGAGTAAGATTCGACAAGCCTTGCCAAAGATGCCAGAGATACCAAGTATATCACTTTTCTTTGAAGATGGTCATTATGGATTGATAGTAGCAAGAATTTAACTATCTACATGTTAAAACCTCCTGTCTTCTTGATCGACAAACATCACTGTAAACCAAAGAGTAAGATTTGTCAAGCCTCGCCAAAGATGCCAGAGATACAAAGTCTATCACGTCTCTTCGATGATGGTCATTATGGATTGATAGTAGTATGTATTTAACTATCTTCATGTTAAAATCTCCTGTCATCTTGATCGACAAACATCACTGTAAACCACAGAGTAAGATTCGTCAAGCCTTACCAAAGATGCCAGAGATACCAAGTCTATCACTTCTCTTCGAAGATGGTCATTATGGATATATAGTAGTATGGATTTAACTAATTTCATGTTAAAACCTCCTGGCTTCTTAATCGACAAACATCACTGTAAACCACAGAGTAAGATTCGTCAAGCCTTGCCAAAGATGCCAGAGATACCAAGTATATCACTTTTCTTTGAAGATGGTCATTATGGATTGATAGTAGCAAGAATTTAACTATCTACATGTTAAAACCTCCTGTCTTCTTGATCGACAAACATCACTGTAAACCAAAGAGTAAGATTTGTCAAGCCTCGCCAAAGATGCCAGAGATACAAAGTCTATCACGTCTCTTCGATGATGGTCATTATGGATTGATAGTAGTATGTATTTAACTATCTTCATGTTAAAATCTCCTGTCATCTTGATCGACAAACATCACTGTAAACCACAGAGTAAGATTCGTCAAGCCTTACCAAAGATGCCAGAGATACCAAGTCTATCATTTCACTTCGAAGATGGACATTATGGAATGATAGTAGTATGGATTTAACTATCTTCATGTTAAAACCTCCTGTCTTCTTGATCGACAAACATCACTGTAAACCACAGAGTAAAATTCGTAAAGCGTTGCCAAAGATGCCAGAGATACCAAGTCTATCATTTCTCTTTGAAGATGGTCATTATAGATTGATAGTAGTATGTATTTAACTATCTTCATGTTAAAATCTCCTGTCTTCTTGATCGACAAACATCACTGTAAACCACAGAGTAAAATTCGTAAAGCGTTGCCAAAGATGCCAGAGATACCAAGTCTATCATTTCTCTTCGAAGGTGGTCATTATGGATTGATAGTAGTATGGATTTAACTATCTTCATGTTAAAACTTCCTGTCTTCTTGATCGACAAACATCACTGTAAACCAAAGAGTAAGATTTGTCAAGCCTCGCCAAAGATGCCAGAGATACAAAGTCTATCACTTCTCTTCGATGATGGTCATTATGGATTGATAGTAGTATGTATTTAACTATCTTCATGTTAAAATCTCCTGTCATCTTGATCGACAAACATCACTGTAAACCACAGAGTAAGATTCATCAAGCCTTACCAAAGATGCCAGAGATACCAAGTCTATCATTTCTCTTCGAAGATGGTCATTATGGATTGATAGTAGTATGGATTTTACTATCTTCATGTTAAAACCTCCTGTCTTCTTGATCGACAAACATCACTGTAAAACACATAGTAAGATTCGTCAAGCGTTGCCAAAGATGCCAGAGATACCAAGTCTATCACTTCTCTTCGAAGATGGTCATTATGGATATATAGTAGTATGGATTTAACTAATTTCATGTTAAAACCTCCTGGTTTCTTGATCGACAAACATCACTGTAAACCACAGAGTAAGATTTGTCAAGCCTTGCCAAAGATGCCAGGGATACCAAGTATATCACTTCTCTTTGAAGATGGTCATTATGGATTGATAGTAGCAAGAATTTAACTATCTACATGTTAAAACCTCCTGTCTTCTTGATCGACAAACATCACTGTAAACCAAAGAGTAAGATTTGTCAAGCCTCGCCAAAGATGCCAGAGATACAAAGTCTATCACTTCTCTTCGATGATGGTCATTATGGATTGATAGTAGTATGTATTTAACTATCTTCATGTTAAAATCTCCTGTCATCTTGATCGACAAACATCACTGTAAACCACAGAGTAAGATTCGTCAAGCGTTGCCAAAGATGCCAGAGATACCAAGTCTATCACTTCTCTTCGAAGATGGTCATTAGGGATATATAGTAGTATGGATTTAACTAATTTCATGTTAAAACCTCCTGGCTTCTTGATCGACAAACATCACTGTAAACCACAGAGTAAGATTCGTCAAGCCTTGCCAAAGATGCCAGGGATACCAAGTATATCACTTCTCTTTGAAGATGGTCATTATGGATTGATAGTAGCAAGAATTTAACTATCTACATGTTAAAACCTCCTGTCTTCTTGATCGACAAACATCACTGTAAACCAAAGAGTAAGATTTGTCAAGCCTCGCCAAAGATGCCAGAGATACAAAGTCTATCACTTCTCTTCGATGATGGTCATTATGGATTGATAAGAGTATGTATTTAACTATCTTCATGTTAAAATCTCCTGTCATCTTGATCGACAAACATCACTGTAAACCACAGAGTAAGATTCACCAGCGTTGCCAAAGATGCCAGAGATACCAAGTCTATCGTTTCTCTTTGAAGATGGTCATTATGGATTGATAGTAGTATGGATTTAACTATCTTCATGTTAAAACCTCCTGTCTTCTTGATCGACAAACATCACTTTAAACCAAAGAGTAAGATTTGTCAAGCCTTACCAAAGATGCCAGAGATACCAAGTCTATCATTTCTCTTCGAAGATGGTCATTATGGATTGATAGTAGTATGGATTTTACTATCTTCATGTTAAAACCTCCTGTCTTCTTGATCGACAAACATCACTGTAAAACACATAGTAAGATTCGTCAAGCGTTGCCAAAGATGCCAGAGATACCAAGTCTATCACTTCTCTTCGAAGATGGTCATTATGGATATATAGTAGTATGGATTTAACTAATTTCATGTTAAAACCTCCTGGTTTCTTGATCGACAAACATCACTGTAAACCACAGAGTAAAATTCGTCAAGCCTTGCCAAAGATGCCAGGGATACCAAGTATATCACTTCTCTTTGAAGATGGTCATTATGGATTGATAGTAGCAAGAATTTAACTATCTACATGTTAAAACCTCCTGTCTTCTTGATCGACAAACATCACTGTAAACCAAAGAGTAAGATTTGTCAAGCCTCGCCAAAGATGCCAGAGATACAAAGTCTATCACTTCTCTTCGATGATGGTCATTATGGATTGATAGTAGTATGTATTTAACTATCTTCATGTTAAAATCTCCTGTCATCTTGATCGACAAACATCACTGTAAACCACAGAGTAAGATTCGTCAAGCGTTGCCAAAGATGCTAGAGATACCAAGTCTATCACTTCTCTTCAAAGATGGTCATTATGGATATATAGTAGTATGGATTTAACTAACTTCATGGTAAAACCTCCTGGCTTCTTGATCGACAAACATTACTGTACACCACAGAGTAAAATTCGTCAAGCCTCGCCAGAGATACCAAGTCTATCACTTCTCTTCGAAGAATGTCATTATGGATTGATAGTAGCATATATTTAACTCTCTACATGTTAAAACCTCCTGCCTTCTTGATCGACAAACATCACTGTAAACCACAGAGTAAGATTCGTCAAGCCTTACCAAAGATGCCAGAGATACCAAGTCTATCACTTCTCTTCGAAGATGGTCATTATGGATATATAGTAGTATGGATTTAACTAATTTCATGTTAAAACCTCCTGGCTTCTTAATCGACAAACATCACTGTAAACCACAGAGTAAGATTCGTCAAGCCTTGCCAAAGATGCCAGAGATACCAAGTATATCACTTTTCTTTGAAGATGGTCATTATGGATTGATAGTAGCAAGAATTTAACTATCTACATGTTAAAACCTCCTGTCTTCTTGATCGACAAACATCACTGTAAACCAAAGAGTAAGATTTGTCAAGCCTTGCCAAAGATGCCAGAGATACAAAGTTCATCACGTCTCTTCGATGATGGTCATTATGGATTGATAGTAGTATGTATTTAACTATCTTCATGTTAAAATCTCCTGTCATCTTGATCGACAAACATCACTGTAAACCACAGAGTAAGATTCGTCAAGCCTTACCAAAGATGCCAGAGATACCAAGTCTATCATTTCTCTTCGAAGATGGACATTATGGATTGATAGTAGTATGGATTTAACTATCTTCATGTTAAAACCTCCTGTCTTCTTGATCGACAAACATCACTGTAAACCACAGAGTAAAATTCGTAAAGCGTTGCCAAAGATGCCAGAGATACCAAGTCTATCATTTCTCTTTGAAGATGGTCATTATGGATTGATAGTAGTATGGATTTAACTATCTTCATGTTAAAACCTCCTGTCTTCTTGATCGACAAACATCACTTTAAACCAAAGAGAAAGATTTGTCAAGCCTCGCTGTTGGGTTTTTGCATACTACAATAAATAAGATACACAGTCTGGTGTAACTATTTAATGTAAACCACATAATAATAATAATATCAATACCTCTTGTATAGGTCTAACACTATACATTTAAACATAAATTATAAAGAACTTAACTATCACATAATGTAAGAACAATCTGGTCCCACCATGTTACACGAATCAAACTGCACCGGATATCAGTGCTACCAAAATCATAATACATATTTCTGAAGTTATAACACTCGCCAAAGATGCCAGAGATACAAAATCTATCACTTCTCTTCGATGATGGTCATTATGGATTGATAGTAGTATGTATTTAACTATCTTCATGGTAAAATCTCCTGTCTTCTTGATCGACAAACATCACTGTAAACCACAGAGTAAAATTCGTAAAGCGTTGCCAAAGATGCCAGAGATACCAAGTCTATCATTTCTCTTCGAAGGTGGTCATTATGGATTGATAGTACTATGGATTTAACTATCTTCATGTTAAAACTTCCTGTCTTCTTGATCGACAAACATCACTGTAAACTAAAGAGTAAGATTTGTCAAGCCTCGCCAAAGATGCCAGAGATACAAAGTCTATCACTTCTCTTCGATGATGGTCATTATGGATTGATAGTAGTATGTATTTAACTATCTTCATGTTAAAATCTCCTGTTATCTTGATCGACAAACATCACTGTAAACCACAGAGTAAGATTCATCAAGCCTTACCAAAGATGCCAGAGATACCAAGTCTATCATTTCTCTTCGAAGATGGTCATTATGGATTGATAGTAGTATGGATTTAACTATCTTCATGTTAAAACCTCCTGTCTTCTTGATCGACAAACATCACTGTAAACCAAAGAGTAAGATTCATCAAGCCTTACCAAAGATGCCAGAGATACCAAGTCTATCATTTCTCTTCGAAGATGGTCATTATGGATTGATAGTAGTATGGATTTTACTATCTTCATGTTAAAACCTCCTGTCTTCTTGATCGACAAACATCACTGTAAAACACATAGTAAGATTCGTCAAGCGTTGCCAAAGATGCCAGAGATACCAAGTCTATCACTTCTCTTCGAAGATGGTCATTATGGATATATAGTAGTATGGATTTAACTAATTTCATGTTAAAACCTCCTGGCTTCTTGATCGACAAACATCACTGTAAACCACAGAGTAAGATTCGTCAAGCCTTGCCAAAGATGCCAGAGATACCAAGTATATCACTTCTCTTTGAAGATGGTCATTATGGATTGATAGTAGCAAGAATTTAACTATCTACATGTTGAAACCTCCTGTCTTCTTGATCGACAAACATCACTGTAAACCTAAGAGTAAGATTTGTCAAGCCTCGCCAAAGATGCCAGAGATACAAAGTCTATCACTTCTCTTCGATGATGGTCATTATGGATTGATAGTAGTATGTATTTAACTATCTTCATGTTAAAATCTCCTGTCATCTTGATCGACAAACATCACTGTAAACCACAGAGTAAGATTCGTCAAGCGTTGCCAAAGATGCTAGAGATACCAAGTCTATCACTTCTCTTCAAAGATGGTCATTATGGATATATAGTAGTATGGATTTAACTAACTTCATGGTAAAACCTCCTGGCTTCTTGTTCGACAAACATTACTGTAAACCACAGAGTAAAATTCGTCAAGCCTCGCCAGAGATACCAAGTCTATCACTTCTCTTCGAAGAATGTCATTATGGATTGATAGTAGCATATATTTAACTATCTACATGTTAAAACCTCCTGCCTTCTTGATCGACAAACATCACTGTAAACCACAGAGTAAGATTCGTCAAGCCTCGCCAAAGATGCCAGAGATACCAAGACTATCACTTCTCTTCGAAGATGGACATTATGGATTGATAGTAGTATGGATTTAACTATCTTCATGTTAAAACCTCCTGTCTTCTTGATCGACAAACATCACTGTAAACCACAGAGTAAAATTCGTAAAGCGTTGCCAAAGTTGCCAGAGATACCAAGTCTATCATTTCTCTTCGAAGATGGTCATTATGGATTGATAGTAGTATGGATTTAACTATCTTCATGTTAAAACCTCCTGTCTTCTTGATCGACAAACATCACTTTAAACCAAAGAGTAAGATTTGTCAAGCGTTGCCAAAGATGCCAGAGATACCAAGTCTATCATTTCTCTTCGAAGGTGGTCATTATGGATTGATAGTAGTATGGATTTAACTATCTTCATTTTAAAACCTCCTGTCTTCTTGATCGACAAATATCACTGTAAACCACAGAGTAAGATTCGTCAAGCCTCGCCAAAGATGCCAGAGATACAAAGTCTTACTTCTCTTCGATGATCATCATTATGGATTGATAATAGTATGTATTTATTTATCTTCATGTTAAAACCTCCTGTCTTCTTGATCGACAAACATCACTGTAAACCACAGAGTAACATTCTTCAAGCCTTGCCAAAGATGCCAGAGATACCAAGTATATCACTTCTCTTTGAAGATGGTCATTATGGATTGATAGTAGCATGAATTTAACTATCTTTATGTTTAAACCTCCTGTTTCCTTGATCGACAAACATCACTGTAAACTACAGAGTTAAGATTCGTCAATCCTTGCCGAAGATACCAGAGATACCTAGTCTATCACTTCTCTTCGAAGATGGTCATGAATGTATTGACAGTAGTATGAATTAATATACCTATCACATTCGCCAATATTGAACTTGCATTGTTGTTGCCAATTCCTTTAACCCAGTTTGTTGTGTCATCAGTCTGCCTGTTGCAACTCTAAATATCTAGTTTTTATCAAACTAAGGCTGTACAGATTTATGGAATTTTCTAGCAACATCATTTATCATCGCTTCCAATTTTAGTCAGGATCGTTGGGTCTAACCTATATTACTGTCAAACATCAATTAAGAATTTTACATTCAAGGAATTTTTGGCCATTGCTATTACTAAATTTACTCATCTATTTACTAAATCTGCGATAACTTGCATTTTCCCTTTCCTACACCCCCCCCCCCCAAGGATGTGACCTCCTCATACTCTGTTCCACCTTGCATTTTCAATATAGATCTCCATCAGCCATTTTTTCTAATATCATTGTTCTTCAATAATTTTTTTTTCACCTTAAAAACAAATGTACAGCTTACCAATCCTATATTATGTCCATTCTTATTCCATAGTCTCACTCCGTGACCTAGCCTGTAAGTTTCAACCACTTTTACTTGTAACACCTCATATAATAACCATAATTTTTAGATATTTTACCGCCCCATTAAAAAACGTTGGGGTATATACTACCAGTTTTTTAAACCACAATTATCACATCGTAATATGTTTTGATATATACTTTTTTTTAAACTATCTTATAAGTTCATGTTTAGTATGAGTTCAATATTGTCTTAATTTGTTTATTCTCTTTACTACCTGTATTAATTTTAAGCTCTAGTTGTAAACCTACAGACCAGTTGTTACATTTTCTTTTTATTGTCTAGGGCAGGGCGAGAATTTCCCACTCTTTTTTCTCTTTCTCTATCCTTGTTATTCCTCTTCCTTTATTGATTGTCTTGTTCACTTTCCCCCCTTTTTTTCTTTTCTTTTTTTTCCTTCACTCTTGGAGATGGAGCACGCTAGTGCTACCAAAGAGTTTAAGGTAAATAACGGATTATTTTCGCGAGCTGGTGATTATTATCAGAACTTCACATCTGTGAACTGTTGTAAGATTTTGGATCACTAACCACCATTGTATGTTTTCCCTTACCCAGATTTCCTGTGCTGCGCCGAACTTTCGGTTTGTTTTATCGCTAGTATGGGTTACTGTGGTATTTTACGGATTTCCACTCCCTTAAATTCATATTTTTTGCGGTTTATTTTTAGCCGCTTTAAAATTTACTTCATAAATTAGTTGTATATTTAAATACTGTGTTTATGGTATTATTACTGGATTATGCCTCTCCGTCCCCCTCACCTCCCTTCTTGGTCGATGAACACGATGAAACAAGCTCCGTTTGACCCGGCAGTCTGTGTGCACCTGTCGTGGAGGATTCATCAGGTAACAGTTACAATTGTAAATTGTGGTAAATTTATTAATATGTGCTGCTAAAACTCCAGAAATAGGACCATGGAAGGTCCAGGGTTTTAAATTAAGCACATCGCGTGTTTTCAGCAAAGTATTATTTAAATAACGGATATATGGCTGTGTTAGGCCCATGTGATTGTGGAATTTAGTGTGTGATTATTTATCTAGTTAACTAGTGTTAGATGTGCCATTGTTAGGTTATACGGCAGCGTGACCCAACAACCTGATCTCATCATTAAGATAGATCCGCATCCTCAACAAATCCCAATACAACAATAACCCCCCCCCCCCTAATCATTATCATTCTATGCAAAGAGCTGTTCCCAACTGTAAGGGTTGTTTCTTAGTTTTAATAAAACTAGACTGCTCATCCACGACCTACCACTTTCCTTTATATAGGTGGAAATAATATGCACAAGTTGGGAAATGATGGAACTAATGGTAAAAGTAATGACTGTTACAGTCCAATCACAGTAAATTCAAGTTATGATTCCAGTATTTAATTATTTCTATACTTTGGTAAGTGGTGGCACTAATGGTGAATTTATAATAACGGTAAATGTAGTGATTGATACAAATCAATGAAGTGATTTAAAAGCGTGAATAACAGTTATTTATTTATCTTAATAATTTATATTTGTTGGGTTGTGGTGGAACTAATAATTATTTTAAAGTAGTGTTTGTTAAAGTTCAGTCAGTCTATTTATTTTATATATTTTTTATTTCATGTATTGGATAGTAATAGAATTAGTGATAATTTTATAGTAATGGCGAATATAGTTATTAGTATCCTTCACATCACAGTGATTTTAAAGGGAATTTAAGGGATTAATACTGTTACACCCATAAAATATTGTCAACAAGTAATTATGATCAAATGCAATGATTGATATGTAGTCTTCAATAAGATCCCTCTCTTATCTTTCTCACCAACATTTTATAAAAACCTACCGAGATATGACCACAATCTTCTCACATACCACTTTTATTACAATCATTTCACTTATTTGGGTTGTAGTATTGATAACTGATGGGGAAATGTCTAACTCTGGTAGAACACGTTACCGACAAGTGTAGATAAAATTGGTAAATTAACATTTGTCCCCTTATTTTTTATTTTAATTTTTTTCAATATATAAAGAGTAATTGAATGGTTTGGTGGGGTTAAAGATATAAGATGTAATATTGAAGTGTAGAGAAATCCGCGGACCTGAATTACAATTCGTGGTGGCTAAAATAGACTTAACCATTATCCCAATCTTATCCCCATTTATCCTTGTTTACCGCCAGCTACCTGACACACAACAAACAACAGACCCTCTCTTTTAGACAAAGTGAATCTTAAAATGGATATACCCACAAAAACTCGACATCAAATTTTTAACCCAACAAACGACTTGTTATATGTTAGAAAATAAAATAAAAATCACGTTCTAAAATGTCAGAGTGCAGCTGCTTGATAAGTATTTTTGGTGTCAATACAGTTATATTTTACAAAATTCTATAACTGCTTTTAATTGGATAAAATCCTGCCTACAGGATTTACATTTAAATTAACAATTGAAGGAATAGCCTATTTATTTCTGAAATGAATGAATGTTTCCTGATATTGGTAAATCTAAACGAAGTTATTTATACTTGTGAATGATTTAATTAAATCATGTACAATTTGAGTTCCTACTTATTGTTATGACATCTCTAACACACCTAAAATATCCATCAATATAAACATAACCTCAAATATTACTTAAGTTGAAATCCGCTGTTAACAAATAGTTAACATTGAGATAAACTTTGTTATATTGACGGTTGTGATAATTTATTTCCATTAAGACTGATTATAAATTAAGTAGAGTTAAAAACTGTCTTAAAATTAATTTCAGACTGCAGCTAATAATAAAAGGGGAATTTCTACATTATATAAAGAGATAGTAAGGCCAGAATGTAATTAAATTATCTAAACAAATACTCCTATAGCAGTAGTTTTAAATTGTGTTCTCTTTGTGATATTACGGTGGAAGAAGGGTACACTTCCCGGCTGTTAGTACAATACTAAATGGTTATAGAATAAAATATCTGTGTAAAAATAGTTGAACTGACAAAGTATTTAAATGGACGTAATTGATGTAAAATAAGTATGTTTTACAAAGCTGCTTGGAATTATAGAGAGAAGTTGTTTAATTGGCAATTTAATTATAAAAGTGCATTTATGACATAAGTTTTCTTTCTCTTATCTTTCCATGTAATAGACCTGGTGGTAACTTTAAGGACTTGAATACCCAAAGGGTACATCTATTGATATCTCGGTTGGTAAGCCTATAAATACAAAATAATAAAGTTTTTTTCCTTTCCTTTATATTTTTTATTATACCGGTAACCTTTTTTGCTATTTTTGAGGAAAGTTGTTTTGAATACTTTCCAACCACTCGGAGGGTCTGTAAAGTGTCTTAAAAGTATTTGTCGTAATTGTGTTAAATAAAGATTTCAGTAATATTAATGCAACAAATTTACTCTATATATTTTTAATTTGTTTTTAAAATTAAATTTTAACAATTCCAAGGCAGTGAAGGAGACAATGAATTTCATTAACATAATTTTTACAACATATTATTGTATGTGGTCCAATGAAAGAATGTTTATGCAATATTATTCATTTGCATTCGTTTTGTCTATAATTTCAGTCGTAAAATGTTATTAAATAACCTATTGAAAATGCTGTTTTATAAATTTAAGTTAGTCAGCTGTTGGATTAACATTACCATCGATGGTAACGTTTTAGATAATTTAGATATTAATCTTTGTATTTTCTCTGCATGTATTACTTTTCGGTATACAAAGTATAGAGTTAGTTTAATAACAAACAACAAATTCAACCTCATATTTTTGACTGATCTTTATAATTAATTCTCTCAGAAAACCGTCAAAGTGATTTCAACATGCCGTTCGTCCTACGCTGTTGTCGCTTGTATTAATATCTTCCTGCTTTTTAACCAAAACTACTGAATTGGCACTTTAATTGAGATGATTAAAAATTCATTTTAAATTTCTTAGTGATTACATTGAAGTATAATTTTATCAAAATTTTTGAGTTCATTTTGAGAAATGTTTGCTAGACACCGCCAGGCACATTCTCACTTAAATTTTGATCCTAATTAGTATTTGAATTTATGTATAGGAATGTGTGAATGGTTATGCATTTATCTGGTATAAAGAGTGATTTATACATTAATAGGTTTGCATTGTTTAAAGATGTTGAATATTTAAGTTTAAATAAACTAGGTTCAAGAACTATTCAGATACAATCTGGGCAATCTAATGCAATCACATGACTGAATAAATACATGTCATTGATAAATTGTTTTGTTTAGATGATCATTATATTTTAATGAAATGTGGCGAGGTAAGAGGGAGAACTATGAGTTTTCCTGTAATAAATATGTACTTCAAAAAATGTAAACTTTGATGTAATAGAATATTCAAATCTGAAAATAATGAATAATGATGTTATTAACCCTGGGGCCGGGGTGCCCTAGATTATAAAGTCAGTCAGGGTGCCAAGTCTGATAGATCCATTTAGTTCATTTGTTTTTAAAGGACAGAAAATAACCTTGGAGTTGTTTTAATTTATTTTATAGGTAATTTAGATTCTACGGGAAGGTAATAGGACACTTAATAAAATAAAAATTAATTTTTAAGATGTTTATTTACAAATTATTAAAAATGGTACATATTTATCTCAACTTTTGAAATAAAAAATATTAATAAGTATCAAGAATTTTAAATCAATAGTTAACTATACAGTGAAAAAGTATCATGTAGTCATACAGTGATATATGACTACATGTACTTTACATGTAGTCATATATCAGTGAAAATATGTACACTGATATTTACATGTATCATGTACTATACAGTGAAAAAGACACAAAATCTACTGAGAACTCTTTTTTAACAAAACAATTTGAACTTTTGTTAAGTTAGAAAATGCCCTATTCAGTGTTTGGACAATCCGGGCATACGTACTGTGCATGGCCTAGACATATGAATTTACGGCAGTATTTGCAACTATACATTGTTTTACTGTCCTTTTTACAAAAGAAGCACCTTCTCCTGGTACCTGGTGGGAAATGGTCAGCCTGTTCTGCTCTTGTTGAAGTGTCAGCAACCTCTTGTCTTCTTAGGCGGATCTCAGGATTGATGTTGGTCAGTAAAGATCTTCGCTGAAGTTCTTCAGACGTTAGGCTCAATGCCAGTTCTTTTAGAAATTCCCTTCTATTGCAGGTTGTAGTTGGATTGTTAGCAATGTAAATTATCTGTGAATTTACCCCTGCCACATTCAATAAGGAGTAGAATATAACCATAGGCCATCTTCTCATGTTCCTTGCTACGTCGTACGTAGCACACAACTGATCGAGCGTATCAACCCCTCCCCTTTGGTTGAATTGTAGAAAGTAATGATTTCTGGTTTTGTAGAATCACCAGTAGTCTCATCAATAGCATCATCAAAATGCATGCTTGAAGCAAGAAGTACATTTTTGTTTCTCTTTGGAATGTAAGAGACAATTGTTACGTCATCTTGAAATCCAAACATACTTGAATTTATGGGACGTTGATTTGTGTTGACAAAACTCTGGGGGAATTTCTCTTTTGTTTTTTCTCACAGTTCCAACCATCGTAAGCCGGTGATCTTTCTTCAAACATTGTATAAGAGGGAACAACGTGAAAAAATTATCATTTGTCACATTTCTACCAGTACCAGAAATGGGTTCAATCAGTCTCGTTACTAAATCCAA
The DNA here is from genome assembly GCA_963513935.1 of Aphrophora alni. Taxonomy (NCBI): domain Eukaryota; kingdom Metazoa; phylum Arthropoda; class Insecta; order Hemiptera; family Aphrophoridae; genus Aphrophora; species Aphrophora alni. The sequence goes on along the minus strand of OY740765.1, from coordinate 140,858,767 downwards.
TTGGCTGTTGGATTGACGAAACGGTCCTTCAGGTTGTCGACCCACATATGGCTCCCAGTTCAACATGTAATGAGTTTTTGCATCAACCATCAAGCAATGCATATACTTTTAACCCATACTTGTTAGGTTTTTGGGGCATATATTGGCGGAAGGAACATCTTCCACGGAAGGCCAAAAGCATCTCGTCTACTGTAGTAAACTCACTTACACTATAACACTTCCTGCAGTTGTTGGTAAATATTTGAAATATTTCTCGAATAGGTGTAAACTTGTCTAGTTCCTTCCTGGCCAACCTTGTGTCTGCCCTGTCAAAGCGCAGGTGTCGTAAGAGAAAAGAAAAACGATCCTCTGACATAGTTAGCCAACATCTTTCCACTCCACAATCATCTCTTGACCAAAGTTCTTTGGTATTCAAGCGGCTACTTTTTAGAAGCCCAGCTAGATACAGAATCCCAAAGACAGCTTTTATCTCTACAATATCTGTAAGTTTGCCCCTTCTTTGTCTTGAGTAAGTTCTTGCTACTTCTTCAATGTGCGAGTTAGTGTTTGTAACAATAATATTGAGCATTTTTTCATCAAAAAATAAGCTCCAACAATCAATAGGAATTTTGGCCTGTTTGCCACAATGCTTAACACCTGGTAAATGAAGCACTATATTTTGTCTAGGGGTCCTAACATTTCTTGGTCGGTTACAGTGAATCTTCCATTTCGTAGTTTTATCTTTACCAGTATAACAAGGCATACCTGGTGTAAGGGTTGAGCTTGTAGCTGAGGCTGGTTAATATCAGCTTCTTGTCTATCATCCTCCCCTTCTTGTTCTGTATCGGTATCTTCTTGGTCCTCTTCATCCTCGTCTGGGGTGTCATTGGCAACATCTAAATCAGTCTCTGAATGAAAGCTTTCATCTAGTAGTTGGCGAATGTAGTCTTCTTGAGGAACACTAGCCATTGTTCTTGGAGCTCAAACACTTATTCTATATAGCCTATAAACTAGTCACACTTCCAACAAGAAAATAAACTTATTTATAAATGCAAAAAACTATAAAAACCAAGATTTCATTTAATATGAAATAAAAAATTACGTACACAAACCGGGGCACTTAGTCTGTTAGACCCAAACTACAGTAACACGAGCCGGGGCATCAAGTCTGTCAGACCCGAATAGTAAATACACGCACAAGCGACAACTCGACCTTGACTGGGACATAAAAAGAGATAGCTAGACAAAGCGGTAGGTTTCAGGTGCAGTTCTACCAACCGTTGCACTAAAATTTCCCTACTCCGGGTCTGTGAGACTTCGCGCCCCGACCCCAGGGTTAAAAGCGACGTTTTTAACAAATTATTTTATGAATAATTCATTATATATTAAGTTAATTGGAAGTTTTACGAACTGCAGCTTGATAAAACTCCAGTTTTTGTGAAAATACACGAAGAAATCACTAATCTTCCTACGAGTTTTGTGTAGTCTAGTTGGAATGCTTGTTACAATTTGTTGTTCCAAAATAAAATAATAATCCAAATAGTTGACTAAAATAAACTTTTTAAATTCATTTAAAAAGTGCATAAAATGAAATATCTATTAAATATTAAAGTCAATCCTACATTTTTCAGTTTCAGAATGTTAAGAACAGTAAGTGTTTAGCCAACGACGGTAGAAACGACTAACATAAGTTAGTTCCTCAGTTTAAGACAATTCTAAATATTAACATAAGTTGTAGACCGAAACAAAACGTAAATTGTATGCAAAGTAAAACTTTGTTAATTCTATATACCCAAAGCGAAATAATACTGTCTACTTGTTTATAGTTGTATTTGTAAAAAGTATGTACAAGCAGTTTCTAAAATTTTAAAACGTTTTGGAAATTATTTGTGACTTGAATAACGTGTGCTTGAATTTTTGTGCTGTAGGTCTAATTCAAAATACATAGAAATGTTGTTAATTCCATGGGTGAATGACCGTAATTTAAATAGTTTACCATTGAATATTTGTAATCAAACTCTGTGCCATGTTTGCTTTACTCTCCACAAAACAATTCAGTGCAGGTTCTCGAAACACCTCTCTGGCATGTGGTAATATGTATTAGTATAAAAAACACGTCCCAACTAATGTGACCAACTAAGGTGACCAGCTGGATTTATACTTTGTTTCACGCAGTCTTGGGTTAGATATCTCTATTTCACTTTCCTACCTGATCTCTCTTTACTACCTATTATTCTTTTACACCCTAAATTCTATTAGTATATTCAAGTGCTAGGGGGGGGGGGGTCTTGTTTTTATGTTATTTTCTTCCTAATTTTTTAAGGCAAAATGACCGAGAGGTGTTTTTGCCTTTAAATAACAAGACGTAGGGAATGCACCAGAGACCTTCCCACTCCATCCTTTAGTACCTTATAAGAACAATGGATCTAATGGATAGGTTTAAAAATATTAGGCTCAAGATAAAAGTCCTTACCAAGTTTAGAAAGAGAAAGATTACTTCACACTGTCTCTATAACTTTGTAACAAATGGAGGCACCAGAATAGCTTGTGAATATATTCACCAACAGAATTATCACCTACATTTCTTGCTCTATAATACCCTACCAAATAGTAAAACAATAAATATTAACAAAATATTAGCTTCAAAAGTTCTACAAAACTAAACAGTTATAAAACATGTCAAAGTATTTATGAAAACAATCGCAATAAGCATAATTTTGAAGTGTTCTAAGTTGTTGAAATATATTTAGGGATTTTAATTGACGATGTGACTATCAGTTGACAATTGTAATCCATGCATGATATGGCTTCTGAACAACATCTCTCCCTCTCCATGAACATTTCTACATAAAATTAATTAATATATTCCCAATTCGAAGGTTAGTTAATAATAACCATTACAATAGATTTAAAAATTAATTTTATTACTATCTCTGAAAGGCAATATAAAGAACTAATCAGATTACTGTGACAGTGACATTTAAATATCAAAGTTTTCCTAATTATAACACATCAATGAACCTATCACCCTAAGTTTAAAGTATAAAATCCATTCAACAGCTACCTTTGATGTACTGAACTTTAGTAATGTTTTGAACATGAAGATTTACTCATTTGCTTTTAAGTTGCTGAGGTGCCTGTATTGAACATATTGTTAATACTACAAAATTATTTAAAAAATTGGTTTGGAGACTTGATTTATATTTAGGTGGAATATTATAAACCATTATTCATTATTGAATGCACATTAAAAAGCTAAACATTCATCTGTAGTATATCATTGTGAATTTATATGTAGAGATTTACTAACAATTTACAATTTAGAATGGATTAAATTTTGAACCTGTTAAAAAGACTTTAAAAAATTAGTATACATTTTAAATATAAAGAAGAAATTGGAACTACAGTAGGAAGATTTTTTTGAAGGTATAAAAAAATTATCTTTAAAACTTTTTGAAGAAGATTTTGGAGACTTAAAGACGTAGAATTGATCAAATCTTTTACTTTTCTTTATAATTTAATAAAAGGTAAATCAACATTATTTATACACACCGTTAATGTTTTAATAATCAGCATATATTTTATAAAACAAATTTATAATTTTGGCTCACTTGATTATGTTGAAATTAAATTTGTACACCACAATGACATGTAGTGTCATAGCTGTACTACATAGCTTGTAAACTTAATAATACTTAATACAATTATTAAAAAATATTTATTGTAAATTAATATAAATTTTGTGTTTCATATATTATCGGTATTCAAAATATAATGATGAATTTCATATACAATATAAGGACAGATATCGTTATAACAAAATCTCATTTGTTAAAATACTTTTTTACCTGTATAAATTCTCACTTTATATTTTTATAAATTTAATCTTAATTCAGTGAAGTTATTTGTATTTCCAATGCAGAATACATAAACAATTTATCATTATGAACTAAGAGGTAAATTCCTAGTGAATAAAACCTATGTATAGAATGTGTAAGGAATGTCTTTAATACAAAAAATAAAGCTTGGAGCTGTACAATGGAGCCAGGAAGGTTAAAGAATTGCTAATTTGAAGCATTACTTTCAGTATTTAAGGAGACTTTGTTTAGTTTTACATAATTTTTATTGAAAACTGATAACAGGGAAGTCAAAGGAAGAAAAAAAGAAAAACATATTTGAAATAGATTAAAAAATGTGGTTATTTAAGTATTTTATATAAATTTGTAGATGTTTTACATGAATACTTATTTGCAATTATAATAACTTTTTCTTTATAATTTCAAATAAAATTTGATAGTTTCAAATATTATCGGTGTAAAAAAATATAATTATAGGTTATGATGAATTTCTTGTCCAATATAAGGACACTGTAAATTTCAGAACAGATATTGTCATCATGGACAAAATCTCTTTCGTTTAAAGTTGTAATTGTGACTACCTTACACATATATTCAGTTACAAAAAAATTTTGAATTTTCTATTTTTAGAGAAAAAAATACAATTTGGGAGCTACTGCATCGATTTAAAAACAAAACGTTTTCAATTTCAATAGCATTGAAATCATGTATTACTTTTGTAAATGAAAACATATAAGTTCTATCTGAAATGTGTAAAATGAGCAGGAAAATACAGATTTCTTCCTTCTCAGCAAGAAAAATTAGTTATAACTCAAAAACTATTCCACCATTTTCGATATACTAAAATATCAAATCCTAATACTTTATTTAGGTTAATCAAATACTTATACTATATTCCCATATGTTTCACTGAAAAATATAGTTTTTCCTTGAGAATTGTAAGAAAATAGTTATAGATATATGTTTAGAATTTTAGTTTTCATAATATCCTTGCAGCTAATATTTTGCTAGATTGGGAACTAATGACCGATATTTATTGAAATATAGACTACAATCTAGTCATATAACGTATGTACGTGGTATGAAAATCATGCGAATGTCAGAACCATTTCAATAAAAGTGATGATTATAGTTAAGCTAGAAATTCACAAATTATCAGAGTAGCGTAAAGAGATTAATTTTGCAACTTATAAAGAAGGTCACACAATTTGATAAACCACTAGCTTTCTCCAGCCAATGATAGGGAGGGAGAGACATTTAATGGCTCATTAGTAACATCACAAGTTCTGTCACATTTTAGATGATTAAATTTGATGCAGAAATAGACTTGGTATTGAGGGTAAATCATTTAGGCATAAATAGAACACTATTATGTAATGCCATTAGAAAAGCTTTTACGTTACTTTACTGCAAAAGTCTCTTTTAACGGGGTTATGGGTGTACTTTACAATTATTTAATAAGGGTAGCATTGTGAAGATATGAAAATCTATTCCACGTTTATGCTTAAATGAACATTTTCAGAATAATAATAGCAATGAGTTAATTGCTGTTTTCTCAACAGTTGCACCTCGGTCCTTATTGGTTTTGTTATATTCAATTAATTATTTTAAAATTACAGAGAGCTCTGAGGTTTCATGTTGTGTGATTGGTATCAATGAATTGTCTGATTTTATTATAGTGACGACTTGCACAGTACAAGTATAATACAAATAAGTGTTAATAGCTGGCATTATGATGGATAGATATTTTATTCTATGGAAGTGTACGTCTTCTTCCACCATTATATCACAAAGCTAACAAAATTTAAAACTACTGCTATATGAGTATTTGTTTACATGTATTAATTTACTTAGTTGGGTTTTATGAAACCAAAATGTTCTTCCCTCATTCTTTAACAACTAATCCGGATCTAATTCTTAATATATTGTGAATAGACTACTTTGTAATAGCTACAGTATGAAATTAATTTTAAGACAGTTTTTAACTCTACCTAATTTATAATCAGTCTTAATGATAGGTATAATATAAATAAGTGTTATTAGGTTGCCTAATGATGATGTTATATAATTATAAGCAGTTTGAATGTTAAATATTTGTTATATAATTAATAAGTTGGCTGAGTAGGCATACTGGAATTAAAAAAAGAAAAAAATATCTTGTGTGTTGAAGTACATTACCTAGAAATAGTAATGTTTTAGTTTTTAAGCGATATCTCGGCTACCGGTACCTTTCAACATATAATCAAAATATATATCATTTTGTTCTGAATTAAAAGTGCTACATTTTTTATATTACAAATATTTTGTGCATTCAGTGGTTTTTATGATTTTCGGTATCCAATTCTTTTAAAAGTGTCATTTTGAAACGTTTAAATAGAAAATTACGAGATTTTACAATATAATACAGCCAGATGGTATTAAATAATCCCTAATATTTGATATTGACATTTCGATCCATTCTACATTTATATTATATTTTTTAAAGAGGGGGGGGGGGTAATAAAAGCAGAACAGCAGTTGAAAATCACTTGGGAACCATATTCCTTTTTTTATTTATTTACTTTTTTTGCACCATATAACGATCTCAAACGATCACAATGGATAAATAATTAATTAGGCCTAATATCAAATACTAAAATAATAATAATCAATCAAAAGTTAACATTAATAAATAATTGTGTAAATGTGTAAATTGAAACAGAACACATGTGGACAAGCAAATCTTACCGAAAGAGCAGCTGCAAGGTTAAGTTTCGAAAATAACTGTACAAATTGACAAACGTGACAAGGACAAGGGAAAGAAGACATTCTGTTTTACTTAAGAGAAGAAAGTTCGCCGACACAAATAAAAATTTAGTAGAAAACATAACGGAGTTTTGCTATTCAACGCAGCTGCGTGTTGTAAAAAAAATGGGAACCAAGAAAAAATGAGAAAGCGAATTCCTAACGGTATCTCCGAGGGTGAAGCCAGCGCGTGTAAGAAAAAACCAACGATTTTTAGAAAGTTAGAGGTCCAATCAGGAGAGGCCTGAGTTTTAAAAAAATGAGATTTAACCAATAAGCGAAGAGGACGCTACACTTGAATTTCGGGAGAGGTGAAATCCAGAGTAAGGAGAGTCAGTCTAGAACTGGGGTTAAGAGCGTGTAGGTCTTGGCTTAGAGCTAGGAATCAGAGTAGGAGGTGTTAAGTGTTAAGAATTAACCTGAGGGTTTAATTCTAAGTCATTGGTTAATTTAAAGGCAGAGCGCCACAAAATTTAGTAGTTTCTTTTGAAGTTTGTTAGAATCATAAATTAAATAGAGTCAAAGAGTTTAAATTTCATAAAAGAAGAGGAGAGATCATCGCGTCGGAGTCCATAGTAGTCGAGAACGAGTAAAGAGACTAAACAGAGTTAGCGGAGTATCACCAGAGATTCACCACCAGTCAATGAGCCAGTGTTAGCAGCATCCGACTTCCCAGATAAAGGATACGTTGTGTTGTTGTGTATCGTTAGTGATTTGTGTTGTGTAAAAGTGCCAAAATTATAGCGGACGAGGAGAATTGCTGATAAGTACAAAATTTCAGAATAAATAATCATTAGAGTTAGTATTTCACTTTAATTGAGTCATTAAAAGTTCCCATGCCCGAGATAAGAGTCAAGTTTTTTTGTATAATTAATTTAAAAGTAAAGTAATTGAGCTAGCCGGCAAAAATAAAAGTAAATTTGGAAAAATAAGTTAATTAAGATAATTGTTTTGTTTTTTGTAATAAAATTGAGATAAATTTAATAAGAACATTTTGGACAAGATTTGTTGAACATTTTGTAGAGTTTTGATTTTATGTAAATTGAATAATCAATTGTAGATTTTAAATTTGTAATCAATAATATTGTGTATTAGAGTAAATTAGTTTTAAAGAATGCAAGTGTGAGAGAATGAAGTAGCCTTAAGATATTTCAATGAATAGATAAATTGAATTGATACTGTTGTTATAAATAATTGCTTTTGCTAATAAATCCTGAAGTTAGTTAAAGGATAAAAACTTGTTTTGTTGAACTAATTTACTTAAACCATCATAATAGTTTTTTTTCAAAAGTTTTCAAGAGAATTAAAATAAATTAAATTAAAATTAGATAAATAAAAATATTATATAACAAACGTTCTGTTATGTTATATTTGGTCGCACAACGTGTGGCATTTGTTTAAAATAAATTGGCAAGATAAAATATAGATATAACAAGATTGTTATGTTATAACCACCATATTCATTTTTTTTTGTTTATTTACTTTTTTTGCACATTCAATCACTTCATGTTGCCAAAAATTGCATGAAAGGTTTTACTATTACCTGTTTATATAGGTATGGAATATAATTATAAGCAGTTCGAAGGCTAAACAATGGTTTCATAATTAATAAATTTGCTGCCGGGTAGGCCTACTGGAAGACCAAAAATAACTATTGTATATTCTAGTAAATTACTGAGAAATACGTTTGTTTCAGTTTTTAACTTATATCTTGACTGGCTATCCTTCAACATACAATTAAAATGAAGATATCTTTTTCTGAATTAAAAAGGCTATATTTTTGTATCAAATAATATTTTGTAAAGTTAGTGGTTTTAGAGAATACGGTATCAAAATGTTTTAATGTACGCCATTTTGAAATTGTTAAGTATATAATGTTTGGTACCCTGGAAACTGATGGTATAAAACAATCCGTAAAATTAGGAATTTATATATTACTCCATTCTTCACTTGTATCGTGTTTTTTTCGAAAGGAAAAGTGGGAGAGAAAAAAAAGAAAGAAGACAATAGAGCTCCAAGCGACAGGGTAGTTTCTTTTCCATTTACAATCAATTACGGAAAATTAGCTACACAGTTTTGAATCGCCCTGTATAAACGGTTGTAAACCGAAATACAAGACACTGGCATAACATCTTATTTGCTGACGTTTACCATGGCATAACACAAGGGAGGTATTTTCTGCTACAAATATATTCATTGCTCGCTGTTTATATTAAACAAATACGTCAAATTTAATATAGTAGAATTTAAAAAAAAACAGTTATAGTAGATACTATTATATTATATGTTATTGCTATAATACATAATATGTTTGAAACATTAAATATATATTGAAGAATGTGGATTTTTGCTTAATTGCTAGTAAAAAGTAGGTTTAATTCTCTTGAGAAATACTGCACTGATTTGTAATATGTTTACAGTTCCAATTAGCACTGAAATAATATACAAATTTTGTTACTGGCAATTAAAATAATCTCTGCAAAGATCAAGAAAATACATATAGAATGTGTAAACAATTCCCTTTTCGTACAAATTAGTAATTACTGAATCAATATCAATCAAACTTTGAAAAATCTTGACTAGATATCTTTCGTACACAAGTAAGAAAATAGCCTGAACATTGGATCGGGTATTTTTGGGATGTAAGCTCACAAACAGAGAGGCAGACCAGATGTTGCGGTTTATATAGGTGCAGAAGATCAAACTCATTGTGCACAAACTTCTCACAGAGTAAAAATATCCAGACATCAGTAGTTGTCTAAGGTGTTTTTTAAACGACTTATAGTTTCGTAAATCTTTGATATTTTAAGGAAGTTCAATAATAATTTAACACCAGCTTGTAAATTACTGAATAAACTTCTGTTTTCTAAGTATGATAGTTACAAACTTGTCTGGTGTTAGAATTGTGTATATACTTATTGTGCACATGAACACTTTAATTTGAAATGGAATAACACTTCAAGAAAAAGAAACATGAAAATGTATGAACTCTCTAAACCCTTTAAGTGAGTTTTATTACAGTTTTTAGTTTGCTACAGTTTGTAGTTTTTAATTTATACCAAGTGTCCTAAAAGTCCCCCCCCCATTATTATTTTTTATTAATGGAAATAGACAGATTTGCTATGGGGAAAGTTAGATAACCAAAGGAGAAGTTTTTTGAAGTATCAACATTTTCAACCCTTACCCCCAAAATGGGGTAGTGGGGGTAAGTCAAGAATTTTAAATAGCAACCCCTATTGAGTGATACCTCATTTTAAAGGTCTTTTAAAAATAAGAATAATGACGTAAACTAGAGGTCTCATTATTGTTGGTTTAATAATGCCCCTAGATTTTACTAATTTAAATTATTTCATCAGCAAAAGTCTAACGCTCCGGCCCTTGATAGAATGTTGCTGGTTTGAATATGGTTTTTAAATCCCCCCCCCAATCTAGAAAATCCCCGCTAAATCGCAAATTCCCCCCTTCCCGAATCGAATTATATAGCGCGGTTCGTGCTATCAAACCATTCTCTGGGCACCCCTGCACTAGCCCATAATAGCCTGTTAAAAGAATTAGAAAGTACAGTATTGTAAATTTATCAGTGAAGATATTTCCGAACTGACTTCAAAGCACAGACATTGTTTATGTGGTCATTGCAGAATAGTAGGTTATAAAATTTGCCTTCACTTCAAAGTACCCATCCTCCTAGCGCGACACTTAGTGTTTGTTTCAACCTATCGTTACAATTTTAAAGTACATGTAATTGTAACCGGAAATTACTGTCAAATTGTTTCTAGTGAAGTACTGACCTATTGCAAGTAGTCACAAGATTAAAATGGTTCTTATCTCTTAAGCAGTCAAATAAGAAGGCATAATAAACATCAGGTTAACACACAATATATTCCTTCACCAAGCAAACTAAATATAAAAAAAATTCCATAAGCAGTGTTAAGTTTATAGTAATAATAATAATAATTTGTAAATAACTTTGCAGTTTTACACCGGTTCAAACACTTGTTTTTTTTTAGTTTGGCTAAATTTGTTACCCTTGAGCGCCATTACTCAAAACGATGTGCAGGACTTCAGCTTACTTCCAATTTATTTAAAATAAACTGAAAATATATTTAATAATTTAAGTCTTTTATTATGTTTACCATTAATGTGTTAGGATATCCATTTCAATTTAGTCCGAGTGATTGTTACTTAGTTTCAGCTAAACGTGTCAATCCATCGTAAATTATTAATGTAGATGCAGGGTAATTTATCACTATTTAAAACTATATTGTCCATACTGTTAATTGTTTTGCAAGTTACAGTAAACATTTTGATGTTTGTTTTTTTAAAGTATAAACTTTGAATCAATTCTTGAACATTTAAAACATAGTTAAGACAGCAGAAGAGAGAAGCACTAAAGTAGCGTCATGAAGTGCAACAACTGTTCCCAACTGTAAGGGTGTTTCTAAGTTTTAATAAAACTAGACTGCTCATCCATGACCTACCACTTTCATTTATATAAGTGGAAATAATGTGCATGATGGTAAATAATGGTGAAAGTAGTGATTGCTACCATTTAATCACAGTGCATTCAAGGCATGATTACAATTATTTTATTATTCCTATACTTTGTTTAGTGATGCAACAATCTGATCGCATCATTAAGATAGATCCGCATCAGCATCAATATCGTTTCAAGTTACAGTTAAAAAAAAGTAACAATTATTAACAAAGGATAGAGAGATGGATTGTTTGGATGGTGAGAATTTAATATTTTAATTGACTTTTAACCCTTTGAAGAGTACAGGGAAATACCGATAAACGAGTACGGCCGTTCTTGAACGTTCTCTGTGCTGTTTGCGTAAATGAGTATGGACGTTCCGGAACATTTTAGGTTACGTCTGAGCTATAAAAGTATTTATCATAAAACAAATTAGTCATGGCTTATTGTGTTGTCACAATTCAACAAGAAATAGTACTAAGAACACATGAAATCGGGTTTTTCACAATTGTAAGGCAGGACAACTCCAGGGGGCGTGGTTTCAGGAGAATTCACCATTCGTATTGATTGACGCGTAAATGTAGGCGATGGCATCGTCTTCTCCGCAGTTGTTTCCCCCCTACACACACCTGTGCCTATGTTCCTTGTCTAGTATAAGTGATTTGTATCATTATATTATGTTACGTATATTATACATCAAACATGAAAAATTAAACACTACAAAGCTTTTTTACAGATTCCCCTCTGTCTAGTCTTTTGACACATTTAGCCGCGTCTCAAACGAAACCAACACACGCTTCCAAGAAAATTGAAAAGAAATGTTATATTTTCCATAATGTAGGCTATACTAAATTGATTCGTGGAAAAAAAGCGGCCCATCAAACGTTTTTGTCTGTGTATGTCTGCTATACCGACGGGTGACAATGCCACGGTGTTTTTATGCCGCCGACAATGGGATACCGCTATCAGCAAACGAAACCAACACACGCTTCCAAGAAAACTGAAAAGAAATGTTATATTTTCCATTATGTAGGCTATACTAAATTGATTCGTAGAAAAAAAGCGGCCCAGCAAACGTTTTTGTCTGTGTATGTCTGCTATACCGACGGGTGACAATGATTTTTCAGTGCAAATTTTTTTTAAAGTACATTTATCAGTGTAAATTTTTATTCTTACAAGTTTTTAACACAATATTATTATATTATTATACATTTGTAACCAATAAAACAACTATTTAAAAAAAATTTTTTCTTACTCCTTGACAACAATTTTCTTTGTAAATACTTACTAACCAGCTGTTGGCTATTTGGGACGTTCAGGAACGGCCGCACTCGTCAAAGGGTTAAATGAAGTACCACTTAAGCATACCATTTAAAAGTTATAGTGTAGTATGTATATCTGAAGGGCCGAAAACTAGCAGCTAGAACTTTCTCTTTAGCTATCCCAATACAACCACTTTACCGGTGGTTAGTTATGGTGGGCCAAAGAAAAAAATTTTTTGTCCGTGTTTTTGTCTCAACAAGCTTTTTAAAATGTTGTATCACATGATACATTCTATTAACATGATTACCTCCTGCCTCCTCTTCTCCTGAAATAGAAAGTTTAAAAACATGTGTTTATAGAAGCAGCCCCTCACTTCAACAATATTGCCACAAACTATTTTAATTAGCTTAGATATTTTAATTAATTACACATTTTAAAGACTGAGAAGCTGAAAATTCTTTTTACCATTTTGTATATGTTTTAAAGTATAAGTTCCGAAATCGCTCCGTTTACCGTAAATGTTTGAGATGTTAAATGAATGTTCAGAGCGCTATAAAGTCGTGCTTCGAGGCTTTGAACGTTGTATATATTCCAATGTGTTAGCAGCGTATTAAAATAGGTCTTGAACTTTTGCCGGCTGTAACGCACCTCAGCACAATGCCTGCAAGACCGCACGAGCCTCATTGCCGCGAATCCGCTTTGTCCATGTGTTTACCTCCTTAAATCCTATCTTACGCTTCGCTTCGTATCACTTTCATGGTTTTTATTGAAAGTCTAGTCATATGACTATTATAAGTTGTTGTTCATACATATTTGGTCTTTTGATTTGGGTAATGTTATGTGGTGACGTTCAGACAGGTGGTAATCATATCACCAATTTAAATTTCCCATGTTAGTTTTTAGGACAATTTCATTGTTCACTGTTTATTCCCATCGAACCAATCTTACTCCTTTCACACCTTCTTGCCCAACTGTCTTAAAGATATTTTACTATATTATTTTTTTCTCCTATAGATTTAACTATCCAAATATAGTGTATTTGGACTAAATATTTCAGTTTCAAATGCACATTTATTATTTATATCTTGTTGGTCTGTGGGTCTAATAATGGGGCCTGCAAAATTTCTTGTGATTGCACACCTCATTGATTTATATATAAGGCCAAAAAAAAGAAATGAATAAAAATATTTTTTTAAATACGTAATGAAAAAAAAAATTTTTTTTTTTAATGTAGAATAACTTTTTTTTTTTTTTTAATGTGGCCAATAGTTACGTACACTTACCTCCCTTCACTTGGCTTATTTATTTCCTTTCTAACTCACTATTTTTAAAAAAATACTCTGCAATTTGATCCTTTAAAGATGATTGTAACTTCTTAGTTCTAAGCCTTACACCACTTTCCGTTGTTAACCATACAAAATTCTCATCCTCATCCTCTTACCCTTAAATATCCTTGTAACACCATATATTTCACCTTTCATATTATATAATTCAAATTTATTGTTTTAACTCTTAAACTACTGTACTATTTACTGTAAAGTGAGACTATAACCAACCATGCAAATTATCATTCTACCTTCCAAATTAAATAAATATTATCATATTTACCTCATTTAGATTTTCCCGTTTCCAATTCAACTATCTTAAAGTTAAAACCTCTCAACTCCTTGATAGGCAAACCTCACTAAACACCACAGAGTATGATTCGTCAAGCCTCGCCAAAAATACCAAAGATACTAACCCTATCACTTCTCTTCGAAGTTGGTCATTATTGGATTGAGAGTAGTATGAACTTATTTATCGTTCTTCATCGAACTTTATCGAACTTACTTACTTCATCGAAAAACCCACTGTAAACCACAGAGTAAGATTCGTTAAGCCTCGCTATAAATTTAAAAGATACTAAGTCTATCACTACTCTTCGAAGATGGTCATTATGGATTGATAGTAGTATGGATTTAACTAACTTCATTTTAAAACCTCCTGTCTTCTTAATCGACAAACTTCACTGTAAACCACAGAGTAAGATTCGTCAAGCCTTGCCAAAGATGCCAGAGATACCAAGTCTATCACTTCTCTTCAAGATAGTCAATATGGATTGATAGTAGAATATATTTAACTATCTTCATGTTAAAACCTCCTGTCTTCTTGATCGACAAACATCACTGTAAACCAAAGAGTAAGATTTGTCAAGCCTCGCCAAAGATGCCAGAGATACAAAGTCTATCACTTTTCTTCGATGATGGTCATTATGGATTGATAGTAGTATGTATTTAACTATCCTCATGTTAAAATCTCCTGTCATCTTGATCGACAAACATCACTGTAAACCACAGAGTAAGATTCGTCAAGCCTTACCAAAGATACCAGAGATACCAAGTCTATCACTTCTCTTCGAAGATGGTCATTATGGATTGATATTACCATGAATTTACCTATCTACATGTAAAAACCTCCTGTCTTCTTGATCGACAAACATAACTGTAAACCACAGAGTAAGATTCGTCAAGCGTTGCCAACGATGCCAGAGATACCAAGTCTATCATTTCTCTTCGAAGATGGTCATTATGGATTGATAGTAGTATGAATGAATATACCTATCACATTCGCCAATATTGAACTTGCATTGTTGTTGCCAATTACTTTAACCCATTTTGTTGTGTCTAATCAGTCTTCCTGTTGCAACTCTAAATATCTAGTTTTTATCAAACTAAGGCTGTACAGATTTATGGAATTTTCTAGCAACATCATTTATCATCTTCAGGATTGTTGGGTCTAACCTATATTACTGTCAAACATCAATTAGGAAAGGTACATTCAAGGGATTTTTGGCCATGCTATTCATCTATTTCATAAATCTGCGATCACTTGCATTTTCCCTTTCCTACACCCCCCCCCAAAGGACATGACCTCCTCATACTCTGTTCCACCTTGCATTTTCAACATAGATCTCCATTGGCCATTTTTCTAATATTATGGTTCTTCAATCACTTTTTTTTATCTTAAAAAACAATTGTACGGCTCACCAATCCTATATTATTTCCATTCTTCTTCCATAGTCTCACTCCGCGACCTAGCCTGTAAGTTTCAACCACTTTTACTTGTAACACCTCATATAATTACTATAATTTTTAAATATTTTACCGCCCTATTAAAAAACGTTGGGTATACCACCAGTTTTTAAACCACAACTATCACATCGTAATATGGTTTGATATTTACTTTTTTTAAACTATCTTATAAGTTCATGTTTAGTATGAATTCAATATTGTCTTAATTTCTTTATTCTGTTTACTAATTGTATTAATTTTAAGCTATAATTGTAAACTCACAGACCAGCTGTTATTATTTCTTTTTTGTCTAGGCACAGAGGGAGAATTTCCTCCTCTTTTTTCCTCTTTCTATATCCTTTATATGCCTCTTCCTTTATAGATTGTCTTATTTACCTTTTTTTTTTTACAGTTTGGTTTAGGTAATGACGTTATTCCCATCGAAACAATCTTTGCTCCATTATCTTTTCACCTCTTCTCTCTCTACTTCTTTATTTACAGATATTTTTCTGATAAAAACTATTTTTTTCTTCCACCATAAATATTGTATTTGCACTAAATATTTTAGTAACAAATGCACCTTCATCATATATAACTTATTGGTCTGTGGGTCATTTAATCATGGGGCGGGCAACATTTTTGTGATTGCTCACCTCATTGATTTTTTATTGATATTTATTGGGCCACAATAAAAAAAAAATAATAAAAAATTAAAATATATATATAATAAAAACATAAAATAATAATAATAATAATAACAATTATATATATATATATATATATATATATATATATATAATATAAATGTAATTTTTTTTTTTTTTATTGTGGCCAATTGTTAAGTACACCTACCACTCTTCACCAGCCTCTTTTAATTTCCTATCATATTTACTCTGTATAATTTTTATAAAATATTCCTCTGCAATTTCATTAAAACATAATTGTAACTTCTTAGTTCTAAGCCATAGTCTCTTAAGTACACCACTTTCCATTGTTAGCCATACAAAATTCTCATCCTCTTACCCTTAAATATCCTTGTAACACCACCCACCTATTCTCACGTTTCAAGTTTTATAATTCAATTTTATTGTTTTAACTCTTAAGCTACGGTATTTACTGCAATGTGAGACTATAACCAATAATGCAATTAAGTAAATATTATCATTTTTACCTCATCTAGATTTTCCGGTTCCCAATACACCTATCTTGAAGTTAAAACCTCCCATCTCCTTGATCAGCAAACCTCACTAAACACGACAGAGTAAGATTCGTCACGCCTCGCAAAAGATACCGGAGATACTAAGTGTATCACTTCTCTTCGAAGGTCATTAATGGATTGAAAGTAGTATGAATTTAGCTATCTTCATGTAAAAACCTCCTGTGTCCTTGATCGGCAAACCTCACTAAACACCACAGAGTAAGATTCGTCAAGCATTGCCAAAAATACCAAAGATACCTAAGTCTATCACATCTTCGAAGATGGTCATTATGGATTGATAGTAGCATGAATTTAACTATCTACATGTTAAAACCTCCTGCCTTCTTGATCGACAAACATCACTGTAAACCACTGAGTAAGATTTATCAAGCCTTGCCAAAGATGCCAGAGATACCAAGTCTATCACTTCTCTTCGAAGATGGTCATTATGGATTGATAGTAGTTTGCATTTAACTATCTTCATGTTAAAACCTCTTGTCATCTTGATCGACAAACATCACTGTAAACCACAGAGTAAGATTCATCAAGCGTTGTCAAAGATGCCAGAGATACCAAGTTTATCACTTCTCTTCGAAGATGGTCATTATGGATTGATAGTAGTATGGATTTAACTAACCTCATTTTAAAACCTCTTGTCTTCTTGATCGACAAATATCACTGTAAACAACAGAGTAAGATTCGTCAATCCTCGCCAAAGATGCCAGAGATACCAAGTCTATCACTTCTCTTCGAAGATGGTCATTATGGATTGATAGTAGTATGGATTTAACTAACTTCATTTTAAAACCTCCTGTCATCTTGATCGACAAACATCACTGTAAGCCACAGAGTAAGATTCGTCAAGCCTTACCAAAGATACCAGACATACCATGTCTATCACTTCTCTTAGAAGATGATCATTATGGATTGATAGTACCATGAATTTACCTATCTATATGTTAAAACCTCCTGCCTTCTTGATCGACAAACATCACTGTAAACCACAGAGTAAGATTCGTCAAGCCTCGCCAAAGATGCCAGAGATACAAAATCTATCACTTCTCTTCGATGATGGTCATTATGGATTGATAGTAGCAAGAATTTAACTATCTACATGTTAAAACCTCCTGTCTTCTTGATCGACAAACATCACTGTAAACCAAAGAGTAAGATTTGTCAAGCCTCGCCAAAGATGCCAGAGATACAAAGTCTATCACTTCTCTTCGGTGATGGTCATTATGGATTGATAGTAGTATGGATTTAACTATCTTCATGTTAAAACCTCCTGTCTTCTTGATCGACAAACATCACTGTAAACCACAGAGTAAGATTCGTCAAGCGTTGCCAAAGATGCCAGAGATACCAAGTCTATCACTTCTCTTCGAAGATCACTGTAAACCACAGAGTAAGATTTGTCAAGCCTTGCCAAAGATGCCAGAGATACCAAGTATATCACTTCTCTTTGAAGATGGTCATTATGGATTGATAGTAGCAAGAATTTAACTATCTACATGTTAAAACCTCCTGTCTTCTTGATCGACAAACATCACTGTAAACCAAAGAGTAAGATTTGTCAAGCCTTGCCAAAGATGCCAGAGATACAAAGTCTATCACTTCTCTTCGATGATGGTCATTATGGATTGATAGTAGTATGTATTTAACTATCTTCATGTTAAAATCTCCTGTCATCTTGATCGACATAATCCCTGTAAACCACAGAGTAAGATTCGTCAAGCCTTACCAAAGATACCAGACATTCCAAGTCTATCACTTCTCTTCGAAGATGATCATTATGGATTGATAGTACCATGAATTTACCTATCTATATGTTAAAACCTCCTGTATTCTTGATCAACAAACATCACTGTAAACCACAGAGTAAAATTCGTCAAGCCTCGCCAGAGATACCAAGTCTATCACTTCTCTTCGAAGATGGTCATTATGGATTGATAGTAGCATATATTTAACTATCTACATGTTAAAACCTCCTGCCTTCTTGATCGACAATCATCACTGTAAACCACTGAGTAAGATTCATCAAGCCTTGCCAAAGATGCCAGAGATACCAAGTCTATCACTTCTCTTCGAAGATGGTCATTATGGATTGATAGTAGTTTGCATTTAACTATCTTCATGTTAAAACCTCTTGTCATCTTGATCGACAAACATCACTGTAAACCACAGAGTAAGATTCATCAAGCGTTGTCAAAGATGCCAGAGATACCAAGTTTATCACTTCTCTTCGAAGATGGTCATTATGGATTGATAGTAGTATGGATTTAACTAACCTCATTTTAAAACCTCTTGTCTTCTTGATCGACAAATATCACTGTAAACAACAGAGTAAGATTCGTCAATCCTCGCCAAAGATGCCAGAGATACCAAGTCTATCACTTCTCTTCGAAGATGGTCATTATGGATTGATAGTAGTATGGATTTAACTAACTTCATTTTAAAACCTCCTGTCATCTTGATCGACAAAAATCACTGTAAGCCACAGAGTAAGATTCGTCAAACCTTACCAAATATACCAGACATACCATGTCTATCACTTCTCTTAGAAGATGATCATTATGGATTGATAGTACCATGAATTTACCTATCTATATGTTAAAACCTCCTGCCTTCTTGATCGACAAACATCACTGTAAACCACAGAGTAAGATTCGTCAAGCCTCGCCAAAGATGCCAGAGATACAAAGTCTATCACTTCTCTTCGATGATGGTCATTATGGATTGTTAGTAGCAAGAATTTAACTATCTACATGTTAAAACCTCCTGTCTTCTTGATCGACAAACATCACTGTAAACCAAAGAGTAAGATTTGTCAAGCCTCGCCAAAGATGCCAGAGATACAAAGTCTATCACTTCTCTTCGGTGATGGTCATTATGGATTGATAGTAGTATGGATTTAACTATCTTCATGTTAAAACCTCCTGTCTTCTTGATCGACAAACATCACTGTAAACCACAGAGTAAGATTCCTCAAGCGTTGCCAAAGATGCTAGAGATACCAAGTCTATCACTTCTCTTCGAAGATCACTGTAAACCACAGAGTAAGATTTGTCAAGCCTTGCCAAAGATGCCAGAGATACCAAGTATATCACTTCTCTTTGAAGATGGTCATTATGGATTGATAGTAGCAAGAATTTAACTATCTACATGTTAAAACCTCCTGTCTTCTTGATCGACAAACATCACTGTAAACCAAAGAGTAAGATTTGTCAAGCCTCGCCAAAGATGCCAGAGATACAAAGTCTATCACTTCTCTTCGATGATGGTCATTATGGATTGATAGTAGTATGTATTTAACTATCTTCATGTTAAAATCTCCTGTCATCTTGATCGACAAAATCCCTGTAAACCACAGAGTAAGATTCGTCAAGCCTTACCAAAGATACCAGATATTCCAAGTCTATCACTTCTCTTCGAAGATGATCATTATGGATTGATAGTACCATGAATTTACCTATCTATATGTTAAAACCTCCTGTATTCTTGATCGACAAACATCACTGTAAACCACAGAGTAAAATTCGTCAAGCCTCGCCAGAGATACCAAGTCTATCACTTCTCTTCGAAGATGGTCATTATGGATTGATAGTAGCATATATTTAACTATCTTCATGTTAAAATCTCCTGTCTTCTTGATCGACAAACATCACTGTAAACCACAGAATATGATTCGTCAAGCGTTGCCTAAGATGCCAGAGATGCCAAATCTATCACTTATCTTCGAAGATGGTCATTATGGATTGATAGTAATTTTTATTTAACTATCTTCATGGCAAAATCTCCTGTCATCTTGATCGACAAACATAACTGTAAACCACAGAGTAAGATTCGTCAAGCATTGCCAACGATGCCAGAGATACCAAGTCTATCATTTCTCTTCGAAGATGGTCATTATGGATTGATAGTAGTATGAATGAATATACCTATCACATTCGCCAATATTGAACTTGCATTGTTGTTGCCAATTACTTTAACCCATTTTGTTGTGTCTAATCAGTCTGCCTGTTGCAACTGTAAATATCTAGTTTTTATCAAACTAAGGCTCTACAGATTTATGGAATTTTCTAGCAACATCATTTATCATCTTTAGGATTGTTGGGTCTAACCTATATTACTGTCAAACATCAATTAAGAAAGGTACATTCAAGGAATTTTTGGCCATGCTATTCATCTATTTCATAAATCTGCGATCACTTGCATTTTCCCATTCCTACACCCCCCCCCCCCAAAGGACGTGACCTCCTCATACTCTGTTCCACCTTGCATTTTCAACATAGATCTCCATTGGCCATTTTTCTAATATTATGGTTCTTCAATCACTTTTTTTTATCTTAAAAAACAATTGTACGGCTCACCAATCCTATATTATTTCCATTCTTCTTCCATAGTCTCACTCCGCGACCTAGCCTGTAAGTTTCAACCACTTTGACTTGTAACACCTCATATAATTACTATAATTTTTTAATATTTTACCGCCCTATTAAAAAACGTTGGGTATACCACCAGTTTTTAAACCACAATTATCACATCGTAATATGTTTTGATATTTACTTTTTTTAAACTATCTTATAAGTTCATGTTTAGTATGAATTCAATATTGTCTTAATTTCTTTATTCTCTTTAATAATTGTATTAATTTTAAGCTATAATTGTAATCCCACAGACCAGCTGTTATTATTTCTTTTTTGTCTAGGCACAGAGGGAGAATTTCCTCCTCTTTTTTCCTCTTTCTATATCCTTTATATGCCTCTTCCTTTATAGATTGTCTTATTTACCTTTTTTTTTTTACAGTTTGGTTTAGGTAATGACGTTATTCCCATCGAAACAATCTTTACTCCATTATCTTTTCACCTCTTCTCTCTCTACTTCTTTATTTACAGATATTTTTCTGATAAAAACTATTTTTTTCTTCCACCATAAATATTGTATTTGCACTAAATATTTTAGTAACAAATGCACCTTCATCATATATAACTTATTGGTCTGTGGGTCATTTAATCATGGGGCGGGCAACATTTTTGTGATTGCTCACCTCATTGATTTTTTATTGATATTTATTGGGCCACAATAAAAAAAAAATAATAAAAAATTAAAATATATATATATAATAAAAACATAAAATAATAATAATAATAATAACAATTATATATATATATATATATATAATATAAATGTAATTTTTTTTTTTTTTTTATTGTGGCCAATTGTTAAGTACACCTACCACTCTTCACCAGCCTCTTTTAATTTCCTATCATATTTACTCTGTATAATTTTTATAAAATATTCCTCTGCAATTTCAACATTAAAACATAATTGTAACTTCTTAGTTCTAAGCCATAGTCTCTTAAGTACACCACATTCCATTGTTAGCCATACAAAATTCTCATCCTCTTACCCTTAAATATCCTTGTAACAACACCCACCTATTGTCACCTTTCAAGTTTTATAATTCAATTTTATTGTTTTAACTCTTAAGCTATGGTATTTACTGCAAAGTGAGACTATAACCAACCATGCAATTTATCATTCTACCTTCCAAATTAATTAAATATTATCATTTTTACCTCATCTAGATTTTCCAGTTCCCATTTCACCTATCTTGAAGTTAAAACCTCCCATCTCCTTGATCAGCAAACCTCACTAATCACGACAGAGTAAGATTCGTCAATCCTCGCAAAAGATACCGGAGATACTAAGTGTATCACTTCTCTTCGAAGGTCATTAATGGATTGAAAGTAGTATGAATTTAGCTATCTTCATGTTAAAACCACCTGTGTCCTTGATCGGAAAACCTCACTAAACCCCACAGAGTTAGATTTGTCAAGCATTTCCAAAAATACCAAAGATACCTAAGTCTATCACATCTTCGAAGAAGGTCATATATGGATTGACAGTAGTATGAATGTAGCTATCTTCATGTTAAAATCTGTCTTCTTGATCAGCAAACCTCACTAAACATCTCGGAGAAGATACGTCAAGCCTCGCCAAAGATACCAGAGATACCAAGTATATCATTTCTCTTCGAAGAATATCATTAATGGATTGATAGTAGCACAAAGTTAACTATCTTCATATTAAAACCTACTGTCAAACCCTGATTGACAAACCTCACTGTAAACAACGACAAATCTCACTGTAAACCACAGAATAAGATTCATCAAGCCTCGCCAAAGATAGCCTACCAGAGATACCAAGTCTATCAATTCTCTTTGAAGATGGTCTTTTGGATTGACAGTAGTATGAAATTACCTATGCCAGTTCACATTCACCAGTACTGAACTTGCAATTATTGTTGGCAATTCCTTTAACCCAGGTTGTTTGTTTGTGCCTAATCAGTCAGCCTAATCAATCAAATCTAAATATTTAGTTTTTATCAAACTTAGGCTGTACAGATTTATGGAATTTTCTGGCAATAGCCTATCATTTATCATCGCTTCCAATTTTAGTCAGGATCGTTGGGTCTAACCTATATGACCGTCAAACATCAATTGAGAAAGGTGTATTAAGGAATTTTTGGCCATGCTATTTACCTGTTTCATACACTCTGCGATCTTCAATCACTTAGCATTTTCCTTTTCCTACCCCCACCCCCCAGACCTGACCTGACTTCATATTCCGTACCACCTTGCATTTTCAACATAGATCTCCATCAGCCATTTTTTCTAATATCATTGTTCTTCAATAATTTTTTTTTTTCACCTTAAAAACAAATGTACGGCTTACCAATCCTATATTATGTCCATTCTTATTCCATAGTCTCACTCCGCGACCTAGCCTGTAAGTTTCAACCACTTTTACTTGTAACACCTCATATAATAACCATAATTTTTAGATATTTTACCGCCCCATTAAAAAAGTTGGGGTATACACTACCAGTTTTTTAAACCACAATTATCACATCGTAATATGTTTAGATATTTACTTTTTTTTAAACTATCTTATAAGTTCATGTTTAGTATGAGTTCAATATTGTCTTAATTTGTTTATTCTCTTTACTAATTGTATTAATTTTAAGCTCTAGTTGTAAACCTACAGACCAGTTGTTACATTTTCTTTTTATTGTCAGGGCACAGGGGGAGAATTTCCCACTCTTTTTTCTCTTTCTCTATCCTTGTTATTCCTCTTCCTTTATTGATTGTCTTGTTCACTTTCCCCCCTTTTTTCTTTTCTTTTTTTTCCTTCACTCTTGGAGATGGAGCACGCTAGTGCTACCAAAGTGTTTAAGGTAAATAACGGATTATTTTCGCGAGCTGGTGATTATTATCAGAACTTCACTTCTGTGAACTGTTGTAAGATTTTGGATCACTAACCACCATTGTATGTTTTCCCTTACCCAGATTTCCTGTGCTGCGCCGAACTTTCGGTTTGTTTTATCGCTAGTATGGGTTACTGTGGTATTTTACGGATTTCCACTCCCTTAAATTCATATTTTTGTGGTTTATTTTTAGCCGCTTTAAAATTTACTTCATAAATTAGTTGTATATTTAAATACTGTGTTTATGGTATTATTACTGGATTATGCCTCTCCGTCCCCCGCACCTCCCTTCTTGGTCGATGAACACGATGAAACAAGCTCCGTTTGACCACGACCCGGCAGTCTGTGTGCACCTGTCGTGGAGGATTCATCAGGTAACAGTTACATTTGTAAATTGTGGTAAATTTATTAATATGTGCTGCTAAAACTCCAGAAATAGGACCATAGAAGGTCCAGGGTTTTAAATTAAGCGCATCGCGTGTTTTCAGCAAAGTATTATTTAAATAACGGATATATGGCTGTGTTAGGCCCATGTGATTGTGGAATTTAGTGTGTGATTATTTATCTAGTTAACTAGTGTTAGATGTGCCATTGTTAGGTTATACGGCAGCGTGACCCAACAACCTGATCTCATCATTAAGATAGATCCGCATCCTCAACAAATCCCAATACAACAATAACCCCCCCCCCCCTAATCATTATCATTCTATGCAAAGAGCTGTACCCAACTGTAAGGGTTGTTTCTTAGTTTTAATAAAACTAGACTGCTCATCCACGACCTACCACTTTCCTTTATATAGGTGGAAATAATATGCACAAGTTGGGAAATGATGGAACTAATGGTAAAAGTAATGACTGTTACAGTCCAATCACAGTAAATTCAAGGTATGATTCCAGTATTTAATTATTTCTATACTTTGGTAAGTGGTGGCACTAATGGTGAATTTATAATAACGGTAAATGTAGTGATTGATACAAATCAATGAAGTGATTTAAAAGCGTGAATAACAGTTATTTATTTATCTTAATAATTTATATTTGTTGGGTTGTGGTGGAACTAATAATTATTTTAAAGTAGTTTTTGTTAAAGTTCAGTCAGTCTATTTATTTTATATATTTTTTATTTCATGTATTGGATAGTAATAGAATTAGTGATAATTTTATAGTAATGGCGAATATAGTTATTAGTATCCTTCACATCACAGTGATTTTAAAGGGAATTTAAGGGATTAATACTGTTACACCCATAAAATATTGTCAACAAGTAATTATGATCAAATGCAATGATTGATATGTAGTCTTCAATAAGATCCCTCTCTTATCTTTCTCACCAACATTTTATAAAAACCTACCGAGATATGACCACAATCTTCTCACATACCACTTTTATTACAATCATTTCACTTATTTGGGTTGTAGTATTGATAACTGATGGGGAAATGTCTAACTCTGGTAGAACACGTTACCGACAAGTGTAGATAAAATTGGTAAATTAACATTTGTCCCCTTATTTTTTATTTTAATTTTTTTCAATATATAAAGAGTAATTGAATGGTTTGGTGGGGTTAAAGATATAAGATGTAATATTGAAGTGTAGAGAAATCCGCGGACCTGAATTACAATTCGTGGTGGCTAAGATAGACTTAACCATTATCCCCATTTATCCTTGTTTACCGCCAGCTACCTGACACACGACAAACAACAGACCCTCTCTTTTAGACAAAGTGAATCTTAAAATGGATATACCCACAAAAACTCGACATCAAATTTTTAACCCAACAAACGACTTGTTATATGTTAGAAAATAAAATAAAAATCACGTTCTAAAATGTCAGAGTGCAGCTGCTTGATAGGTATTTTTGGTGTCAATACAGTTATATTTTACAAAATTCTATAACTGCTTTTAATTGGATAAAATCCTGCCTACAGGACTTACATTTAAATTAACAATTGAAGGAATAGCCTATTTATTTCTGAAATGAATGAATGTTTCCTGATATTGGTAAATCTAAATGAAGTTATTTATACTTGTGAATGATTTAATTAAATCATGTACAATTTGAGTTCCTACTTATTGTTATGACATCTCTAACAAACCTAAAAGATCCATCAATATAAACATAACCTCAAATATTACTTAAGTTGAAATCCGCTGTTAACAAATAGTTAACATTGAGATAAACTTTGTTATATTGACGGTTGTGATAATTTATTTAGGTGTTAATATTACACCTAAATATTACAACAGTTTGATATTTGTTATAGTAAATATCTTAGTAAAGAATATGATATTCCTATGAGGAGAATTTAAGTATAAATATGTCACTTGTGTTATCCTATGGTAATTGTCAGAAAACAAGTTTGTCAGTGACTCTTATATCCGTCTACAACCGCTTATAGAGGTTGATAACTATCTTTGTAAGTTTCCTAAGTGATTTTCAACTGCCGTTCTGCTTTTATCCCCTCCCCCCTTAAAGAATAAAATATAAATGTAGAATGGATCGAGGTGTCAATATCAAATATTAGGGATTATTTAATAACATCAGGCTGTATTATATTGCAAAATCTTGTAATTTTCTTTTTAAACGTTTCAAAATGGCACTTTTTAAAGAATTGAATACCAAATATCTTAAAATCCACTGATTGCATTAAAAACGAAAACATAACTATTTTCTAGGTAATGTACTAGAACACACAAGATATTTTTTTTAAAAATTCCAGTATGCCTACTCAGCAGCCAACTTATTAATTATATAACAAATGTTTAACATTCGAACTGCTTATAATTATATAATTCCTTTTATATACATGTTTGTCAATATGTTTGTCAATACCTATCATTAAGACTGATTATAAATTAAGTAGAGTTAAAAACTGTCTTAAAATTAATTTCAGACTGCAGCTAATAATAAAAGGGGAATTTCTACATTATATAAAGAGATAGTAAGGCCAGAATGTAATTAAATTATCTAAACAAATACTCCTATAGCAGTAGTTTTAAATTGTGTTCTCTTTGTGATATTACGGTGGAAGAAGGGTACACTTCCCGGCTGTTAGTACAATACTAAATGGTTATAGAATAAAATATCTGTGTAAAAATAACTGAACTGACAAAGTATTTAAATGGACGTAATTGATGTAAAATAAGTATGTTTTACAAAGCTGCTTGGAATTATAGAGAGAAGTTGTTTAATTGGCAATTTAATTATAAAAGTGCATTTATGACATTAGTTTTCTTTCTCTTATCTTTCCATGTATAGACCTGGTGTTAACTCTAAGGACTTGAATACCCAAAGGGTACATCTATTGATATCTCGGTTGGTAAGCCTATAAATACAAAATAATAAAGTTTTTTTCCTTTCCTTTATATTTTTTATTATACCGGTAACCTTTTTTGCTATTTTTGAGGAAAGTTGTTTTGAAGACTTTCCAACCACTCGGAGGGTCTGTAAAGTGTCTTTAAAATATTTGTAGTAATTGCGTTAAATAAAGATTTCAGTAATATTAATGCAACAGATTTACTCTTTATATATTTTTCATTTGTTTTTAAAATTAAATTTTAACAATTCCAAGGCAGTGAAATAGACAATGAATTTCATTAACATAATTTTTACAACATATTATTGTATGTGGTCCAATGAGAGAATGTTTATGCTATTATTCATTTGCATTAGTTTTGTCTATAATTTCAGTCGTAAAATGTTATTAAATAATCTATTGAAAATGCTGTTTTATAAATTTAAGTTAGTCAGCTGTTGGATTAACATTACCATCGATGGTAACGTTTTAGATAATTTAGATATTAATCTTTGTATTTTCTCTGCATGTATTACTTTTCGGTATACAAAGTATAGAGTTAGTTTAATAACAAACAACAAATTCAACCTCATATTTTTGACTGATCTTTATAATTAATTCTCTCAGAAAACCGTCAAAGTGATTTCAACATGCCGTTCGTCCTACGCCGTTGTCGCGTGTATTAATATCTCTAACAACAATCTTGTTATATATTTAACGTTAATTTCTTACAAGATGTTTGAGCTACCAAAATGTATCCTTTATTTAAACATTAATTTCCTTGTTTTTCACCGCAGACAGTCTATTATGAATAGCCACACATCAGATTCTCACCCCATCTATTTATAGGTATTGATGTCACGCTAAATTCCCAAGGTAATCTTGAATGTACCATAGTTTAAATAATATCAGTTGTCAAATGTTGCCTTTGCAAAGTCCCCTTCATATGCTTAATTTTTTTTTTTTTAAAGACAATGTTACTATGTTTCTGTGTGAACAGATTTTATTATATTATTTTTATACAGTATGATTCCAAAGAATGGTGAAAATGCAAGACATATTTTGATTGTTAAAAGTAAAGGAAACACTTAATTAAACCGATAGGTCCGAAAACGCTTAATTTTCTGTCCATCCGTCAATTTTTATTTTACAAAAAAATATATATTATCTTAAAACTAAGTAATATATTCAGTTTCGTTTATCCAAAAAAAAAAACAAAAAAACCAACAAACAAAAATACTGTACACAAATGTTATTTCCTTATTGTTAATTAAGTAAAATTATAACAGAGTTACAAACAAAAAAACTATTAATTTACTTTCTCGATAAAGGTATAAAACGCCCAATATTAGCTCCAAAACAAAACTTTTTCAAATTCTGATAATTTTAACTCCGAATATTTTTATTTTAGAATTTTAATAAATGAATATTGTATTAGTGTAAAAAATAAAAATTTAAATAAATGTCAAATAAAATCAAAAATCGCTTTAACAAAGGAAAATACTTTGACACTTAGTGTTAAATTAAATATTGTTATTTTTTGTTTTAACTACCTTATCCATTGACCTACAGAAATAAATGTATAAAACCATTTAATATGTCAGAAAAAGAGACAAATGGTTTGTCTCTCCTTAAGTTTTATAAATTTAATTGTTTTCGAAGTTTTCTACGTTAATTATAATATATACAGAATTTTGAAAATATACAAAATAAAGTTTTTTTTTGGTTTCCTTTTGAAATGCATCATAGAAAAATGTGTGTACCAAATGTGAACACATCTGGGTTATTATTAAGGTTTTTTTGTAAAAAACAAAATGACGAATAGAAGGGAAATTGAGCAGTTTTTAATATATGTTTACATGAGTGTTTTTCTTTCTTTGAGAACACTCCTAAAAGTTCCCCCTTTCTTCTTGAGTCAACCTGTATAAATATAAATTTTTATTTTTCAACACCAGTTTGCTCTCAAGGAACAGCTTCTGTCTATCAAAGTATTTTGTTGAGTTCAGATTTAGTAGGCTACAAGCTTGGCGTAAGCATTTGATCGGAAAAGAAATGTGAATGAAATGATCAAGATAAGTAAACTATAATCTTCTGTTTGCTGTTTTGCACACTGATTTGTGTTATTAATTTTTACATTCCACTAATATTAGAAATCAGTTTAACTGAATTTCAAAAATTAAGTCTTTTAAAACGGCTCCGTGCTTTTGAATCGATAACTTGTGTACTGCAAAACTTTTGGGGAGGTGGTGACAGTATGTTTTGTTTACGTCCTCAGAAAGGTGGCTATTTAACGAATTTGTAATTTATATATTTGATTTTATGACATCTAAAATCAAATTTTGATTTACAGAAAATACGTTATGAAAATAACTTATCCGCATATGTTAAAACAAAAAATGTGGCCACATACTACAACATTATTCTAAATACAATATTTTCGGACCTCAACAATGTGAATATTTTATATATATCACATGATTTGTGTCCGACTATGGATTGTTTTTGCTTAGAATAAAAAAAAAATTACATTCCTTAGTAACATGAAATCATCTCCAACCTGTAAAGCTAGCAACAACTATTTACAACAAATACCAAGGGCAACAAAGATCAGTCAATGGGTATTTGTTTTTGTGATTATCAAACTACCTTATACTTCGTATATTGGTTCACAACATACTATTATTATTAAATCATTTAAAGTTAATAAAATATATAGGAGAAGAATAAGTAATGCGTCAGAATAACATTTTAATAAAGAAAAGGATAAAGGTAATTTACGGGAATCTTAGAGAAACCTATTTAATGATTTCTACAAGTAAAACAAAACTAGTTATTATTATGAATTCCAAAAGATATTAAATCTGTAATTTTTATAACGATATGTATAAATCTATAAATTTACTGAAGTTGGAATAAGGAAACTAGAGTAGAAAATATAAAATGAGAGCGAGCCGGCTGTGCAAGGCAGAGTTACATGCATGCTCACCTATAATTTTTTTTTCCCCCTCTTCAGAACACCCTGTACCGGATACACAATTTTCAGTACTATCTTGGTTTATTTTACACAACAATAAACCAAATATCTAATCATTATTTACTCAGACCTGTAGAGAATGTTTACTATTGTATTAACAAAATTGCGAATTTTAAAATGCCATAACTCTGTTGTTATTAAAAATGAATTAAAAATTAAACAATTCTTTTAAGTATTTTAAATTTACCTATTAGAATATGTAAACAGAATAATAGCGTTACATTAAAAACAAGTTTACATAAATCAGGTTTTGTTAATTTTTGGAACATTCTATTTTTTGGAACTAGTAAACGTTTGTACCACCCTGTAGATAGCTAAAGTTATGAACATTTTGTAAAACACGAGTTCGAACATCTCTCTGTCTAAAGCAGTTCTTGAAATAATAAACGGTTTCCATATTTTTCTAACACTTTAACACGTTCACTGCTAGAAAAAAGTGTAGGTCTATGGTGTATGCTGAAATTTTCTTCTTCTTTTTTTGATTAAATAAGTATTTTTTATATTTGTTGAATGTATACTTAATCATTTAAAAGTGAATTTGCAGTGAATATAATTAAAAAAATGATAAACGCCAAATGGCGTTTATAGCACATGACGTAGTTTTTCACAAAACATGCGGTAAACGCCAAATGGCGTTATATAGTATATTATCCACGTTTAATGATAAAACACTTTTTTATCAGGAAAATAAAGAAAAATATCTATTTTAGGTTTGCTTACCTTTTATTCAACAGTAAAACCATTAGAAAAATATATATATAATGACTACTGTACAAGAGTTCAAAAAAAAGTTTATTTGTGATATTTTTTGAAACAATCTTCAAGACACAAAGCTGGTTTCTCCTCACAGGCTTCACACATATATGTTGTGTCTTTTCGTATGTTATTTCTCTTGCAAACAACGCAAGTCCTACGCAGTGGTCTGCCTTTGTTCCCGATCTTGAACTTTGTAGGAATGTGTTTTGTAGACACAACTGGGGGTTCTTCAAGTTTCATTGGAGTCAAAAGGCCTTCGATAATATTCAGCCTAAATTCTAAAAATGACAATTTCTTACCAATGTTGTATTTGTTGTAGAGAAGGTAGGCGTTCAGTAAGCTCATTTGTAAGATGTGAATAAAGAGTTTCTTGTACCATCTAATAGTCTTGCGTTCACTGGGATAATAACTCAAAAGTTGGTCCTGCCTATCAATTCCGCTCATGTTGTCATTGTACCTACCTATAGGCAAGGGTTTGAGCTTTTCTTGCCCTCTCCTGTTGTGTACACTAACCATTTCATTATCGTACTGGTTAGAAATATAGTGGACATCCCTGGAATCCTTCCACTTGCCGACCATGACGCCTTCATGATATTTTGCACAAGATTCCTCCTCCTTGAGTTTTTTGTTCATGACCTCTTTCGGATTGTCCAATCTATTATTACGAAGGGTCCCTGTTATGTATGTTTTTTCAGCTAGAAGTTTCTTTGTCAGTGCTACACTGTTGTAAAAGTTGTCTGCAAACACGGCATGTCCCTTACCGAGCCTCTCCGATAACAAGTGCATTACGACTTTTTCAGTGTGTCCGACCCCAGATAATTCGTCAAGAGCCCCAGCAAAAACACAAAACTTCAAAATGAGGCCGTTTGGTTCAGTTAGAAGATACAACTTAATCCCGTATTTGTGTCGTTTTTGCTTTATGTATCGCCTGAAGACAAGTCGTCCCCTCCACAACAACATTGATTCGTCTAATGACAGTTCTTTGATAGGTTCATAAATGTAAAGCATTTTACATCAAGAAAGTTTTGAATTCAATAATATTAACATTTTTCCATTGATTTATACGCGAGTTATCACTAAAAGATGAAGATAGGTACCAACTAAAAGATTAAAATAGTCCATTGGAGCGTTATTTCCAGGAATAGGAACACGTAATCCAGGTTGACCAGTAAACAAAAATGTTTTCATTCTAGCTTCATCATCCCAAGTTAGCTGTGGACGATTAGGACCTTTCCTATTAACTTGAGTATTGTTTTGGCTAGTACTAGGTATAGTAGGTGGGCTTGAATGAGTACTCACAGATAATAGATTACTCTCGTCGTCGGAGTCTACTCCTGGTTCAGTATCACTACTTGAGTCACTTTCACTAGGCCTACAACTCGTGTCGCTGCTATAATCCTCTATATCAGATTCAGAATAATACATCCGGTCGATTTCACTAATTGTAAGATCACTCTCATCACGAGGTCTTTTTCTTGGATTGTCACCCATGTCCACTACACACTAAACTACAAAATTAAAAACGAGGAGCACTAGAAGACAGCTTAACCTATAAACAACAACCGTACACACGCATTGATTCCCTCTGACTGACTGGCACTGATGTGCGGGACTACGAAATGGCGGGAGTACTAAAAGAGCGCGAACGCGAAATGGCGTTTGTAGCAGATGACGTAGCACTCTTGAACGCCGATTGGCGTTTGCCGCAGTGAACGTGTTAAGAATCTTCGGAAAAAGGCGAATTGTCAATTCATTTTAGGACTATAGATATGAAAACGAACAAAATTTTTTGAATATCATAAAGTCGAAATCTCCTTTACTATCCGTCTATTCGCCATTTTGTTTTTTTATAAATAACAAATTTAGTTTTAAAAGTTGTTTTTACAACAATCCCATATAACCTGTATAACCTCCATAAAATATTACAAAATGTACAAAGCAATTATCGATAAACTCCAGTTGTAGGCTATATATGGAAATTAATCTAAGATTTGTCAGTGTGTTACAAAGTCTATAGGTTATGCAAGAAATCAACTGTTTTTAAGTAGTTTTAGATCATTCTAAAATGAACATTCATTTTGTTGTGTTGCATATTTTTTACATTTAAAACATGTTAATAACAAATTTTAGTTTATTACTGCGTATTGGGTTCATACATTAGATCTTTGTACTGTTGGTATCATAACTATTGATATGTAAATTTCATTACATTTTCATGGTATTTAAAAATCAGATCAAGGACACGGTAGGTTTTAATATGAAGATAGTTAATTTCTTACTACTGTCAATCCACAATGACCATTTTCGAAGAGAAGTGATAGACTTGGTATCTCTGGCATCTTTGGCGAGGCTTGACGAATCTTACTCTGTGGTTTTACTGTGATGTTTGTCGATCAAGAAGACAGGAGGTTTTAACATGAAGTTAGTTAAATCCATACTACTATCAGTCCATAATGACCATTTTCGAAGAGAAGTGATAGACTTGGTATCTCTGGTATTGTTGGCAAGGCTTGAAGAATTTTATTTTGTGGTTTACAGTGATGTTCGTCGATCAAGAAGACAGGAGGTTTTAACATGAAGATAGGTAAATCCATACTACTATCAATCCATAGTGACCATCTTCAAAGAGAAATGATAGACTTGGTATCTCTGGCATCTTTGGCGAGGCTTGACGAATCATACTCTGTGGTTTACAGTGATGTTTGTCGATCAAGAAGAGAGGACGTTTTAACATGAAGTTAGTTAAATCCATGCTACTATCAATCCATAATGACCATTTTCGAAGAGAAGTGATAGACTTGGTATCTCTGGCATCTTTGGCGAGGCTTAAAGAATCTTACTCTGTGGTTTGCATTGATGTTTGTCGATCAAGAAGCCAGGAGGTTTTAACATGAAGTTAGTTAAATCCATACTACTATCAGTCCATAATGACCATTTTCGAAGAGAAGTGATAGACTTGGTATCTCTGGTATTGTTGGCAAGGCTTGAAGAATTTTATTCTATGGTTTACAGTGATGTTTGTCAATCAAGGACACAGTAGGTTTTATTATGAAGATATTTAAATTCTTACTACTGTCAATCCACAATGACCATCTTCGAAGAGAAGTGATAGACTTGGTATCTCTGGCATCTTTGACGAGGCTTGACGAATCTTACTCTGTGGTTTTACAGTGATGTTTGTCGATCAAGAAGACAGGAGGTTTTAACATGAAGTTAGTTAAATCCATACTACTATCAATCCATAATGACAATCTTCAAAGAGAAGTGATAGACTTGGTATCTCTGGTATTGTTGGCAAGGCTTGAAGAATTTTATTCTGTGGTTTACAGTGATGTTTTTCGATCAAGGACACAGTAGGTTTTAATATGAAGATAGTTAAATTCTTACTACTGTCAATCCACAATGACCATCTTCGAAGAGAAGTGATAGACTTGGTATCTCTGGTATCTTTAGCAAGGCTTGACAAATCTTACTCTGTGGTTTACATTGATGTTTGTCGATCAAGAAGACAGGAGGTTTTAACATGAAGTTAGGTAAATCCATACTACTATCAATCCATAATGACCACTTTCGAAGAGAAGTGATAGACTTGGTATCTCTGGTATTGTTGGCAAGGCTTGAAGAATTTTATTCTGTGGTTTACAGTGATGTTTGTCGATCAAGGACACGGTAGGTTTTAATATGAAGATAGTTAAATTCTTACTACTGTCAATCCACAATGACCATCTTCGAAGAGAAGTGATAGACTTTGTATCTCTGGCATCTATGGCGAGGCTTGACAAATCTTACTCTTTGGTTTAAAGTGATGTTTGTCGATCAAGAAGACAGGAGGTTTTAACATGAAGATAGTTAAATCCATACTACTATCAATCCATAATGACCATCTTCGAAGAGAAATGATAAACTTGGTATCTCTGGCATCTTTGGCAACGCTTTATGAATTTTACTCTGTGGTATACAGTGATGTTTGTCGATCGAGAAGACAGGAGGTTTTAACATGAAGATTGTTAAATCCATACTACTATCAATCCATAATGACCATCTTCGAAGAGAAGTGATAGACTTGGTATCTCTGGTATCTTTGGTAAGGCTTGACGAATCTTACTCTGTGGTTTACAGTGATGTTTGTCGATCAAGATGACAGGAGATTTTAACATGAAGATAGTTAAATACATACTACTATCAATCTATAATAACCATCATCGAAGAGAAGTGATAGACTTTGTATCTCTGGCATCTTTGGCGAGGCTTGACAAATCTTACTCTTTGGTTTACAGTGATGTTTGTAGATCAAGAAGACAGGAGGTTTTAACATGAAGATAGTTAAATCCATACTACTATCAATCCATAATGACCATCTTCAAAGAGAAGTGATAGACTTGGTATCTCTGGTATTGTTGGCAAGGCTTGAAGAATTTTATTCTATGGTTTACAGTAATGTTTTTCGAACAAGGACACGGTAGGTTTTAATATGAAGATAGTTAAATTCTTACTACTGTCAATCCACAAAGACTATCTTCGAAGAGAAGTGATAGACTTGGTATCTCTGGTATTGTTAACAAGGCTTGAAGAGTTTTATTCTGCGGTTTACATTGATGTTTGTTGATCAAGGACACGGTAGGTTTTAATATGAAGATAGTTAAATTCTTACTACTGTCAATCCACAATGACCATCTTCGAAGAGAAGTGATAGACTTGGTATCTCTGGTATCTTTAGCAAGGCTTGACAAATCTTACTCTGTGGTTTACATTGATGTTTGTCGATCAAGAAGCCAGGAGCTTTTAACATGAAGTTAGTTAAATCCATACTACTATCAGTCCATAATGACCATTTTCGAAGAGAAGTTAGTTAGAGATAGACTTGGTATCTCTGGTATTGTTGGCATGCCTTGAAGAATTTTATTCTGTGGTTTACAGTGATGTTTGTCGATCAAGATGAATTGAGGTTTTAACATGAAGTTAGGTAAATCCATACTACTATCAATCCATAATGACCACTTTTGAAGAGAAGTAATAGACTTGGTATCTCTGATATTGTTGGCAAGGCATGAAGAATTTTATTCTGTGGTTTACAGTGATGTTTGTCGATCAAGATGACAGGAGATTTTAACGTGAAGATAGTTAAATAAAAACTACTATCAATCCATAATGACCATCTTCGAAGAGAAGTGATAGTCTTAGTATCTCTGGCATCTTTGGCGAGGCTTGACGAATCATACTCTGTGGTTTACAGTGATGTTTGTCTATCAAGAAGAGATGACGTTTTAACATGAAGTTAGTTAAATCCATACTACTATCAATCCATAATGACCATTTTCGAAGAGAAGTGATAGACTTGGTATCTTTGGCGAGGCTTGAAGAATCATACTCTGTGGTTTACAGTGATGTTTGTCGATCAAGAAGACAGGAGGTTTTAACATGAAGTTAGGTAAATCCATACTACTATCAATCCATAATGACCATTTTCGAAGAGAAGTGATAGACTTGGTATCTCTGGTATCTTTAGCAAGGCTTGACAAATCTTACTCTGTGGTTTACAGTTATGTTTGTCGATTAAGAAGACAGGAGGTTTTAACATGAAGTTAGGTAAATCCATACTACTATCAATCCATAATGACCAATTTCGAAGAGAAGTGATAGACTTGGTATCTCTGGTATTGTTGGCAAGTCTTGAAGAATTTTATTATGTGGTTTAGAGTGATGTTTGTCGATCAAGGAATCGGTAGGTTTTAATATGAAGATAGTTAAATGCTTACTACTGTCAATCCACAATGACCGTCTTCGAAGAGAAGTGATAGACTTGGTATCTCTGGCATCTTTGGCGAGGCTTGACGAATCATACTCTGTGGTTTACATTGATGTTTGTCGATCAAGAAGCCAGGACGTTTTAACATGAAGTTAGTTAAATCCTTACTACTATCAGTCCATAATTACCATTTTAGAAGAGAAGTGATAGACTTGGTATCTCTGGTATTGTTGGCAAGGCTTGAAGAGTTTTATTCTGTGGTTTACAGTGATGTTTGTCGATCAAGGACACGGTAGGTTTTAATATGAAGATAGTTAAATTCTTACTACTGTCAAACCACAATGACCATCTTCGAAGAGAAGTGATAGACTTGGTATCTCTGGTATCTTTAGCAAGGCTTGACAAATCTTACTCTGTGGTTTACATTGATGTTTGTCGATCAAGAAGCCAGGACGTTTTAACATGAAGTTAGTTAAATCCATACTACTATCAGTCCATAATGACCATTTTCGAAGAGAAGTGATAGACTTGGTATCTTTGGCGAGGCTTGAAGAATTATACTCTGTGGTTTACAGTGATGTTTGTCGATCAAGAAGACAGGAGGTTTTAACATGAAGTTAGGTAAATCCATACTACTATCAATCCATAATGACCACTTTCGTAGAGAAGTGATAGACTTGGTATCTCTGGTATTGTTGGCAAGGCTTGACGAATCTTACTATGTGGTTTACAGTGATGTTTGTCGATCAAGAAGACAGGAGGTTTTAAAATAAAGTTAGTTAAATGCATGCTACTATCAATCCATAATGACCATCTTCGAAGAGAAGTGATAGACTTGGTATCTCTGGTATTGTTGGCAAGGCTTGAAGAATTTTATTCTGTGGTTTACAGTGATGTTTGTCGATCAAGGACACCGTAGGTTTTAATATGAAGATAGTTAAATGCTTACTACTGTCAATCCACAATGACCATCTTCGAAGAAAAGTGATAGACTTGGTATCTCTGGTATCTTTAGCAAGGCTTGTCAAATCTTACTCTGTGGTTTACATTGATGTTTGTCGATCAAGAAGCCAGGAGGTTTTAACATGAAGTTAGTTAAATCCATACTACTATCAGTCCATATTGACCATTTTCGAAGAGAAGTGATAAACTTGGTATCTCTGGTATTGTTGGCAAGGCTTAAAGAATTTTATTCTGTGGTTTACAGTGATGTTTGTCTATCATGGACACGGTAGATTTTAATATGAAGATAGGTAAATTCTTACTACTGTCAATCCACAATGACCATCTTCGAAGAGAAGTGATAGACTTGGTATCTCTGGTATCTTTAGCAAGGCTTGACAAATCTTACTCTGTGGTTTACATTGATGTTTGTCGATCAAGAAGCCAGGAGGTTTTAACATGAAGTTAGTTAAATCCATACTACTATCAGTCCATATTGACCATTTTCGAAGAGAAGTGATAAACTTGGTATCTCTGGTATTGTTGGCAAGGCTTGAAGAATTTTATTCTGTGGTTTACAGTGATGTTTGTCTATCATGGACACGGTAGATTTTAATATGAAGATAGTTAAATTCTTACTACTGTCAATCCACAATGACCATCTTCGAAGAGAAGTGATAGACTTGTTATCTCTGGCATCTTTGGCGAGGCTTGACGAATCATACTCTGTGGTATACAGTGATGTTTGTCTATCAAGAAGAGAGGACGTTTTAACATGAAGGTAATTAAATCCATACTACTATCAATCCATAATGACCATTTTTGAAGAGAAGTGATTGACTTGGTATCTCTGGCATCTTTGGCGAGGCTTGAAGAATCATACTCTGTGGTTTACAGTGATGTTTGTCGATCAAGAAGACAGGAGGTTTTAACATGATGTTAGTTAAATCCATACTACTATCAGTCCATAAAGACCATTTTCGAAGAGAAGTGATAGACTTGATCTCTCTGGTATTGTTGGCAAGGCTTGAAGAATTTTATTCTGCGGTTTACAGTGATGTTTGTCGATCAAGAAGACAGGAGGTTTTAACATGAACTTAGTTAATTCATACTACTATCAATCCATAATGACAATCTTCAAAGAGAAGTGATAGACTTGGTATCTCTGGTATTGTTGGCAAGGCTTGAAGAATTTTATTCTGTGGTTTACAGTGATGTTTGTCGATCAAGATGACAGGAGATTTTAACATGAAGATAGTTAAATAAAAACTACTATCAATCCATAATACCATCTTCGAAGAGAAGTGATAGTCTTAGTATCTCTGGCATCTTTGGCGAGGCTTGACGAATCATACTCTGGTTTACAGTGATGTTTGTCGATCAAGAAGACAGGAGGTTTTAACATGAAGTTAGTTAAATCCATACTACTATCAGTCCATAAAGACCATTTTCGAAGAGAAGAGATAGACTTGGTATCTCTGGTATTGTTGGCAAGGCTTGAAGAATTTTATTCTGTGGTTTACAGTGATGTTTGTCGATCAAACACACGGTAGGTTTTAATATGAAGATAGTTAAATTCTTACTACTGTCAATCCACAATGACCATCTTCGAAGAGAAGTAATAGACTTGGTATCTCTGGTATCTTTAGCAAGGCTTGACAAATCTTACTCTGTAGTTTACATTGATGTTTGTCGATCAAGAAGCCAGGAGGTTTTAACATGAAGTTAGTTAAATCCATACTACTATCAGTCCATATTGACCATTTTCAAAGAGAAGTGATAGACTTGGTATCTCTGGTACTGTTGGCAAGGCCTGAAGAATTTCATTCTGTGGTTTACAGTGATGTTTGTCGATCATGGACACGGTAGATTTTAATATGAAGATAGTTAAATTCTTACTACTCTCAATCCACAATGACCATCTTCGAAGAGAAATGATAGACTTGGTATCTCTGGCATCTTTGGCGAGGCTTGACGAATCATACTCTGTGTTTTACAGTGATGTTTGTCTATCAAGAAGAGAGGACGTTTTAACATGAAGTTAATTAAATCCATACTACTATCAATCCATAATGACCATTTTTGAAGAGAAGTGATAGACTTGGTATCTCTGGCATCTTTGGCGAGGCTTGAAGAATCATACTCTGTGGTTTACAGTGATGTTTGTCGATCAAGAAGACAGGAGGTTTTAACATGAAGTTAGGTAAATCCATACTACTATCAATCCATAATGACCACTTTCGAAGAGAAGTGATAGACTTGGTATCTCTGGTATTGTTGGCAAGGCTTGAAGAATTTTATTCTTAGGTTTACAGTGATGTTTGTCGATCAAGATGACAGGAGATTTCAACATGAAGATAGTTAAATTCTTACTACTGTCAAACCACAATGACCATCTTCGAAGAGAAGTGATAGACTTGGTATCTCTGATATCTTTAGCAAGGCTTGACAAATCTTACTCTGTGGTTTACATTGATGTTTGTCGATCAAGAAGCCAGGACGTTTTAACATGAAGTTAGTTAAATCCATACTACTATCAGTCCATAATGACCATTTTCGAAGAGAAGTGATAGACTTGGTATCTCTGGTATTGTTGGCAAGGCTTGAAGAATTTTATTCTGTGGTTTACAGTGATGTTTGTCGATCAAGGACACGGTAGGTTTTAATATGAAGATAGTTAAATTCTTACTACTGTCAATCCACAATGACCATCATCAAAGAGAAGTGATAGACTTGGTATCTCTGGCATCTTTGGCGAGGCTTGATGAATAATACTCTGTGGTTTACAGTGATGTTTGTCGATCAAGAAGACAGGAGGTTTTAATATGAAGTTAGTTAAATCCATACTACTATCAATCCATAATGACCATTTTCGAAGAGAAGTGATAGACTTGGTATCTTTGGCGAGGCTTGAAGAATTATACTCTGTGGTTTACAGTGATGTTTGTCGATCAAGAAGACAGGAGGTTTTAACATGAAGTTAGGTAAATCCATACTACTATCAATCCATAATGACCACTTTCGAAGAGAAGTGATAGACTTGGTATCTCTGGTATTGTTGGCAAGGCTTGACGAATCTTACTATGTGGTTTACAGTGATGTTTGTCGATCAAGAAGACAGGAGGTTTTAAAATAAAGTTAGTTAAATGCATGCTACTATTAATCCATAATGACCATCTTCGAAGAGAAGTGATAGACTTGGTATCTCTGGTATTGTTGGCAAGGCTTGAAGAATTTTATTCTGTGGTTTACAGTGATGTTTGACGATCAAGGACACCGTAGGTTTTAATATGAAGATAGTTAAATGCTTACTACTGTCAATCCACAATGACCATCTTCGAAGAGAAGTGATAGACTTGGTATCTCTGGTATCTTTAGCAAGGCTTGACAAATCTTACTCTGTGGTTTACATTGATGTTTGTCGATCAAGAAGCCAGGAGGTTTTAACATGAAGTTATTTAAATCCATACTACTATCAGTCCATATTGACCATTTTCGAAGAGAAGTGATAAACTTGGTATCTCTGGTATTGTTGGCAAGGCTTGAAGAATTTTATTCTGTGGTTTACAGTGATGTTTGTCTATCATGGACACGGTAGATTTTAATATGAAGATAGGTAAATTCTTACTACTGTCAATCCACAATGACCATCTTCGAAGAGAAGTGATAGACTTGGTATCTCTGGTATCTTTAGCAAGGCTTGACAAATCTTACTCTGTGGTTTACATTGATGTTTGTCGATCAAGAAGCCAGGAGGTTTTAACATGAAGTTAGTTAAATCCATACTACTATCAGTCCATATTGACCATTTTCGAAGAGAAGTGATAAACTTGGTATCTCTGGTATTGTTGGCAAGGCTTGAAGAATTTTATTCTGTGGTTTACAGTGATGTTTGTCTATCATGGACACGGTAGATTTTAATATGAAGATAGTTAAATTCTTACTACTGTCAATCCACAATGACCATCTTCGAAGAGAAGTGATAGACTTGTTATCTCTGGCATCTTTGGCGAGGCTTGACGAATCATACTCTGTGGTATACAGTGATGTTTGTCTATCAAGAAGAGAGGACGTTTTAACATGAAGGTAATTAAATCCATACTACTATCAATCCATAATGACCATTTTTGAAGAGAAGTGATTGACTTGGTATCTCTGGCATCTTTGGCGAGGCTTGAAGAATCATACTCTGTGGTTTACAGTGATGTTTGTCGATCAAGAAGACAGGAGGTTTTAACATGATGTTAGTTAAATCCATACTACTATCAGTCCATAAAGACCATTTTCGAAGAGAAGTGATAGACTTGATCTCTCTGGTATTGTTGGCAAGGCTTGAAGAATTTTATTCTGCGGTTTACAGTGATGTTTGTCGATCAAGAAGACAGGAGGTTTTAACATGAACTTAGTTAATTCATACTACTATCAATCCATAATGACAATCTTCAAAGAGAAGTGATAGACTTGGTATCTCTGGTATTGTTGGCAAGGCTTGAAGAATTTTATTCTGTGGTTTACAGTGATGTTTGTCGATCAAGATGACAGGAGATTTTAACATGAAGATAGTTAAATAAAAACTACTATCAATCCATAATGACCATCTTCGAAGAGAAGTGATAGTCTTAG
The DNA here is from genome assembly GCA_963513935.1 of Aphrophora alni. Lineage (NCBI taxonomy): Eukaryota > Metazoa > Arthropoda > Insecta > Hemiptera > Aphrophoridae > Aphrophora > Aphrophora alni. The sequence goes on along the minus strand of OY740765.1, from coordinate 140,816,494 downwards.
TATCTCTGGCATCTTTAGCGAGGCTTGACGAATCATACTCTGGTTTACAGTGATGTTTGTCGATCAAGAAGACAGGAGGTTTTAACATGAAGTTAGTTAAATCCATACTACTATCAGTCCATAAAGACCATTTTCGAAGAGAAGAGATAGACTTGGTATCTCTGGTATTGTTGGCAAGGCTTGAAGAATTTTATTCTGTGGTTTACAGTGATGTTTGTCGATCAAACACACGGTAGGTTTTAATATGAAGATAGTTAAATTCTTACTACTGTCAATCCACAATGACCATCTTCGAAGAGAAGTAATAGACTTGGTATCTCTGGTATCTTTAGCAAGGCTTGACAAATCTTACTCTGTAGTTTTCATTGATGTTTGTCGATCAAGAAGCCAGGAGGTTTTAACATGAAGTTAGTTAAATCCATACTACTATCAGTCCATATTGACCATTTTCAAAGAGAAGTGATAGACTTGGTATCTCTGGTACTGTTGGCAAGGCCTACAGTGATGTTTGTCGATCATGGACACGGTAGATTTTAATATGAAGATAGGTAAATTCTTACTACTGTCAATCCACAATGACCATCTTCGAAGAGAAGTGATAGACTTGGTATCTCTGGTATCTTTAGCAAGGCTTGACAAATCTTACTCTGTGGTTTACATTGATGTTTGTCGATCAAGAAGCCAGGAGGTTTTAACATGAAGTTAGTTAAATCCATACTACTATCAGTCCATATTGACCATTTTCGAAGAGAAGTGATAAACTTGGTATCTCTGGTATTGTTGGCAAGGCTTGAAGAATTTTATTCTGTGGTTTACAGTGATGTTTGTCTATCATGGACACGGTAGATTTTAATATGAAGATAGTTAAATTCTTACTACTGTCAATCCACAATGACCATCTTCGAAGAGAAGTGATAGACTTGTTATCTCTGGCATCTTTGGCGAGGCTTGACGAATCATTCTCTGTGTTATACAGTGATGTTTGTCTATCAAGAAGAGAGGACGTTTTAACATGAAGGTAATTAAATCCATACTACTATCAATCCATAATGACCATTTTTGAAGAGAAGTGATTGACTTGGTATCTCTGGCATCTTTGGCGAGGCTTGAAGAATCATACTCTGTGGTTTACAGTGATGTTTGTCGATCAAGAAGACAGGAGGTTTTAACATGATGTTAGTTAAATCCATACTACTATCAGTCCATAAAGACCATTTTCGAAGAGAAGTGATAGACTTGATCTCTCTGGTATTGTTGGCAAGGCTTGAAGAATTTTATTCTGCGGTTTACAGTGATGTTTGTCGATCAAGAAGACAGGAGGTTTTAACATGAACTTAGTTAATTCATACTACTATCAATCCATAATGACAATCTTCAAAGAGAAGTGATAGACTTGGTATCTCTGGTATTGTTGGCAAGGCTTGAAGAATTTTATTCTGTGGTTTACAGTGATGTTTGTCGATCAAGATGACAGGAGATTTTAACATGAAGATAGTTAAATAAAAACTACTATCAATCCATAATGACCATCTTCGAAGAGAAGTGATAGTCTTAGTATCTCTGGCATCTTTAGCGAGGCTTGACGAATCATACTCTGGTTTACAGTGATGTTTGTCGATCAAGAAGACAGGAGGTTTTAACATGAAGTTAGTTAAATCCATACTACTATCAGTCCATAAAGACCATTTTCGAAGAGAAGAGATAGACTTGGTATCTCTGGTATTGTTGGCAAGGCTTGAAGAATTTTATTCTGTGGTTTACAATGATGTTTGTCGATCAAGATGACAGGAGGTTTTAACATGAAGTTGGTTAAGTCCATACTACTATCAATCCATAATAACAATCTTCAGAGAGAAGTGATAGACTTAGTATCTATGGCATCTTTGGCGAGGCTTGACGAATCATACTCTGGTTTACAGTGATGTTTGTCGATCAAGAAGACAGGAGGTTTTAACATGAAGTTAGTTAAATCCATACTACTATCAGTCCGTAAAGACCATTTTCGAAGAGAAGAGATAGACTTGGTATCTCTGGTATTGTTGGCAAGGCTTGAAGAATTTTATTCTGTGGTTTACAGTGATGTTTGTCGATCAAACACACGGTAGGTTTTAATATGAAGATAGTTAAATTCTTACTACTGTCAATCCACAATGACCATCTTCGAAGAGAAGTAATAGACTTGGTATCTCTGGTATCTTTAGCAAGGCTTGACAAATCTTACTCTGTAGTTTACATTGATGTTTGTCGATCAAGAAGCCAGAAGGTTTTAACATGAAGTTAGTTAAATCCATACTACTATCAGTCCATATTGACCATTTTCAAAGAGAAGTGATAGACTTGGTATCTCTGGTACTGTTGGCAAGGCCTGAAGAATTTCATTCTGTGGTTTACAGTGATGTTTGTCGATCATGGACACGGTACATTTTAATATGAAGATAGTTAAATTCTTACTACTCTCAATCCACAATGACCATCTTCGAAGAGAAGTGATAGACTTGGTATCTCTGGCATCTTTGGCGAGGCTTGACGAATCATACTCTGTGGTTTACAGTGATGTTTGTCTATCAAGAAGAGAGGACGTTTTAACATGAAGTTAATTAAATCCATACTACTATCAATCCATAATGACCATTTTTAAAGAGAAGTGATAGACTTGGTATCTCTGGCATCTTTGGCGAGGCTTAAAGAATCATACTCTTTGGTTTACAGTGATGTTTGTCGATCAAGAAGACAGGAGGTTTTAACATGAAGTTAGGTAAATCCATACTACTATCAATCCATAATGACCACTTTCGAAGAGAAGTGATAGACTTGGTATCTCTGGTATTGTTGGCAAGGCTTGAAGAATTTTATTCTTAGGTTTACAGTGATGTTTGTCGATCAAGATGACAGGAGATTTTAACATGAAGATAGTTAAATAAAAACTACTATCAATCCATAATGACCATCTTCGAAGAGAAGTGATAGTCTTAGTATCTCTGGCATCTTTGGCGAGGCTTGACGAATCATACTCTGTGGTTTACAGTGATGTTTGTCGATCAAGAAGACAGGAGGTTTTAACATGAAGTTAGTTAAATCCATACTACTATCAGTCCATAAAGACCATTTTCGATGAGAAGTGATAGACTTGATCTCTCTGGTATTGTTGGCAAGGCTTGAAGAATTTTATTCTGCGGTTTACAGTGATGTTTGTCGATCAAGATGACAGGAGATTTTAACATGAAGATAGTTAAATAAAAACTACTATCAATCCATAATGACCATCTTCGAAGAGAAGTGATAGTCTTAGTATCTCTGGCATCTTTGGCGAGGCTTGACGAATCATACTCTGGTTTACAGTGATGTTTGTCGATCAAGAAGACAGGAGGTTTTAACATGAAGTTAGTTAAATCCATACTACTATCAGTCCATAAAGACCATTTTCAAAGAAAGTGATAGACTTGGTATCTCTGGCATCTTTGGCGAGGCTTGAAGAATCATACTCTGTGGTTTACAGTGATGTTTGTCTATCAAGAAGACAGGACGTTTTAACATGAAGTTAGTTAGTTAAATCCATACTACTATCAATCCATAATGACCATTTTCGAAGAGAAGTGATAGACTTGGTATCTTTGGCGAGGCTTGAAGAAACATACTCTGTGGTTTACAGTGATGTTTGTCGATCAAGAAGACAGGAGGTTTTAACATGAAGTTAGCTAAATCCATACTATTATCAATCCATAATGACCACTTTCGAAGAGAAGTGATAGACTTGGTATCTCTGGTATTGTTGGCAAGGCTTGAAGAATTTTATTCTGTGGTTTACAGTGATGTTTGTTGATCAAGATGACAGGAGGTTTTAACATGAAGTTAGTTAAGTCCATACTACTATCAATCCATAATGACAATCTTCAAAGAGAAGTGATAGACTTAGTATCTCTGGTATTTTTGACAAGGCTTGAAGAATTTTATTATGTGGTTTAGAGTGATGTTTGTCGATTAAGGAAACGGTAGGTTTTAATATGAAGATAGTTAAATTCTTACTACTGTCAATCCACAATGACCATCTTCGAAGAGAAGTGATAGACTTAGTATCTCTGGCATCTTTGGCGAGGCTTGACGAATCATACTCTGTGGTTTACAGTGATGTTTGTCGATCAAGAAGACAGGAGGTTTTAACATGAAGTTAGTTAAATCCATACTACTATCAGTCCATAAAGACCATTTTCGAAGAGAAGTGATAGACTTGGTATCTCTGGTATTGTTGGCAAGGCTTGAAGAATTTATTCTGTGGTTTACAGTGATATTTGTCGATCAAAGACACGGTAGGTTTTAATATGAAGATAGTTAAATTCTTACTACTGTCAATCCACAATGACCATCTTCGAAGAGAAGTAATAGACTTGGTATCTCAGGTATCTTTGGCAAGGCTTGACGAATCATACTCTGTGGTTTACAGTGATGTTTGTCTATCAAGAAGAGAGGACGTTTTAACATGAAGTTAATTAAATCCATACTACTATCAATCCATAATGACCATTTTTGAAGAGAAGTGATAGACTTGGTATCTCTGGCATCTTTGGCGAGGCTTGAAGAATCATACTCTGTGGTTTACAGTGATGTTTGTCGATCAAGAAGACAGGAGGTTTTAACATGAAGTTAGGTAAATCCATACTACTATCAATCCATAATGACCACTTTCGAAGAGAAGTGATAGACTTGGTATCTCTGGTATTGTTGGCAAGGCTTGAAGAATTTTATTCTGTGGTTTACAGTGATGTATGTCGATCAAGATGACAGTAGGTTTTAACATGAAGTTAGTTAAGTCCATACTACTATCAATCCATAATGACAAATTCAAAGAGAAGTGATAGCCTTGGTATCTCTGGCATCTTTGGCGAGGCTTGACGAATCATACTCTGTGGTTTACAGTGATGTTTGTTGATCAAGAAGACAGGAGGTTTTAACATGAAGTTAGTTAAATCCATACTACTATCAGTCCATAAAGACCATTTTCGAAGAGAAGTGATAGACTTGGTATCTCTGGTATTGTTGGCAAGGCTTGAAGAATTTATTCTGTGGTTTACAGTGATGTTTGTCGATCAAAGACACGGTAGGTTTTAATATGAAGATAGTTAAATTCTTACTACTGTCAATCCACAATGACCATCTTCGAAGAGAAGTAATAGACTTGGTATCTCTGGTATCTTTAGCAAGGCTTGACAAATCTTACTCTGTGGTTTACATTGATGTTTGTCGATCAAGACGCCAGGAGGTTTTAACATGAAGTTAGTTAAATCCATACTATTATCAGTCCATATTGACCATTTTCAAAGAGAAGTGATAGACTTGGTATCTCTGGTATTGTTGGCAAGGCTTGAAGAATTTATTCTGTGGTTTACAGTGATGTTTGTCGATTAAGGACACGGTGGGTTTTAATATGAAGATAGTTAAATTCTTACTTCTGTCAATCCACAATGACCATCTTCGAAGAGAATAGATAGTCTTAGTATCTCTGGCATCTTTGGCGAGGCTTGACGAATCATACTCTGTGGTTTACAGTGATGTTTGTCGATCAAGAAGACAGGAGGTTTTAACATGAAGTTAGTTAAATCCATACTACTATCAGTCCATAAAGACCATTTTCGAAGAGAAGTGATAGACTTGGTATCTCTGGCATCTTTGGCGAGGCTTGAAGAATCATACTCTGTGGTTTACAGTGATGTTTGTCTATCAAGAAGATTGGACGTTTTAACATGAAGTTAGTTAGTTAAATTCCTACTACTGTCAATCCACAATGACCATCTTCGAAGAGAAGTGATAGACTTGGTAACTCTGGCATCTTTGGCGAGGCTTGACGAATCATACTCTGTGGTTTACAGTGATGTTTGTCTATCAAGAAGAGAGGACGTTTTAACATGAAGTTAATTAAATCCATACTACTATCAATCCATAATGACCATTTTTGAAGAGAAGTGATAGACTTGGTATCTCTGGCATCTTTGGCATCTTTGGCGAGGCTTGAAGAATCATACTCTGTGGTTTACAGTGATGTTTGTCGATCAAGAAGACAGGAGGTTTTAACATGAAGTTAGGTAAATCCATACTACTATCAATCCATAATAACCACTTTCGAAGAGAAGTGATAGACTTGGTATCTCTGGTATTGTTGGCAAGGCTTGAAGAATTTATTCTGTGGTTTACAGTGATGTTTGTCGATCAAAAACACGGTAGGTTTTAATATGAAGATAGTTAAATTCTTACTACTGTCAATCCACAATGACCATCTTCGAAGAGAAGTAATAGACTTGGTATCTCAGGTATCTTTAGCAAGGCTTGACAAATCTTACTCTGTGGTTTACATTGATGTTTGTCGATCAAGAAGCCAGGAGGTTTTAACATGAAGTTAGTTAAATCCATACTACTATCAGTCCATATTGACCATTTTCAAAGAGAAGTGATAGACTTGGTATCTCTGGTACTGTTGGCAAGGCCTGAAGAATTTCATTCTGTGGTTTACAGTGATGTTTGTCGATCATGGACACGGTACATTTTAATATGAAGATAGTTAAATTCTTACTACTCTCAATCCACAATGACCATCTTCGAAGAGAAGTGATAGACTTGGTATCTCTGGCATCTTTGGCGAGGCTTGACGAATCATACTCTGTGGTTTACAGTGATGTTTGTCTATCAAGAAGAGAGGACGTTTTAACATGAAGTTAATTAAATCCATACTACTATCAATCCATAATGACCATTTTTGAAGAGAAGTGATAGACTTGGTATCTCTGGCATCTTTGGCGAGGCTTAAAGAATCATACTCTTTGGTTTACAGTGATGTTTGTCGATCAAGAAGACAGGAGGTTTTAACATGAAGTTAGGTAAATCCATACTACTATCAATCCATAATGACCACTTTCGAAGAGAAGTGATAGACTTGGTATCTCTGGTATTGTTGGCAAGGCTTGAAGAATTTTATTCTTAGGTTTACAGTGATGTTTGTCGATCAAGATGACAGGAGATTTTAACATGAAGATAGTTAAATAAAAACTACTATCAATCCATAATGACCATCTTCGAAGAGAAGTGATAGTCTTAGTATCTCTGGCATCTTTGGCGAGGCTTGACGAATCATACTCTGTGGTTTACAGTGATGTTTGTCGATCAAGAAGACAGGAGGTTTTAACATGAAGTTAGTTAAATCCATACTACTATCAGTCCATAAAGACCATTTTCGATGAGAAGTGATAGACTTGATCTCTCTGGTATTGTTGGCAAGGCTTGAAGAATTTTATTCTGCGGTTTACAGTGATGTTTGTCGATCAAGATGACAGGAGATTTTAACATGAAGATAGTTAAATAAAAACTACTATCAATCCATAATGACCATCTTCGAAGAGAAGTGATAGTCTTAGTATCTCTGGCATCTTTGGCGAGGCTTGACGAATCATACTCTGGTTTACAGTGATGTTTGTCGATCAAGAAGACAGGAGGTTTTAACATGAAGTTAGTTAAATCCATACTACTATCAGTCCATAAAGACCATTTTCAAAGAAAGTGATAGACTTGGTATCTCTGGCATCTTTGGCGAGGCTTGAAGAATCATACTCTGTGGTTTACAGTGATGTTTGTCTATCAAGAAGACAGGACGTTTTAACATGAAGTTAGTTAGTTAAATCCATACTACTATCAATCCATAATGACCATTTTCGAAGAGAAGTGATAGACTTGGTATCTTTGGCGAGGCTTGAAGAAACATACTCTGTGGTTTACAGTGATGTTTGTCGATCAAGAAGACAGGAGGTTTTAACATGAAGTTAGCTAAATCCATACTATTATCAATCCATAATGACCACTTTCGAAGAGAAGTGATAGACTTGGTATCTCTGGTATTGTTGGCAAGGCTTGAAGAATTTTATTCTGTGGTTTACAGTGATGTTTGTCGATCAAGATGACAGGAGGTTTTAACATGAAGTTAGTTAAGTCCATACTACTATCAATCCATAATGACAATCTTCAAAGAGAAGTGATAGACTTAGTATCTCTGGTATTTTTGACAAGGCTTGAAGAATTTTATTATGTGGTTTAGAGTGATGTTTGTCGATTAAGGAAACGGTAGGTTTTAATATGAAGATAGTTAAATTCTTACTACTGTCAATCCACAATGACCATCTTCGAAGAGAAGTGATAGACTTAGTATCTCTGGCATCTTTGGCGAGGCTTGACGAATCATACTCTGTGGTTTACAGTGATGTTTGTCGATCAAGAAGACAGGAGGTTTTAACATGAAGTTAGTTAAATCCATACTACTATCAGTCCATAAAGACCATTTTCGAAGAGAAGTGATAGACTTGGTATCTCTGGTATTGTTGGCAAGGCTTGAAGAATTTATTCTGTGGTTTACAGTGATATTTGTCGATCAAAGACACGGTAGGTTTTAATATGAAGATAGTTAAATTCTTACTACTGTCAATCCACAATGACCATCTTCGAAGAGAAGTAATAGACTTGGTATCTCAGGTATCTTTGGCAAGGCTTGACGAATCATACTCTGTGGTTTACAGTGATGTTTGTCTATCAAGAAGAGAGGACGTTTTAACATGAAGTTAATTAAATCCATACTACTATCAATCCATAATGACCATTTTTGAAGAGAAGTGATAGACTTGGTATCTCTGGCATCTTTGGCGAGGCTTGAAGAATCATACTCTGTGGTTTACAGTGATGTTTGTCGATCAAGAAGACAGGAGGTTTTAACATGAAGTTAGGTAAATCCATACTACTATCAATCCATAATGACCACTTTCGAAGAGAAGTGATAGACTTGGTATCTCTGGTATTGTTGGCAAGGCTTGAAGAATTTTATTCTGTGGTTTACAGTGATGTATGTCGATCAAGATGACAGTAGGTTTTAACATGAAGTTAGTTAAGTCCATACTACTATCAATCCATAATGACAAATTCAAAGAGAAGTGATAGCCTTGGTATCTCTGGCATCTTTGGCGAGGCTTGACGAATCATACTCTGTGGTTTACAGTGATGTTTGTTGATCAAGAAGACAGGAGGTTTTAACATGAAGTTAGTTAAATCCATACTACTATCAGTCCATAAAGACCATTTTCGAAGAGAAGTGATAGACTTGGTATCTCTGGTATTGTTGGCAAGGCTTGAAGAATTTATTCTGTGGTTTACAGTGATGTTTGTCGATCAAAGACACGGTAGGTTTTAATATGAAGATAGTTAAATTCTTACTACTGTCAATCCACAATGACCATCTTCGAAGAGAAGTAATAGACTTGGTATCTCTGGTATCTTTAGCAAGGCTTGACAAATCTTACTCTGTGGTTTACATTGATGTTTGTCGATCAAGACGCCAGGAGGTTTTAACATGAAGTTAGTTAAATCCATACTATTATCAGTCCATATTGACCATTTTCAAAGAGAAGTGATAGACTTGGTATCTCTGGTATTGTTGGCAAGGCTTGAAGAATTTATTCTGTGGTTTACAGTGATGTTTGTCGATTAAGGACACGGTGGGTTTTAATATGAAGATAGTTAAATTCTTACTTCTGTCAATCCACAATGACCATCTTCGAAGAGAATAGATAGTCTTAGTATCTCTGGCATCTTTGGCGAGGCTTGACGAATCATACTCTGTGGTTTACAGTGATGTTTGTCGATCAAGAAGACAGGAGGTTTTAACATGAAGTTAGTTAAATCCATACTACTATCAGTCCATAAAGACCATTTTCGAAGAGAAGTGATAGACTTGGTATCTCTGGCATCTTTGGCGAGGCTTGAAGAATCATACTCTGTGGTTTACAGTGATGTTTGTCTATCAAGAAGATTGGACGTTTTAACATGAAGTTAGTTAGTTAAATTCCTACTACTGTCAATCCACAATGACCATCTTCGAAGAGAAGTGATAGACTTGGTAACTCTGGCATCTTTGGCGAGGCTTGACGAATCATACTCTGTGGTTTACAGTGATGTTTGTCTATCAAGAAGAGAGGACGTTTTAACATGAAGTTAATTAAATCCATACTACTATCAATCCATAATGACCATTTTTGAAGAGAAGTGATAGACTTGGTATCTCTGGCATCTTTGGCATCTTTGGCGAGGCTTGAAGAATCATACTCTGTGGTTTACAGTGATGTTTGTCGATCAAGAAGACAGGAGGTTTTAACATGAAGTTAGGTAAATCCATACTACTATCAATCCATAATAACCACTTTCGAAGAGAAGTGATAGACTTGGTATCTCTGGTATTGTTGGCAAGGCTTGAAGAATTTATTCTGTGGTTTACAGTGATGTTTGTCGATCAAAAACACGGTAGGTTTTAATATGAAGATAGTTAAATTCTTACTACTGTCAATCCACAATGACCATCTTCGAAGAGAAGTAATAGACTTGGTATCTCAGGTATCTTTAGCAAGGCTTGACAAATCTTACTCTGTGGTTTACATTGATGTTTGTCGATCAAGAAGCCAGGAGGTTTTAACATGAAGTTAGTTAAATCCATACTATTATCAATCCATATTGACCATTTTCAAAGAGAAGTGATAGACTTGGTATCTCTGGTATTGTTGGCAAGGCTTGAAGAATTTTATTCTGTGGTTTACAGTGATGTTTGTCGATCAAGATGACAGGAGGTTTTAACATGAAGTTAGTTAAGTCCATACTACTATCAATCCATAATGACATTCTTCAAAGAGAAGTGATAGACTTAGTATCTCTGTTATTGTTTGCAAGGCTTGAAGAATTTTATTATGTGGTTTAGAGTGATGTTTGTCGATCAAGGAAACTGTAGGTTTTAATATGAAGATAGTTAAATTCTTACTACTGTCAATCCACGATGATCATCTTCGAAGATAAGTGATCGACTTGGTATCTCTGGCATCTTTGGCAAGGCTTGACGAATCATACTCTGTGGTTTACATTTATGTTTGTCGATCAAGAAGACAGGAGGTTTTAACATGAAGTTAGTTAAGTCCATACTACTATCAGTCCATAAAGACCATTTTCGAAGAGAAGTGATAGACTTGGTATCTCTGGTAAATTTGTCAAGGCTTGAAGAATTTTATTCAGTGGTTTACAGTGATGTTTGTCGATCAAGGACACGGTAGATTTTAATATGAAGATAGTTAAATTTTTACTACTTTCAATCCACAATGACCATCTTCGAAGAGACGTGATAGACTTGGTATCTCTGGCATCTTTGGCGAGGCTTGACGAATCATACTCTGTGGTTTACAGTGATGTTTTTCTATCAAGAAGAGAGGACGTTTTAACATGAAGTTAATAAATCCATACTACTATCAATCCATAATGATCATTTTTGAAGAGAAGTGATAGACTTGGTATCCCTGGCATCTTTGGCATCTTTGGCGAGGCTTGAAGTATCATACTCTGTGGTTTACAGTGATGTTTGTCGATCAAGAAGACAGGAGGTTTTAACATGAAGTTAGGTAAATCCATACTACTATCAATCCATAATGACCACTTTCGAAGAGAAGTGATAGACTTGGTATCTCTGGTATTGTTGGCAAGGCTTGAAGAATTTTATTCTGCGGTTTACAGTGATGTTTGTCGATCAAGGACACGGTAGGTTTTAATATGAAGATAGTTAAATTCTTACTTCTGTCAATCCACAATGACCATCTTCGAAGAGAAGTGATAGACTTGGTATCTCTGGTATCTTTAGCTACGCTTGACGAATCTTACTCTGTGGTTTACATAGATGTTTGTCGATCAAGAAGACAGGAGGTTTTAACATGAAGTTAGGTAAATCCATACTACTATCAATCCATAATAACCACTTTCGAAGAGAAGTGATAGACTTGGTATCTCTGGTATTGTTGGCAAGGCTTGAAGAATTTTATTCTGCGGTTTACAGTGATGTTTGTCGATCAAGGACACGGTAGGTTTTAATATGAAGATAGGTAAATTCTTACTTCTGTCAATCCACAATGACCATCTTCGAAGAGAAGTGATAGACTTGGTATCTCTGGTATCTTTAGCTAGGCTTGACGAATCTTACTCTGTGGTTTACATTGATGTTTGTCGATCAAGAAGACAGGAGGTTTTAACATGAAGTTAGTTAATTCATACTACTATCAATCCATAATGACAATCTTCAAAGAGAAGTGATAGACTTGCTATCTCTGGTATTGTTGGCAAGGCTTGAAGAATTTTATTCTGTGGTTTACAGTGATGTTTGTCGATCAAGATGACAGGAGATTTTAACATGAAGATAGTTAAATAAAAACTACTATCAATCCATAATGACGATCTTCGAAGAGAAGTGATAGTCTTAGTATCTCTGGCATCTTTGGCGAGGCTTGATGAATCATACTCTGTGGTTTACAGTGATGTTTGTCGATCAAGAAGACAGGAGGTTTTAACATGAAGTTAGTTAAATCCATACTACTATCAGTCCATAAAGACCATTTTCGAAGAGAAGTGATAGACTTGGTATCTCTGGTATTGTTGGCAAGGCTTGAAGAATTTTATTCTGTGGTTTACAGTGATGTTTGTCGATCAAAGACACGGTAGGTTTTAATATGAAGATAGTTAAATTCTTACTACTGTCAATCCACAATGACCATATTCGAAGAGAAGTAATAGACTTGGTATCTCTGGTATCTTTAGCAAGGCTTGACAAATCTTACTCTGTGGTTTACATTTATGTTTGTCGATCAAGAAGCCAGGAGGTTTTAACATGAAGTTAGTTAAATCCATACTACTATCAGTCCATATTGACCATTTTCAAAGAGAAGTGAAAGACTTGGTATCTCGGGTATTGTTGGCAAGGCCTGAAGAATTTTATTCTGTGGTTTACAGTGATGTTTGTCGATCATGGACACGGTAGATTTTAATATGAAGATAGTTAAATTCTTACTACTGTCAATCCACAATGACCATCTTCGAAGAGAAGTGATAGACTTTGTATCTCTGGCATCTTTGGCGAGGCTTGACGAATCATACTCTGTGGTTTACAGTGATATTTGTCTATCAAGAAGAGAGGACTTTTTAACATGAAGTTAGTTAAATCCATACTACTATCAATCCATAATGACCATTTTTGAAGTGAAGTGATAGACTTGGTATCTCTGGCGAGACTTGAAGAATCATACTCTGTTGTTTACAGTGATGTTTGTCGATCAAGATGAATGGAGGTTTTAACATGAAGTTAGGTAAATCCAAACTACTATCAATCCATAAGGACCACTTTCGAAGAAAAGTAATAGACTTGGTATCTCTGGTATTGTTGGCAAGGCTTGAAGAATTTTATTCTGTGGTTTACAGTGATGTTTGTCGATCAAGATGACAGGAGATTTTAACATGAAGATAGTTAAATAAAAACTACTATCAATCCATAATTACCATCTTCGAAGAGAAGTGATAGTCTTAGTATCTCTGGCATCTTTGGCGAGGCTTGACGAATCATACTCTGTGGTTTACAGTGATGTTTGTCGATCAAGAAGACAGGAGGTTTTAACAAGAAGTTAGCTAAATCCATACTATTATCAATCCATAATGACCACTTTCGAAGAGAAGTGATAGACTTGGTATCTCTGGTATTGTTGGCAAGGCTTGAAGAAATTTATTCTGTGGTTTACAGTGATGTTTGTCGATCAAGATGACAGGAGGTTTTAACATGAAGTTAGTTAAGTCCATACTACTATCAATCCATAATGACAATCTTCAAAGAGAAGTGATAGACTTGGTATCTCTGGCATCTTTGGCAAGGCTTGACGAATCATACTCTGTGGTTTACAGTGATGTTTGTTGATCAAGAAGACAGGAGGTTTTAACATGAAGTTAGTTAAATCCATACTACTATCAGTCCATAAAGACCATTTTCGAAGAGAAGTGATAGACTTGGTATCTCTGGTATTGTTAGCAAGGCTTGAAGAATTTATTCTGTGGTTTACAGTGATGTTTGTCGATCAAAGACACGGTAGGTTTTAATATGAAGATAGTTAAATTCTTACTACTGTCAATCCACAATGACCATCTTCGAAGAGAAGTAATAGACTTGGTATCTCTGGTATCTTTAGCAAGGCTTGACAAATCTTACTCTGTGGTTTACATAGATGTTTGTCGATCAAGACGTCAGGAGGTTTTAACATGAAGTTAGTTAAATCAATACTACTATCAATCCATAATGACAATCTTCAAAGAGAAGTGATAGACTTAGTATCTCTGGTATTGTTGGCAAAGCTTGAAGAATTTTATTATGTGGTTTAGAGTGATGTTTGTCGATCAAGGAAACGGTAGGTTTTAATATGAAGATAGTTAAATTCTTACTACTGTCAATCCACAATGACCATCTTCGAAGAGAAGTGATAGACTTGGTATCTTTGGCATCTTTGGCGAGGCTTGACGAATCATACTCTGTGGTTTACAGTGATGTTTGTCGATCAAGAAGACAGGAGGTTTTAACATGATGTTAGTTAAATCCATACTACTATCAGTCCATAAAGACCATTTTCGAAGAGAAGTGATAGACTTGGTATCTCTGGTATTGTTGGCAAGGCTTGAAGAATTTATTCTGTGGTTTACAGTGATGTTTGTCGATCAAGATGACAGGAGGTTTTAACATGAAGTTAGTTAAGTCCATACTACTATCAATCCATAACGACAATCTTCAAAGAGAAGTGATAGACTTAGTATCTCTGGTATTGTTGGCAAAGCTTGAAGAATTTTATTATGTGGTTTAGAGTGATGTTTGTCGATCAAGGAAACGGTAGGTTTTAATATGAAGATAGTTAAATTCTCACTACTGTCAATCCACAATGACCATCTTCGAAGAGAAGTGATAGACTTGGTATCTTTGGCATCTTTGGCGAGGCTTGACGAATCATACTCTGTGGTTTACAGTGATGTTTGTCGATCAAGAAGACAGGAGGTTTTAACATGAAGTTAGTTAAATCCATACTACTATCAGTCCATAAAGACCATTTTCGAAGAGAAGTGATAGACTTGGTATCTCTGGTATTGTTGGCAAGGCTTGAAGAATTTATTCTGTGGTTTACAGTGATGTTTGTCGATCAAAGACACGGTAGGTTTTAATATGAAGATAGTTAAATTCTTACTACTGTCAATCCACAATGACCATCTTCGAAGAGAAGTAATAGACTTGGTATCTCTGGTATCTTTAGCAAGGCTTGACAAATCTTACTCTGTGGTTTACATTGATGTTTGTCGATCAAGAAGCCAGGAGGTTTTAACATGAAGTTAGTTAAATCCATACTACTATCAATCCATAATGACCACTTTCGAAGAGAAGTGATAGACTTGGTATCTCTGGTATTGTTGGCAAGGCTTGAAGAATTTTATTCTGCGGTTTACAGTGATGTTTGTCGATCAAGGACACGGTAGGTTTTAATATGAAGATAGTTAAATTCTTACTTCTGTCAATCCACAATGACCATCTTCGAAGAGAAGTGATAGACTTGGTATCTCTGGTATCTTTAGCTACGCTTGACGAATCTTACTCTGTGGTTTACATAGATGTTTGTCGATCAAGAAGACAGGAGGTTTTAACATGAAGTTAGGTAAATCCATACTACTATCAATCCATAATAACCACTTTCGAAGAGAAGTGATAGACTTGTTATCTCTGGTATTGTTGGCAAGGCTTGAAGAATTTTATTCTGCGGTTTACAGTGATGTTTGTCGATCAAGGACACGGTAGGTTTTAATATGAAGATAGGTAAATTCTTACTTCTGTCAATCCACAATGACCATCTTCGAAGAGAAGTGATAGACTTGGTATCTCTGGTATCTTTAGCTAGGCTTGACGAATCTTACTCTGTGGTTTACATTGATGTTTGTCGATCAAGAAGACAGGAGGTTTTAACATGAAGTTAGTTAATTCATACTATACTATCAATCCATAATGACAATCTTCAAAGAGAAGTGATAGACTTGCTATCTCTGGTATTGTTGGCAAGGCTTGAAGAATTTTATTCTGTGGTTTACAGTGATGTTTGTCGATCAAGATGACAGGAGATTTTAACATGAAGATAGTTAAATAAAAACTACTATCAATCCATAATGACGATCTTCGAAGAGAAGTGATAGTCTTAGTATCTCTGGCATCTTTGGCGAGGCTTGATGAATCATACTCTGTGGTTTACAGTGATGTTTGTCGATCAAGAAGACAGGAGGTTTTAACATGAAGTTAGTTAAATCCATACTACTATCAGTCCATAAAGACCATTTTCGAAGAGAAGTGATAGACTTGGTATCTCTGGTATTGTTGGCAAGGCTTGAAGAATTTTATTCTGTGGTTTACAGTGATGTTTGTCGATCAAAGACACGGTAGGTTTTAATATGAAGATAGTTAAATTCTTACTACTGTCAATCCACAATGACCATATTCGAAGAGAAGTAATAGACTTGGTATCTCTGGTATCTTTAGCAAGGCTTGACAAATCTTACTCTGTGGTTTACATTTATGTTTGTCGATCAAGAAGCCAGGAGGTTTTAACATGAAGTTAGTTAAATCCATACTACTATCAGTCCATATTGACCATTTTCAAAGAGAAGTGAAAGACTTGGTATCTCGGGTATTGTTGGCAAGGCCTGAAGAATTTTATTCTGTGGTTTACAGTGATGTTTGTCGATCATGGACACGGTAGATTTTAATATGAAGATAGTTAAATTCTTACTACTGTCAATCCACAATGACCATCTTCGAAGAGAAGTGATAGACTTTGTATCTCTGGCATCTTTGGCGAGGCTTGACGAATCATACTCTGTGGTTTACAGTGATATTTGTCTATCAAGAAGAGAGGACTTTTTAACATGAAGTTAGTTAAATCCATACTACTATCAATCCATAATGACCATTTTTGAAGTGAAGTGATAGACTTGGTATCTCTGGCGAGACTTGAAGAATCATACTCTGTTGTTTACAGTGATGTTTGTCGATCAAGATGAATGGAGGTTTTAACATGAAGTTAGGTAAATCCAAACTACTATCAATCCATAAGGACCACTTTCGAAGAAAAGTAATAGACTTTGTATCTCTGGTATTGTTGGCAAGGCTTGAAGAATTTTATTCTGTGGTTTACAGTGATGTTTGTCGATCAAGATGACAGGAGATTTTAACATGAAGATAGTTAAATAAAAACTACTATCAATCCATAATTACCATCTTCGAAGAGAAGTGATAGTCTTAGTATCTCTGGCATCTTTGGCGAGGCTTGACGAATCATACTCTGTGGTTTACAGTGATGTTTGTCGATCAAGAAGACAGGAGGTTTTAACATGAAGTTAGCTAAATCCATACTATTATCAATCCATAATGACCACTTTCGAAGAGAAGTGATAGACTTGGTATCTCTGGTATTGTTGGCAAGGCTTGAAGAAATTTATTCTGTGGTTTACAGTGATGTTTGTCGATCAAGATGACAGGAGGTTTTAACATGAAGTTAGTTAAGTCCATACTACTATCAATCCATAATGACAATCTTCAAAGAGAAGTGATAGACTTGGTATCTCTGGCATCTTTGGCGAGGCTTGACGAATCATACTCTGTGGTTTACAGTGATGTTTGTTGATCAAGAAGACAGGAGGTTTTAACATGAAGTTAGTTAAATCCATACTACTATCAGTCCATAAAGACCATTTTCGAAGAGAAGTGATAGACTTGGTATCTCTGGTATTGTTAGCAAGGCTTGAAGAATTTATTCTGTGGTTTACAGTGATGTTTGTCGATCAAAGACACGGTAGGTTTTAATATGAAGATAGTTAAATTCTTACTACTGTCAATCCACAATGACCATCTTCGAAGAGAAGTAATAGACTTGGTATCTCTGGTATCTTTAGCAAGGCTTGACAAATCTTACTCTGTGGTTTACATAGATGTTTGTCGATCAAGACGTCAGGAGGTTTTAACATGAAGTTAGTTAAATCAATACTACTATCAATCCATAATGACAATCTTCAAAGAGAAGTGATAGACTTAGTATCTCTGGTATTGTTGGCAAAGCTTGAAGAATTTTATTATGTGGTTTAGAGTGATGTTTGTCGATCAAGGAAACGGTAGGTTTTAATATGAAGATAGTTAAATTCTTACTACTGTCAATCCACAATGACCATCTTCGAAGAGAAGTGATAGACTTGGTATCTTTGGCATCTTTGGCGAGGCTTGACGAATCATACTCTGTGGTTTACAGTGATGTTTGTCGATCAAGAAGACAGGAGGTTTTAACATGATGTTAGTTAAATCCATACTACTATCAGTCCATAAAGACCATTTTCGAAGAGAAGTGATAGACTTGGTATCTCTGGTATTGTTGGCAAGGCTTGAAGAATTTATTCTGTGGTTTACAGTGATGTTTGTCGATCAAGATGACAGGAGGTTTTAACATGAAGTTAGTTAAGTCCATACTACTATCAATCCATAACGACAATCTTCAAAGAGAAGTGATAGACTTAGTATCTCTGGTATTGTTGGCAAAGCTTGAAGAATTTTATTATGTGGTTTAGAGTGATGTTTGTCGATCAAGGAAACGGTAGGTTTTAATATGAAGATAGTTAAATTCTTACTACTGTCAATCCACAATGACCATCTTCGAAGAGAAGTGATAGACTTGGTATCTTTGGCATCTTTGGTGAGGCTTGACGAATCATACTCTGTGGTTTACAGTGATGTTTGTCGATCAAGAAGACAGGAGGTTTTAACATGAAGTTAGTTAAATCCATACTACTATCAGTCCATAAAGACCATTTTCGAAGAGAAGTGATAGACTTGGTATCTCTGGTATTGTTGGCAAGGCTTGAAGAATTTATTCTGTGGTTTACAGTGATGTTTGTCGATCAAAGACACGGTAGGTTTTAATATGAAGATAGTTAAATTCTTACTACTGTCAATCCACAATGACCATCTTCGAAGAGAAGTAATAGACTTGGTATCTCTGGTATCTTTAGCAAGGCTTGACAAATCTTACTCTGTGGTTTACATTGATGTTTGTCGATCAAGAAGCCAGGAGGTTTTAACATGAAGTTAGTTAAATCCATACTATTATCAGTCCATATTGACCATTTTCAAAGAGAAGTGATAGACTTGGTATCTCTGGTATTGTTGGCAAGGCTTGAAGAATTTTATTCTGTGGTTTACAGTGATGTTTGTCGATCAAGATGACAGAAGGTTTTAACATGAAGTTAGTTAAGTCCATACTACTATCAATCCATAATGACATTCTTCAAAGAGAAGTGATAGACTAAGTATCTCTGGTATTGTTGGCAAGGCTTGAAGAATTTTATTATGTGGTTTAGAGTGATGTTTGTCGATCAAGGAAACTGTAGGTTTTAATATGAAGATAGTTAAATTCTTATTATTTTTTTTTATTATTATTATTAAGACTGGGGAGAGTGTTTCATAAAACCTCCTGCACTGCGACCTAGTTAGATCTTTTGTGCCCCCCTCTTGTTGGACTCAGGAGAGATCTATGTCTTTGACAAAATTGATCAAACCCTTGGTCGGGAGGTTTAGTAATTCTTCTTCCGAAATGAAGATGAATTCTAGAGATTTTTGTCTTTTTTGGCATAAGGCCGGGCACTCCATGATGATGTGTTCCATGCGTTCCACCTCTTCACCACAGTACCTGCAAGTATCATCGTCCACCAGGCCCATCTTATTTAAGTGATACCTGCAATGGATATGTCCAGTTAGTATACCACAGAGGAGTTTGAGCTCTCTTCTGCTTAAGTTTAGCACTTCCTTCCCTCTCTTTTTTTTAGGGCTAAGGAATTTCTTGGAATGTCTAAGACCCGGCAATGTATTCCAGGTTCTGTTGATTACTTTGTTGGCCCAGTTGGTAATAACCTCCTGGTAGTCCCTGGGGCCAAATCCATACATAGGAGATGGCCCTGTAAAGGGTTTGGATGCACCAAGTTTAGCTTGCTGATCTGCTTCCTCGTTGCCTACTATTCCCTCATGCCCTGGCACCCAGACAAGTTCAACTTTATTCTTGTCCGCCAGCTGGTTTAGGGCCTGATGGCACTCGTGAATCATCTTTGATCTCAAGTTGTAACTTTGGAGTGCTTTTAATGCCGCTTGACTATCCGACATAATGCTAATTTTTTGTTTGCATTGGTTTTTAGAAATCAAATGATTTGCCACCAAATGGATGGCATGTACCTCTGCTTGAAAGATGGTGGCGTCAGCACTGAGGGACACATGTCTTTTGAACCTTGGCCCCACCACTCCTGCCCCCACACCAACTTCCATTTTGGATCCGTCTGTGAACCATTTTTGGGAGTCCGCCGGCACACATTCCGTGCCTCCCGTCCAGTCTTCCCTGTTGGGGAAGCGAACTTTGTATTTGTGATCAAAGATCATTTTTACTTTCATCTGGTCACTTGCAGCAGCCATATCCAATAAAGGAGTGGCTCTGAGAATTTCCAGATGTCCTTTGAGGTTTCCTGCTATGAAATGGTGTTCCTCGTGTAGTTTGAGGACCTGTTTCATAGCTTCCTCCTTAATTGCAACCGGTAGGGGATCCAAACCTAGAAGGATCTCCATCGCGGCAGTGGGTGTTGTTTTCATGGCACCTATGATGCTTAGACATGCTAGTCTTTGCACTTTAGCCAACTTTGCTTGCGCGGTACTCTGGTCTACCTTCCTCCACCAAACTGCTGACGCATAGAGGATGGCGGGTCTAACGACCTGCTTGTAGATCCAGTTACTAGCTCTGGGATTCAAACCCCACGTTTTGCCAACCATTTGGCGGCACGACCAAAGTGTTTTAATGGCCTTGTTGGTCGTCTTAGATAGGTGACTCTCCCA
Organism: Aphrophora alni; assembly: GCA_963513935.1. NCBI lineage: Eukaryota > Metazoa > Arthropoda > Insecta > Hemiptera > Aphrophoridae > Aphrophora > Aphrophora alni. The sequence goes on along the minus strand of OY740765.1, from coordinate 140,795,700 downwards.
CGTTAACGTTTGGTCCAGTGTCACCCCAAGGTATTTAACCTCCTTAGAGAGGGGAATGGTAGTTCCACTTATGTGAAAGCTAGGTAAGTTTAATTTCCTTCGTTTAGTAAATGGAACAATAGTGGTCTTTAACGGGTTTATATTCATGCCTTCTTTGAGACACCAGTTTTTTGTTATGTTAATGGCTTTCTGCATTCTCTCCCCTATTACGGAGTCATGCTTGCCCCTCACAGTTATGGTTATGTCATCAGCATACCCAAGAACGTCAAACCCAGCCCTGCTCAGGTCGTTTAGTAGTTCATCCACTACCAGCGACCACAGCAGTGGGGAGATAACTCCCCCTTGTGGGCAGCCTCTTGTGGTACCGACCTCATGTGTAGTACAACCAATGCTGGTGGATACCTGTCTACCCATCAGCATGTTATTTATCCATTGAATGATAAAGTTATGAATCCCTCTTTTACTGAGAGACTGTGTCATTGAGTCATACGAAGCATTGTCAAAGGCGCCCTCTATATCCATAAAGATTGATAAGGCTATCCCCTTTGACTCATGTGCTTCCTCTATGGCCTTGACAAGTTGGTGCAATGCTGATATTGTTGATTTGCCTTTTTGGTAGGCAAATTGGTATTTATGAAGAGGTGCAATTGTTAAAACCTCCATTCTAATGTATTGGTCTACTAGTTTCTCCATTGTTTTAAGCATAAACGACGAGAGACTAATTGGACGGTAGGACTTTGGGTCGTCTAGGGGTTTAGCACCCCCCTTGTATAGAAATATGACCTTTACTTTCCTCCATACTTGAGGAACGTGGCCATATAACAGACTAGATCTAAACATTTTGATCAGTGTTGAGATTAAAATGTCCTGCCCTCTCTGAATGAGTGCCGGGAACACTCCATCAGGGCCTGGAGCCTTAAAAGGTTTAAAGGACCCTATGGCCCACTTAATCCTTTCAGGCGATACAATCTTGTTGACAAGGGGACAGTCCATCTTGAGTTCTGCTCTACTCCTTATGGAACCATTGTACACCCTTGATTCTCCAGGTGCTATACAACCTGGAAAATGTTTTGTTAATAAAGCTTCCACAGTTTCCTGGAAGGTTGATGTTATGGTGCCATCTTCACGTTTAAGTGCACCGATGTTTACTTGAGTACCCTTTGAGAGAGCCTTCTGCACCCTGCCAATTTCAGGTGCTTCATTAAGACTCTCACAGAAGGTCCTCCATGAGCTACGCTTCGATTTACGAAGTGTTACATTAAACTCAGTAAGAGCCTTACGGTACTCTCCCCAGTTATTTGTTCTCTTCGCTTTATTAAATTCCCTTCTGGCCTTGCTTCGTAGTTTACTAAGCTCATTGTTCCACCAGGGTACTTTACTGTTAGTTTTTTTGGTTTTGAGAGGACAGCTATCCTCAAAGGCCCTCATTATTGCCTCCGTTGTAAGGTTAGCTGTACTCTCCAGGTCTTTTATGGATCTTATTTTTTGTTGTATATCCTTCACACCGTTTTTTAGGGAACTTTTGTATCCCACCCAATCGGTCTTACTAGGAACCCTATATGTTTGGTTAGTCACGCTACAAGCCCTTACCTTGAACATGATCATGAAGTGATCAGAGAAAGAAGCCTCCCCAGACACTTCCCAATCACATATTAATTTTGAAACCCCTCTAGACACTAAGGTTAAGTCGAGTACCTCCTGCCTAATAGAGTTTATAAATGTTGGGCGATTACCCTTGTTAGCAACCACCATGTTAGTAGTAAGTAAGTATTCATAAAATGACTCACCTCGATCATTGGTGTCGGTGCTCCCCCAGATGGTGTTGTGAGCATTGGCATCGACACCCAGGATTAGGTGTTTCCTGTTGGCTTCGCAGTAGCTGATGAGTCGTTTCACCATTTCTGGTGGCGCCTCCTTCTCCTCTCCAGGAAAGTATGCCGAGGTAAGAACTACCTCCTTCCTTCCTCCAGGGACACTCAGCTCTGCCATCACGGTGACTGTGTCAGCATCTGTGAATTCTGAAAGAATCATTATATTAATTGTTTTGTTAATCAGAATAGCTGCCCTCGGTACCAGGGTAGATCTATCATAAATCAACTTACAGTTTTTGATGTTTAGTCCACAAATTCGTCCCCCGTTGATCCAGGGCTCCTGAACTAATCCCACCATTTTTGTGCCATGGGCAAACCTTTTGCATAAGGTGGCAGAAGCAGCCTTCGCATGGTGGAGGTTCACCTGCACGCACTCCATCTTCAGGATGTGTCCGAGGAATGAGGGCCAGTCCCTCCATCCTCCGTCACGTCCATGGTGAGTGTATCTTGAGAGTCGGATTTCTCCTCCTCCATGATGTTCACATTCTGAGGATCGGATTTCTCTTCCTCCGTGGTGGTTATAGTTTGAGGTTCGGATTTCTCCTCCTCCATGGTAGTTATGACCTGAGGTTCGGATTGCTCCTCCTCCAGTGGTGGTTCATGAGGTTTTCTTAGCTTAATAGCCACCTCCTTGAACCCAAAAGATAGTTTATTACCCAGGGATTCCACAGTGGATCCTGAGTTTTGGTCTATCGAGAGGATTAGGAGTGCAGATGTACCCCTCGCCTCCTTCTTTATCACTCTCCAGGTGGAGGTGTTAATCCCATGGTTCTGCCCTTGGATCCGATGTAACATCCTCTCCGCCGGCATCACCGCTGAGTTGGGGAAGTATCCCATTAGGATACATCCTTGAGGAATATCTGCCTCCTTGGTGGCCCACAGTTCTGAACCGTCCCAAGGGTGTAGATCAACTACCACCGCCTTGACCCATTCAACTGTGGCCTCATCCTTGCATAGTAGCATTAGATACCCAGCCTTATAGACAGAGGTTAGGAACTTAGGTTTAACGGTTTCCTCATACCTCTCCTCCACTATGTCCATAAGTGCTGAACAAATTTGGTCCATCTGATCCGTTGTAAGGAGATCTGTTGGAAATCTCCTAGGCATTATAGCCATTTTTATTCCTTCTAAGGCACCTTTATATGAGACGTCTTTCTGTCTCCTAGCCTCCGGTTTTTTAGGTAGGGTAACAGGTATGCCCTCTTTCTCTTTCGGTTTTTTGACATTCCTCGGGCTTTCGTCCTCGGATCTATGCCTTTTATTGGTAGGCTGGGCTTGAGTTCCACCTTCCTTCCTGGGAACAATAAATTCTTCCTTCTTCAGGATGGCTAATCTCCTTGCCTCCGTTTTCGAATATCCTTCTTTCAAAAGGAACTTGAATCTTTTGAAGGCCGCTCCACTCAGCCTAACTTTGTTATTGCCCACCCTAAGGCGGTCGGTCTCTTTGACCAGTTTCTCAACCCCACCATCTGGCTTTGAGGCGCTGCTTTCGCCAGCCTCCACTGCCACAGGTTTGGGTTTTTGTTTTGAGGGCTTGTTCACCTCCGTATTTTTGTTTTTTGTTTTGTTAGGGTCCATTTTGTTCCCACGAGTAAAAGAGGAATTAAACAGTCCATCCAGCAGAGCCTCTTACTGGATAAGGTTATATACTTCTGGAGGTCACCTGGTATCCAGAGTTCGCATATTAGCGACTGATTACCCATCAGCCATCCATCCATCGGCATATGCTGTTCCACCTTGGATTGGGTTATGGTTATACCGCCATATTCGGTCGTCAGAGCCTCGTCAGTTAAAACAGGGTGCACCAGCGAGAAGGTGAGGTTGACACTTGGATAGGAGAGGCTATATATTGCGCATCACTTCCTATTACACCCCGTTAAATTCTTACTACTGTCAATCCACAATGACCATCTTCGAAGAGAAGTGATAGACTTGGTATCTCTGGCATCTTTGGCGAGGCTTGACGAATCATACTCTGTGGTTTACAGTGATGTTTTTCTATCAAGAAGAGAGGACGTTTTAACATGAAGTTAATAAATCCATACTACTATCAATCCATAATGACCATTTTGAAGAGAAGTGATAGACTTGGTATCTCTGGCATCTTTGGCATCTTTGGCGAGGCTTGAAGAATCATACTCTGTGGTTTACAGTGATGTTTGTCGATCAAGAAGACAGGAGGTTTTAACATGAAGTTAGGTAAATCCATACTACTATCAATCCATAATAACCACTTTCGAAGAGAAGTGATAGACTTGGTATCTCTGGTATTGTTGGCAAGGCTTGAAGAATTTATTCTGTGGTTTACAGTGATGTTTGTCGATCAAAGACACGGTAGGTTTTAATATGAAGATAGTTAAATTCTTACTACTGTCAATCCACAATGACCATCTTCGAAGAGAAGTAATAGACTTGGTATCTCAGGTATCTTTAGCAAGGCTTGACAAATCTTACTCTGTGGTTTACATTGATGTTTGTCGATCAAGAAGCCAGGAGGTTTTAACATGAAGTTAGTTAAATCCATACTATTATCAATCCATATTGACCATTTTCAAAGAGAAGTGATAGACTTGGTATCTCTGGTATTGTTGGCAAGGCTTGAAGAATTTTATTCTGTGGTTTACAGTGATGTTTGTCGATCAAGATGACAGGAGGTTTTAACATGAAGTTAGTTAAGTCCATACTACTATCAATCCATAATTAAAATCTTCAAAGAGAAGTGATAGACTTAGTATCTCTGGTATTGTTGGCAAGGCTCGAAGAATTTTATTATATGGTTTAGAGTGATGTTTGTCGATCAAGGAAACTGTAGGTTTTAATATGAAGATAGTTAAATTCTTACTACTGTCAATCCACGATGACCATCTTCGAAGAGAAGTGATAGACTTGGTATCTCTGGTATCTTTGGCAAGGCTTGACGAATCATACTCTGTGGTTTACAATTATGTTTGTCGATCAAGAAGACAGGAGGTTTTAACATGAAGTTAGTTAAATCCATACTACTATCAGTCCATAAAGACCATTTTCGAAGAGAAGTGATAGACTTGGTATCTCTGGTAAATTTGTCAAGGCTTGAAGAATTTTATTCAGTGGTTTACAGTGATGTTTGTCGATCAAGGACACGGTAGATTTTAATATGAAGATAGTTAAATTCTTACTACTGTCAATCCACAATGACCATCTTCGAAGAGAAGTGATAGACTTGGTATCTCTGGCATCTTTGGCGAGGCTTGACGAATCATACTCTGTGGTTTACAGTGATGTTTGTCTATCAAGAAGAGAGGACGTTTTAACATGAAGTTAATTAAATCCATACTACTATCAATCCATAATGACCATTTTTGAAGAGAAGTGATAGACTTGGTATCTCTGGCATCTTTGGCGAGGCTTGAAGAATCATACTCTGTGGTTTACAGTGATGTTTGTCGATCAAGAAGACAGGAGGTTTTAACATGAAGTTAGGTAAATCCATACTACTATCAATCCATAATGACCACTTTCGAAGAGAAGTGATAGACTTGGTATCTCTGGTATTGTTGGCAAGGCTTGAAGAATTTTATTCTGCGGTTTACAGTGATGTTTGTCGATCAAGGACACCGTAGGTTTTAATATGAAGATAGTTAAATTCTTACTTCTGTCAATCCACAATGACCATCTTCGAAGAGAAGTGATAGACTTGGTATCTCTGGTATCTTTAGCTACGCTTGACGAATCTTACTCTGTGGTTTACATAGATGTTTGTCGATCAAGAAGACAGGAGGTTTTAACATGAAGTTAGGTAAATCCATACTACTATCAATCCATAATAACCACTTTCGAAGAGAAGTGATAGACTTGGTATCTCTGGTATTGTTGGCAAGGCTTGAAGAATTTTATTCTGTGGTTTACAGTGATGTTTGTCGATCAAGGTGACAGGAGATTTTAACATGAAGATAGTTAAATAAAAACTACTATCAATCCATAATGACGATCTTCGAAGAGAAGTGATAGTCTTAGTATCTCTGGCATCTTTGGCGAGGCTTGATGAATCATACTCTGTGGTTTACAGTGATGTTTGTCGATCAAGAAGACAGGAGGTTTTAACATGAAGTTAGTTAAATCCATACTACTATCAGTCCATAAAGACCATTTTCGAAGAGAAGTGATAGACTTGGTATCTCTGGTATTGTTGGCAAGGCTTGAAGAATTTTATTCTGTGGTTTACAGTGATGTTTGTCGATCAAGATGAATGGAGGTTTTAACATGAAGTTAGGTAAATCCAAACTACTATCAATCCATAATTACCATCTTCGAAGAGAAGTGATAGTCTTAGTATCTCTGGCATCTTTGGCGAGGCTTGACGAATCATACTCTGTGGTTTACAGTTATGTTTGTCGATCAAGAAGACAGGAGGTTTTAACATGAAGTTAGGTAAATCCATACTACTATCAATCCATAATAACCACTTTCGAAGAGAAGTGATAGACTTGGTATCTCTGGTATTGTTGGCAAGGCTTGAAGAATTTTATTCTGTGGTTTACAGTGATGTTTGTCGATCAAAGACACGGTAGGTTTTAATATGAAGATAGTTAAATTCTTACTACTGTCAATCCACAATGACCATATTCGAAGAGAAGTAATAGACTTGGTATCTCTGGTATCTTTAGCAAGGCTTGACAAATCTTACTCTGTGGTTTACATTGATGTTTGTCGATCAAGAAGCCAGGAGGTTTTAACATGAAGTTAGTTAAATCCATACTACTATCAGTCCATATTGACCATTTTCAAAGAGAAGTGATAGACTTGGTATCTCGGGTATTGTTGGCAAGGCCTGAAGAATTTTATTCTGTGGTTTACAGTGATGTTTGTCGATCATGGACACGGTAGATTTTAATATGAAGATAGTTAAATTCTTACTACTGTCAATCCACAATGACCATCTTCGAAGAGAAGTGATAGACTTGGTATCTCTGGCATCTTTGGCGAGGCTTGACGAATCATACTCTGTGGTTTACAGTGATATTTGTCTATCAAGAAGAGAGGACGTTTTAACATGAAGTTAGTTAAATCCATACTACTATCAATCCATAATGACCATTTTTGAAGAGAAGTGATAGACTTGGTATCTCTGGCATCTTTGGCGAGACTTAAAGAATCATACTCTGTTGTTTACAGTGATGTTTGTCGATCAAGATGAATGGAGGTTTTAACATGAAGTTAGGTAAATCCAAACTACTATCAATCCATATGGACCACTTTCGAAGAAAAGTAATAGACTTGGTATCTCTGGTATTGTTGGCAAGGCTTGAAGAATTTTATTCTGTGGTTTACAGTGATGTTTGTCGATCAAGATGACAGGAGATTTTACATGAAGATAGTTAAATAAAAACTACTATCAATCCATAATTACCATCTTCGAAGAGAAGTGATAGTCTTAGTATCTCTGGCATCTTTGGCGAGGCTTGACGAATCATACTCTGTGGTTTACAGTTATGTTTGTCGATCAAGAAGACAGGAGGTTTTAACATGAAGTTAGGTAAATCCATACTACTATCAATCCAAAATAACCACTTTCGAAGAGAAGTGATAGACTTGGTATCTCTGGTATTGTTGGCAAGGCTTGAAGAATTTTATTCTGTGGTTTACAGTGATGTTTGTCGATCAAGGTGACAGGAGATTTTAACATGAAGATAGTTAAATAAAAACTACTATCAATCCATAATGACGATCTTCGAAGAGAAGTGATAGTCTTAGTATCTCTGGCATCTTTGGCGAGGCTTGATGAATCATACTCTGTGGTTTACAGTGATGTTTGTCGATCAAGAAGACAGGAGGTTTTAACATGAAGTTAGTTAAATCCATACTACTATCAGTCCATAAAGACCATTTTCGAAGAGAAGTGATAGACTTGGTATCTCTGGTATTGTTGGCAAGGCTTGAAGAATTTTATTCTGTGGTTTACAGTGATGTTTGTCGATCAAAGACACGGTAGGTTTTAATATGAAGATAGTTAAATTCTTACTACTGTCAATCCACAATGACCATATTCGAAGAGAAGTAATAGACTTGGTATCTCTGGTATCTTTAGCAAGGCTTGACAAATCTTACTCTGTGGTTTACATTGATGTTTGTCGATCAAGAAGCCAGGAGGTTTTAACATGAAGTTAGTTAAATCCATACTACTATCAGTCCATATTGACCATTTTCAAAGAGAAGTGATAGACTTGGTATCTCGGGTATTGTTGGCAAGGCCTGAAGAATTTTATTCTGTGGTTTACAGTGATGTTTGTCGATCATGGACACGGTAGATTTTAATATGAAGATAGTTAAATTCTTACTACTGTCAATCCACAATGACCATCTTCGAAGAGAAGTGATAGACTTGGTATCTCTGGCATCTTTGGCGAGGCTTGACGAATCATACTCTGTGGTTTACAGTGATATTTGTCTATCAAGAAGAGAGGACGTTTTAACATGAAGTTAGTTAAATCCATACTACTATCAATCCATAATGACCATTTTTGAAGAGAAGTGATAGACTTGGTATCTCTGGCATCTTTGGCGAGACTTAAAGAATCATACTCTGTTGTTTACAGTGATGTTTGTCGATCAAGATGAATGGAGGTTTTAACATGAAGTTAGGTAAATCCAAACTACTATCAATCCATATGGACCACTTTCGAAGAAAAGTAATAGACTTGGTATCTCTGGTATTGTTGGCAAGGCTTGAAGAATTTTATTCTGTGGTTTACAGTGATGTTTGTCGATCAAGATGACAGGAGATTTTACATGAAGATAGTTAAATAAAAACTACTATCAATCCATAATTACCATCTTCGAAGAGAAGTGATAGTCTTAGTATCTCTGGCATCTTTGGCGAGGCTTGACGAATCATACTCTGTGGTTTACAGTTATGTTTGTCGATCAAGAAGACAGGAGGTTTTAACATGAAGTTAGGTAAATCCATACTACTATCAATCCATAATAACCACTTTCGAAGAGAAGTGATAGACTTGGTATCTCTGGTATTGTTGGCAAGGCTTGAAGAATTTTATTCTGTGGTTTACAGTGATGTTTGTCGATCAAGGTGACAGGAGATTTTAACATGAAGATAGTTAAATAAAAACTACTATCAATCCATAATGACGATCTTCGAAGAGAAGTGATAGTCTTAGTATCTCTGGCATCTTTGGCGAGGCTTGATGAATCATACTCTGTGGTTTACAGTGATGTTTGTCGATCAAGAAGACAGGAGGTTTTAACATGAAGTTAGTTAAATCCATACTACTATCAGTCCATAAAGACCATTTTCGAAGAGAAGTGATAGACTTGGTATCTCTGGTATTGTTGGCAAGGCTTGAAGAATTTTATTCTGTGGTTTACAGTGATGTTTGTCGATCAAGATGACAGGAGATTTTACATGAAGATAGTTAAATAAAAACTACTATCAATCCATAATTACCATCTTCGAAGAGAAGTGATAGTCTTAGTATCTCTGGCATCTTTGGCGAGGCTTGACGAATCATACTCTGTGGTTTACAGTGATGTTTGTCGATCAAGAAGACAGGAGGTTTTAACATGAAGTTAGTTAAATCCATACTACTATCAGTCCATAAAGACCATTTTCGAAGAGAAGTGATAGACTTGGTATCTCTGGTATTGTTGGCAAGGCTTGAAGAATTTTATTCTGTGGTTTACAGTGATGTTTGTCGATCAAAGACACGGTAGGTTTTAATATGAAGATAGTTAAATTCTTACTACTGTCAATCCACGATGACCATCTTCGAAGAGAAGTGATAGACTTGGTATCTCTGGTATCTTTGGCAAGGCTTGACGAATCATACTCTGTGGTTTACAATTATGTTTGTCGATCAAGAAGACAGGAGGTTTTAACATGAAGTTAGTTAAATCCATACTACTATCAGTCCATAAAGACCATTTTCGAAGAGAAGTGATAGACTTGGTATCTCTGGTAAATTTGTCAAGGCTTGAAGAATTTTATTCAGTGGTTTACAGTGATGTTTGTCGATCAAGGACACGGTAGATTTTAATATGAAGATAGTTAAATTCTTACTACTGTCAATCCACAATGACCATCTTCGAAGAGAAGTGATAGACTTGGTATCTCTGGCATCTTTGGCGAGGCTTGACGAATCATACTCTGTGGTTTACAGTGATGTTTGTCTATCAAGAAGAGAGGACGTTTTAACATGAAGTTAATTAAATCCATACTACTATCAATCCATAATGACCATTTTTGAAGAGAAGTGATAGACTTGGTATCTCTGGCATCTTTGGCGAGGCTTGAAGAATCATACTCTGTGGTTTACAGTGATGTTTGTCGATCAAGAAGACAGGAGGTTTTAACATGAAGTTAGGTAAATCCATACTACTATCAATCCATAATGACCACTTTCGAAGAGAAGTGATAGACTTGGTATCTCTGGTATTGTTGGCAAGGCTTGAAGAATTTTATTCTGCGGTTTACAGTGATGTTTGTCGATCAAGGACACCGTAGGTTTTAATATGAAGATAGTTAAATTCTTACTTCTGTCAATCCACAATGACCATCTTCGAAGAGAAGTGATAGACTTGGTATCTCTGGTATCTTTAGCTACGCTTGACGAATCTTACTCTGTGGTTTACATAGATGTTTGTCGATCAAGAAGACAGGAGGTTTTAACATGAAGTTAGGTAAATCCATACTACTATCAATCCATAATAACCACTTTCGAAGAGAAGTGATAGACTTGGTATCTCTGGTATTGTTGGCAAGGCTTGAAGAATTTTATTCTGTGGTTTACAGTGATGTTTGTCGATCAAGGTGACAGGAGATTTTAACATGAAGATAGTTAAATAAAAACTACTATCAATCCATAATGACGATCTTCGAAGAGAAGTGATAGTCTTAGTATCTCTGGCATCTTTGGCGAGGCTTGATGAATCATACTCTGTGGTTTACAGTGATGTTTGTCGATCAAGAAGACAGGAGGTTTTAACATGAAGTTAGTTAAATCCATACTACTATCAGTCCATAAAGACCATTTTCGAAGAGAAGTGATAGACTTGGTATCTCTGGTATTGTTGGCAAGGCTTGAAGAATTTTATTCTGTGGTTTACAGTGATGTTTGTCGATCAAGATGAATGGAGGTTTTAACATGAAGTTAGGTAAATCCAAACTACTATCAATCCATATGGACCACTTTCGAAGAAAAGTAATAGACTTGGTATCTCTGGTATTGTTGGCAAGGCTTGAAGAATTTTATTCTGTGGTTTACAGTGATGTTTGTCGATCAAGATGACAGGAGATTTTACATGAAGATAGTTAAATAAAAACTACTATCAATCCATAATTACCATCTTCGAAGAGAAGTGATAGTCTTAGTATCTCTGGCATCTTTGGCGAGGCTTGACGAATCATACTCTGTGGTTTACAGTTATGTTTGTCGATCAAGAAGACAGGAGGTTTTAACATGAAGTTAGGTAAATCAATACTACTATCAATCCATAATAACCACTTTCGAAGAGAAGTGATAGACTTGGTATCTCTGGTATTGTTGGCAAGGCTTGAAGAATTTTATTCTGTGGTTTACAGTGATGTTTGTCGATCAAAGACACGGTAGGTTTTAATATGAAGATAGTTAAATTCTTACTACTGTCAATCCACAATGACCATATTCGAAGAGAAGTAATAGACTTGGTATCTCTGGTATCTTTAGCAAGGCTTGACAAATCTTACTCTGTGGTTTACATTGATGTTTGTCGATCAAGAAGCCAGGAGGTTTTAACATGAAGTTAGTTAAATCCATACTACTATCAGTCCATATTGACCATTTTCAAAGAGAAGTGATAGACTTGGTATCTCGGGTATTGTTGGCAAGGCCTGAAGAATTTTATTCTGTGGTTTACAGTGATGTTTGTCGATCATGGACACGGTAGATTTTAATATGAAGATAGTTAAATTCTTACTACTGTCAATCCACAATGACCATCTTCGAAGAGAAGTGATAGACTTGGTATCTCTGGCATCTTTGGCGAGGCTTGACGAATCATACTCTGTGGTTTACAGTGATATTTGTCTATCAAGAAGAGAGGACGTTTTAACATGAAGTTAGTTAAATCCATACTACTATCAATCCATAATGACCATTTTTGAAGAGAAGTGATAGACTTGGTATCTCTGGCATCTTTGGCGAGACTTAAAGAATCATACTCTGTTGTTTACAGTGATGTTTGTCGATCAAGATGAATGGAGGTTTTAACATGAAGTTAGGTAAATCCAAACTACTATCAATCCATATGGACCACTTTCGAAGAAAAGTAATAGACTTGGTATCTCTGGTATTGTTGGCAAGGCTTGAAGAATTTTATTCTGTGGTTTACAGTGATGTTTGTCGATCAAGATGACAGGAGATTTTACATGAAGATAGTTAAATAAAAACTACTATCAATCCATAATTACCATCTTCGAAGAGAAGTGATAGTCTTAGTATCTCTGGCATCTTTGGCGAGGCTTGACGAATCATACTCTGTGGTTTACAGTTATGTTTGTCGATCAAGAAGACAGGAGGTTTTAACATGAAGTTAGGTAAATCCATACTACTATCAATCCATAATAACCACTTTCGAAGAGAAGTGATAGACTTGGTATCTCTGGTATTGTTGGCAAGGCTTGAAGAATTTTATTCTGTGGTTTACAGTGATGTTTGTCGATCAAGGTGACAGGAGATTTTAACATGAAGATAGTTAAATAAAAACTACTATCAATCCATAATGACGATCTTCGAAGAGAAGTGATAGTCTTAGTATCTCTGGCATCTTTGGCGAGGCTTGATGAATCATACTCTGTGGTTTACAGTGATGTTTGTCGATCAAGAAGACAGGAGGTTTTAACATGAAGTTAGTTAAATCCATACTACTATCAGTCCATAAAGACCATTTTCGAAGAGAAGTGATAGACTTGGTATCTCTGGTATTGTTGGCAAGGCTTGAAGAATTTTATTCTGTGGTTTACAGTGATGTTTGTCGATCAAGATGACAGGAGATTTTACATGAAGATAGTTAAATAAAAACTACTATCAATCCATAATTACCATCTTCGAAGAGAAGTGATAGTCTTAGTATCTCTGGCATCTTTGGCGAGGCTTGACGAATCATACTCTGTGGTTTACAGTGATGTTTGTCGATCAAGAAGACAGGAGGTTTTAACATGAAGTTAGTTAAATCCATACTACTATCAGTCCATAAAGACCATTTTCGAAGAGAAGTGATAGACTTGGTATCTCTGGTATTGTTGGCAAGGCTTGAAGAATTTTATTCTGTGGTTTACAGTGATGTTTGTCGATCAAAGACACGGTAGGTTTTAATATGAAGATAGTTAAATTCTTACTACTGTCAATCCACGATGACCATCTTCGAAGAGAAGTGATAGACTTGGTATCTCTGGTATCTTTGGCAAGGCTTGACGAATCATACTCTGTGGTTTACAATTATGTTTGTCGATCAAGAAGACAGGAGGTTTTAACATGAAGTTAGTTAAATCCATACTACTATCAGTCCATAAAGACCATTTTCGAAGAGAAGTGATAGACTTGGTATCTCTGGTAAATTTGTCAAGGCTTGAAGAATTTTATTCAGTGGTTTACAGTGATGTTTGTCGATCAAGGACACGGTAGATTTTAATATGAAGATAGTTAAATTCTTACTACTGTCAATCCACAATGACCATCTTCGAAGAGAAGTGATAGACTTGGTATCTCTGGCATCTTTGGCGAGGCTTGACGAATCATACTCTGTGGTTTACAGTGATGTTTGTCTATCAAGAAGAGAGGACGTTTTAACATGAAGTTAATTAAATCCATACTACTATCAATCCATAATGACCATTTTTGAAGAGAAGTGATAGACTTGGTATCTCTGGCATCTTTGGCGAGGCTTGAAGAATCATACTCTGTGGTTTACAGTGATGTTTGTCGATCAAGAAGACAGGAGGTTTTAACATGAAGTTAGGTAAATCCATACTACTATCAATCCATAATGACCACTTTCGAAGAGAAGTGATAGACTTGGTATCTCTGGTATTGTTGGCAAGGCTTGAAGAATTTTATTCTGCGGTTTACAGTGATGTTTGTCGATCAAGGACACCGTAGGTTTTAATATGAAGATAGTTAAATTCTTACTTCTGTCAATCCACAATGACCATCTTCGAAGAGAAGTGATAGACTTGGTATCTCTGGTATCTTTAGCTACGCTTGACGAATCTTACTCTGTGGTTTACATAGATGTTTGTCGATCAAGAAGACAGGAGGTTTTAACATGAAGTTAGGTAAATCCATACTACTATCAATCCATAATAACCACTTTCGAAGAGAAGTGATAGACTTGGTATCTCTGGTATTGTTGGCAAGGCTTGAAGAATTTTATTCTGTGGTTTACAGTGATGTTTGTCGATCAAGGTGACAGGAGATTTTAACATGAAGATAGTTAAATAAAAACTACTATCAATCCATAATGACGATCTTCGAAGAGAAGTGATAGTCTTAGTATCTCTGGCATCTTTGGCGAGGCTTGATGAATCATACTCTGTGGTTTACAGTGATGTTTGTCGATCAAGAAGACAGGAGGTTTTAACATGAAGTTAGTTAAATCCATACTACTATCAGTCCATAAAGACCATTTTCGAAGAGAAGTGATAGACTTGGTATCTCTGGTATTGTTGGCAAGGCTTGAAGAATTTTATTCTGTGGTTTACAGTGATGTTTGTCGATCAAGATGAATGGAGGTTTTAACATGAAGTTAGGTAAATCCAAACTACTATCAATCCATATGGACCACTTTCGAAGAAAAGTAATAGACTTGGTATCTCTGGTATTGTTGGCAAGGCTTGAAGAATTTTATTCTGTGGTTTACAGTGATGTTTGTCGATCAAGATGACAGGAGATTTTACATGAAGATAGTTAAATAAAAACTACTATCAATCCATAATTACCATCTTCGAAGAGAAGTGATAGTCTTAGTATCTCTGGCATCTTTGGCGAGGCTTGACGAATCATACTCTGTGGTTTACAGTTATGTTTGTCGATCAAGAAGACAGGAGGTTTTAACATGAAGTTAGGTAAATCAATACTACTATCAATCCATAATAACCACTTTCGAAGAGAAGTGATAGACTTGGTATCTCTGGTATTGTTGGCAAGGCTTGAAGAATTTTATTCTGTGGTTTACAGTGATGTTTGTCGATCAAAGACACGGTAGGTTTTAATATGAAGATAGTTAAATTCTTACTACTGTCAATCCACAATGACCATATTCGAAGAGAAGTAATAGACTTGGTATCTCTGGTATCTTTAGCAAGGCTTGACAAATCTTACTCTGTGGTTTACATTGATGTTTGTCGATCAAGAAGCCAGGAGGTTTTAACATGAAGTTAGTTAAATCCATACTACTATCAGTCCATATTGACCATTTTCAAAGAGAAGTGATAGACTTGGTATCTCGGGTATTGTTGGCAAGGCCTGAAGAATTTTATTCTGTGGTTTACAGTGATGTTTGTCGATCATGGACACGGTAGATTTTAATATGAAGATAGTTAAATTCTTACTACTGTCAATCCACAATGACCATCTTCGAAGAGAAGTGATAGACTTGGTATCTCTGGCATCTTTGGCGAGGCTTGACGAATCATACTCTGTGGTTTACAGTGATATTTGTCTATCAAGAAGAGAGGACGTTTTAACATGAAGTTAGTTAAATCCATACTACTATCAATCCATAATGACCATTTTTGAAGAGAAGTGATAGACTTGGTATCTCTGGCATCTTTGGCGAGACTTAAAGAATCATACTCTGTTGTTTACAGTGATGTTTGTCGATCAAGATGAATGGAGGTTTTAACATGAAGTTAGGTAAATCCAAACTACTATCAATCCATATGGACCACTTTCGAAGAAAAGTAATAGACTTGGTATCTCTGGTATTGTTGGCAAGGCTTGAAGAATTTTATTCTGTGGTTTACAGTGATGTTTGTCGATCAAGATGACAGGAGATTTTACATGAAGATAGTTAAATAAAAACTACTATCAATCCATAATTACCATCTTCGAAGAGAAGTGATAGTCTTAGTATCTCTGGCATCTTTGGCGAGGCTTGACGAATCATACTCTGTGGTTTACAGTTATGTTTGTCGATCAAGAAGACAGGAGGTTTTAACATGAAGTTAGGTAAATCCATACTACTATCAATCCATAATAACCACTTTCGAAGAGAAGTGATAGACTTGGTATCTCTGGTATTGTTGGCAAGGCTTGAAGAATTTTATTCTGTGGTTTACAGTGATGTTTGTCGATCAAGGTGACAGGAGATTTTAACATGAAGATAGTTAAATAAAAACTACTATCAATCCATAATGACGATCTTCGAAGAGAAGTGATAGTCTTAGTATCTCTGGCATCTTTGGCGAGGCTTGATGAATCATACTCTGTGGTTTACAGTGGTGTTTGTCGATCAAGAAGACAGGAGGTTTTAACATGAAGTTAGTTAAATCCATACTACTATCAGTCCATAAAGACCATTTTCGAAGAGAAGTGATAGACTTGGTATCTCTGGTATTGTTGGCAAGGCTTGAAGAATTTTATTCCGTGGTTTACAGTGATGTTTGTCGATCAAAGACACGGTAGGTTTTAATATGAAGATAGTTAAATTCTTACTACTGTCAATCCACAATGACCATATTCGAAGAGAAGTAATAGACCTGGTATCTCTGGTATCTTTAGCAAGGCTTGACAAATCTTACTCTGTGGTTTACATTGATGTTTGTCGATCAAGAAGCCAGGAGGTTTTAACAAGAAGTTAGTTAAATCCATACTACTATCAGTCCATATTGACCATTTTCAAAGAGAAGTGATAGACTTGGTATCTCGGGTATTGTTGGCAAGGCCTGAAGAATTTTATTCTGTGGTTTACAGTGATGTTTGTCGATCATGGACACGGTAGATTTTAATATGAAGATAGTTAACTTCTTACTACTGTCAATCCACAATGACCATCTTCGAAGAGAAGTGATAGACTTGGTATCTCTGGCATCTTTGGCGAGGCTTGACGAATCATACTCTGTGGTTTACAGTGATATTTGTCTATCAAGAAGAGAGGACGTTTTAACATGAAGTTAGTTAAATCCATACTACTATCAATCCATAATGACCATTTTTGAAGAGAAGTGATAGACTTGGTATCTCTGGCATCTTTGGCGAGACTTAAAGAATCATACTCTGTTGTTTACAGTGATGTTTGTCGATCAAGATGAATGGAGGTTTTAACATGAAGTTAGGTAAATCCAAACTACTATCAATCCATATGGACCACTTTCGAAGAAAAGTAATAGACTTGGTATCTCTGGTATTGTTGGCAAGGCTTGAAGAATTTTATTCTGTGGTTTACAGTGATGTTTGTCGATCAAGATGACAGGAGATTTTACATGAAGATAGTTAAATAAAAACTACTATCAATCCATAATTACCATCTTCGAAGAGAAGTGATAGTCTTAGTATCTCTGGCATCTTTGGCGAGGCTTGACGAATCATACTCTGTGGTTTACAGTTATGTTTGTCGATCAAGAAGACAGGAGGTTTTAACATGAAGTTAGGTAAATCCATACTACTATCAATCCATAATAACCACTTTCGAAGAGAAGTGATAGACTTGGTATCTCTGGTATTGTTGGCAAGGCTTGAAGAATTTTATTCTGTGGTTTACAGTGATGTTTGTCGATCAATGTGACAGGAGATTTTAACATGAAGATAGTTAAATAAAAACTACTATCAATCCATAATGACGATCTTCGAAGAGAAGTGATAGTCTTAGTATCTCTGGCATCTTTGGCGAGGCTTGATGAATCATACTCTGTGGTTTACAGTGATGTTTGTCGATCAAGAAGACAGGAGGTTTTAACATGAAGTTAGTTAAATCCATACTACTATCAGTCCATAAAGACCATTTTCGAAGAGAAGTGATAGACTTGGTATCTCTGGTATTGTTGGCAAGGCTTGAAGAATTTTATTCTGTGGTTTACAGTGATGTTTGTCGATCAAAGACACGGTAGGTTTTAATATGAAGATAGTTAAATTCTTACTACTGTCAATCCACAATGACCATATTCGAAGAGAAGTAATAGACTTGGTATCTCTGGTATCTTTAGCAAGGCTTGACAAATCTTACTCTGTGGTTTACATTGATGTTTGTCGATCAAGAAGCCAGGAGGTTTTAACATGAAGTTAGTTAAATCCATACTACTATCAGTCCATATTGACCATTTTCAAAGAGAAGTGATAGACTTGGTATCTCGGGTATTGTTGGCAAGGCCTGAAGAATTTTATTCTGTGGTTTACAGTGATGTTTGTCGATCATGGACACGGTAGATTTTAATATGAAGATAGTTAAATTCTTACTACTGTCAATCCACAATGACCATCTTCGAAGAGAAGTGATAGACTTGGTATCTCTGGCATCTTTGGCGAGGCTTGACGAATCATACTCTGTGGTTTACAGTGATATTTGTCTATCAAGAAGAGAGGACGTTTTAACATGAAGTTAGTTAAATCCATACTACTATCAATCCATAATGACCATTTTTGAAGAGAAGTGATAGACTTGGTATCTCTGGCATCTTTGGCGAGACTTAAAGAATCATACTCTGTTGTTTACAGTGATGTTTGTCGATCAAGATGAATGGAGGTTTTAACATGAAGTTAGGTAAATCCAAACTACTATCAATCCATATGGACCACTTTCGAAGAAAAGTAATAGACTTGGTATCTCTGGTATTGTTGGCAAGGCTTGAAGAATTTTATTCTGTGGTTTACAGTGATGTTTGTCGATCAAGATGACAGGAGATTTTACATGAAGATAGTTAAATAAAAACTACTATCAATCCATAATTACCATCTTCGAAGAGAAGTGATAGTCTTAGTATCTCTGGCATCTTTGGCGAGGCTTGACGAATCATACTCTGTGGTTTACAGTTATGTTTGTCGATCAAGAAGACAGGAGGTTTTAACATGAAATTAGTTAAATCATACTACTATCAGTCCATAAAGACCATTTTCGAAGAGAAGTGATAGACTTAGTATCTCTGGCATCTTTGGCGAGGCTTGAAGAATCATACTCTGTGGTTTACAGTGATGTTTGTCTATCAAGAAGACAGGACGTTTTAACATGAAGTTAGTTAGTTAAATCCATACTACTATCAATCCATAATGACCATTTTCGAAGAGAAGTGATTGACTTGGTATCTTTGGCGAGGCTTGAAGAATCATACTCTGTGGTTTACAGTGATGTTTGTCGATCAAGAAGACAGGAGGTTTTAACATGAAGTTAGCTAAATCCATACTATTATCAATCCATAATGACCACTTTCGAAGAGAAGTGATAGACTTGGTATCTCTGGTATTGTTGGCAAGGCTTGAAGAATTTTATTCTGTGGTTTACAGTGATGTTTGTCGATCAAGATGACAGGAGGTTTTAACATGAAGTTAGTTAAGTCCTCACTACTATCAATCCATAATGACAATCTTCAAAGAGAAGTGATAGACTTGGTATCTCTGGCATCTTTGGCGAGGCTTGACGAATCATACTCTGTGGTTTACAGTGATGTTTGTTGATCAAGAAGACACAAGGTTTTAACATGAAGTTAGTTAAATCCATACTACTATCAGTCCATAAAGACCATTTTCGAAGAGAAGTGATAGACTTGGTATCTCTGGTATTGTTGGCAAGGCTTGAAGAATTTATTCTGTGGTTTACAGTGATGTTTGTCGATCAAAGACACGGTAGGTTTTAATATGAAGATAGTTAAATTCTTACTACTGTCAATCCACAATGACCATCTTCGAAGAGAAGTAATAGACTTGGTATCTCTGGTATCTTTAGCAAGGCTTGACAAATCTTACTCTGTGGTTTACATTGATGTTTGTCGATCAAGACGTCAGGAGGTTTTAACATGAAGTTAGTTAAATCAATACTACTATCAATCCATAATGACAATCTTCAAAGAGAAGTGATAGACTTAGTATCTCTGGTATTGTTGGCTAAGCTTGAAGAATTTTATTATGTGGTTTAGAGTGATGTTTGTCGATCAAGGAAACGGTAGGTTTTAATATGAAGATAGTTAAATTCTTACTACTGTCAATCCACAATGACCATCTTCGAAGAGAAGTGATAGACTTGGTATCTTTGGCATCTTTGGCGAGGCTTGACGAATCATACTCTGTGGTTTACAGTGATGTTTGTCGATCAAGAAGACAGGAGGTTTTAACATGAAGTTAGTTAAATCCATACTACTATCAGTCCATAAAGACCATTTTCGAAGAGAAGTGATAGACTTGGTATCTCTGGTATTGTTGGCAAGGCTTGAAGAATTTATTCTGTGGTTTACAGTGATGTTTGTCGATCAAGATGACAGGAGGTTTTAACATGAAGTTAGTTAAGTCCATACTACTATCAATCCATAATGACAATCTTCAAAGAGAAGTGATAGACTTAGTATCTCTGGTATTGTTGGCAAAGCTTGAAGAATTTTATTATGTGGTTTAGAGTGATGTTTGTCGATCAAGGAAACGGTAGGTTTTAATATGAAGATAGTTAAATTCTTACTACTGTCAATCCACAATGACCATCTTCGAAGAGAAGTGATAGACTTGGTATCTTTGGCATCTTTGGCGAGGCTTGACGAATCATACTCTGTGGTTTACAGTGATGGTTGTCGATCAAGAAGACAGGAGGTTTTAACATGAAGTTAGTTAAATCCATACTACTATCATTCCATAAAGACCATTTTCGAAGAGAAGTGATAGACTTGGTATCTCTGGTAACTTTGTCAAGGCTTGAAGAATTTTATTCAGTGGTTTACAGTGATGTTTGTCGATCAAGATGACAGGAGATTTTAACATGAAGATAGTTAAATAAAAACTACTATCAATCCATAATGACCATCTTCGAAGAGAAGTGATAGTCTTAGTATCTCTGGCATCTTTGGCGAGGCTTGACGAATCATACTCTGTGGTTTACAGTGATGTTTGTCGATCAAGAAGACAGGAGGTTTTAACATGAAGTTAGTTAAATCCATACTACTATCAGTCCATAAAGACCATTTTCGAAGAGAAGTGATAGACTTGGTATCTCTGGTATTGTTGGCAAGGCTTGAAGAATTTTATTCTGTGGTTTACAGTGATGTTTGTCGATCAAAGACACGGTAGGTTTTAATATGAAGATAGTTAAATTCTTACTACTGTCAATCCACAATGACCATTTTCGAAGAGAAGTAATAGACTTGGTATCTCTGGTATCTTTAGCAAGGCTTGACAAATCTTACTCTGTTCTTTACGTTGATGTTTGTCGATCAAGAAGCCAGGAGGTTTTAACATGAAGTTAGTTAAATCCATACTACTATCAGTCCATATTGACCATTTTCAAAGAGAAGTGATAGACTTGGTATCTCTGGCATCTTTGGCGAGGCTTGAAAAATCATACTATGTGGTTTACAGTTATGTTTGTCTATCAAGAAGAGAGGACCTTTTAACATAAAGTTAGTTAAATCCATACTACTATCAATCCATAATGACCATTTTCGAAGAGAAGTGATAGACTTGGTATCTTTGGCGAGGCTTGAAGAATCATACTCTGTGGTTTACAGTGATGTTTGTCGATCAAGAAGACAGGAGGTTTTAACATGAAGTTAGTTAAGTCCATACTACTATCAATCCATAATGACAATCTTCAAAGAGAAGTGATAGACTTAGTATCTCTGGTATTGTTGGCAAAGCTTGAAGAATTTTATTATGTGGTTTAGAGTGATGTTTGTCGATCAAGGAAACGGTAGGTTTTAATATGAAGATAGTTAAATTCTTACTACTGTCAATCCACAATGACCATCTTCGAAGAGAAGTAATAAACTTGGTATCTCTGGTATCTTTGGCGAGGCTTGACGAATCATACTCTGTGGTTTACAGTGATGTTTGTCGATCAAGAAGACAGGAGGTTTTAACATGAAGTTAGTTAAATCCATACTACTATCAGTCCATAAAGACCATTTTCGAAGAGAAGTGATAGACTTGGTATCTCTGGTATTGTTGGCAAGGCTTGAAGAATTTTATTCTGTGGTTTACAGTGATGTTTGTCGATCAAAGACACGGTAGGTTTTAATATGAAGATAGTTAAATTCTTACTACTGTCAATCCACAATGACCATATTCGAAGAGAAGTAATAGACTTGGTATCTCTGGTATCTTTAGCAAGGCTTGACAAATCTTACTCTGTGGTTTACATTGATGTTTGTCGATCAAGAAGCCAGGAGGTTTTAACATGAAGTTAGTTAAATCCATACTACTATCAATCCATAATGACCATTTTTGAAGAGAAGTGATAGACTTGGTATCTCTGGCATCTTTGGCGAGACTTAAAGAATCATACTCTGTTGTTTACAGTGATGTTTGTCGATCAAGATAATTGGAGGTTTTAACATGAAGTTAGGTAAATCCAAACTACTATCAATCCATATGGACCACTTTCGAAGAAAAGTAATAGACTTGGTATCTCTGGTATTGTTGGCAAGGCTTGAAGAATTTTATTCTGTGGTTTACAGTGATGTTTGTCGATCAAGATGACAGGAGATTTTACATGAAGATAGTTAAATAAAAACTACTATCAATCCATAATTACCATCTTTGAAGAGAAGTGATAGTCTTAGTATCTCTGGCATCTTTGGCGAGGCTTGACGAATCATACTCTGTGGTTTACAGTTATGTTTGTCGATCAAGAAGACAGGAGGTTTTAACATGAAGTTAGTTAAATCATACTACTATCAGTCCATAAAGACCATTTTCGAAGAGAAGTGATAGACTTGGTATCTCTGGCATCTTTGGCGAGGCTTGAAGAATCATACTCTGTGGTTTACAGTGATGTTTGTCTATCAAGAAGACAGGACGTTTTAACATGAAGTTAGTTAGTTAAATCCATACTACTATCAATCCATAATGACCATTTTCGAAGAGAAGTGATTGACTTGGTATCTTTGGCGAGGCTTGAAGAATCATACTCTGTGGTTTACAGTGATGTTTGTCGATCAAGAAGACAGGAGGTTTTAACATGAAGTTAGCTAAATCCATACTATTATCAATCCATAATGACCACTTTCGAAGAGAAGTGATAGACTTGGTATCTCTGGTATTGTTGGCAAGGCTTGAAGAATTTTATTCTGTGGTTTACAGTGATGTTTGTCGATCAAGATGACAGGGGGTTTTAACATGAAGTTAGTTAAGTCCATACTACTATCAATCCATAATGACAATCTTCAAAGAGAAGTGATAGACTTGGTATCTCTGGCATCTTTGGCGAGGCTTGACGAATCATACTCTGTGGTTTACAGTGATGTTTGTTGATCAAGAAGACACAAGGTTTTAACATGAAGTTAGTTAAATCCATACTACTATCAGTCCATAAAGACCATTTTCGAAGAGAAGTGATAGACTTGGTATCTCTGGTATTGTTGGCAAGGCTTGAAGAATTTATTCTGTGGTTTACAGTGATGTTTGTCGATCAAGATGACAGAAGGTTTTAACATGAAGTTAGTTAAGTCCATACTACTATCAATCCATAATGACATTCTTCAAAGAGAAGTGATAGACTAAGTATCTCTGGTATTGTTGGCAAGGCTTGAAGAATTTTATTATGTGGTTTAGAGTGATGTTTGTCGATCAAGGAAACTGTAGGTTTTAATATGAAGATAGTTAAATTCTTACTACTGTCAATCCACAATGACCATCTTCGAAGAGAAGTGATAGACTTGGTATCTCTGGCATCTTTGGCGAGGCTTGACGAATCATACTCTGTGGTTTACAGTGATGTTTTTCTATCAAGAAGAGAGGACGTTTTAACATGAAGTTAATAAATCCATACTACTATCAATCCATAATGACCATTTTTGAAGAGAAGTGATAGACTTGGTATCTCTGGCATCTTTGGCATCTTTGGCGAGGCTTGAAGAATCATACTCTGTGGTTTACAGTGATGTTTGTCGATCAAGAAGACAGGAGGTTTTAACATGAAGTTAGGTAAATCCATACTACTATCAATCCATAATAACCACTTTCGAAGAGAAGTGATAGACTTGGTATCTCTGGTATTGTTGGCAAGGCTTGAAGAATTTATTCTGTGGTTTACAGTGATGTTTGTCGATCAAAGACACGGTAGGTTTTAATATGAAGATAGTTAAATTCTTACTACTGTCAATCCACAATGACCATCTTCGAAGAGAAGTAATAGACTTGGTATCTCAGGTATCTTTAGCAAGGCTTGACAAATCTTACTCTGTGGTTTACATTGATGTTTGTCGATCAAGAAGCCAGGAGGTTTTAACATGAAGTTAGTTAAATCCATACTATTATCAATCCATATTGACCATTTTCAAAGAGAAGTGATAGACTTGGTATCTCTGGTATTGTTGGCAAGGCTTGAAGAATTTTATTCTGTGGTTTACAGTGATGTTTGTCGATCAAGATGACAGGAGGTTTTAACATGAAGTTAGTTAAGTCCATACTACTATCAATCCATAATTAAAATCTTCAAAGAGAAGTGATAGACTTAGTATCTCTGGTATTGTTGGCAAGGCTCGAAGAATTTTATTATATGGTTTAGAGTGATGTTTGTCGATCAAGGAAACTGTAGGTTTTAATATGAAGATAGTTAAATTCTTACTACTGTCAATCCACGATGACCATCTTCGAAGAGAAGTGATAGACTTGGTATCTCTGGTATCTTTGGCAAGGCTTGACGAATCATACTCTGTGGTTTACAATTATGTTTGTCGATCAAGAAGACAGGAGGTTTTAACATGAAGTTAGTTAAATCCATACTACTATCAGTCCATAAAGACCATTTTCGAAGAGAAGTGATAGACTTGGTATCTCTGGTAAATTTGTCAAGGCTTGAAGAATTTTATTCAGTGGTTTACAGTGATGTTTGTCGATCAAGGACACGGTAGATTTTAATATGAAGATAGTTAAATTCTTACTACTGTCAATCCACAATGACCATCTTCGAAGAGAAGTGATAGACTTGGTATCTCTGGCATCTTTGGCGAGGCTTGACGAATCATACTCTGTGGTTTACAGTGATGTTTGTCTATTAAGAAGAGAGGACGTTTTAACATGAAGTTAATTAAATCCATACTACTATCAATCCATAATGACCATTTTTGAAGAGAAGTGATAGACTTGGTATCTCTGGCATCTTTGGCGAGGCTTGAAGAATCATACTCTGTGGTTTACAGTGATGTTTGTCGATCAAGAAGACAGGAGGTTTTAACATGAAGTTAGGTAAATCCATACTACTATCAATCCATAATGACCACTTTCGAAGAGAAGTGATAGACTTGGTATCTCTGGTATTGTTGGCAAGGCTTGAAGAATTTTATTCTGCGGTTTACAGTGATGTTTGTCGATCAAGGACACCGTAGGTTTTAATATGAAGATAGTTAAATTCTTACTTCTGTCAATCCACAATGACCATCTTCGAAGAGAAGTGATAGACTTGGTATCTCTGGTATCTTTAGCTACGCTTGACGAATCTTACTCTGTGGTTTACATAGATGTTTGTCGATCAAGAAGACAGGAGGTTTTAACATGAAGTTAGGTAAATCCATACTACTATCAATCCATAATAACCACTTTCGAAGAGAAGTGATAGACTTGGTATCTCTGGTATTGTTGGCAAGGCTTGAAGAATTTTATTCTGTGGTTTACAGTGATGTTTGTCGATCAAGGTGACAGGAGATTTTAACATGAAGATAGTTAAATAAAAACTACTATCAATCCATAATGACGATCTTCGAAGAGAAGTGATAGTCTTAGTATCTCTGGCATCTTTGGCGAGGCTTGATGAATCATACTCTGTGGTTTACAGTGATGTTTGTCGATCAAGAAGACAGGAGGTTTTAACATGAAGTTAGTTAAATCCATACTACTATCAGTCCATAAAGACCATTTTCGAAGAGAAGTGATAGACTTGGTATCTCTGGTATTGTTGGCAAGGCTTGAAGAATTTTATTCTGTGGTTTACAGTGATGTTTGTCGATCAAGATGAATGGAGGTTTTAACATGAAGTTAGGTAAATCCAAACTACTATCAATCCATATGGACCACTTTCGAAGAAAAGTAATAGACTTGGTATCTCTGGTATTGTTGGCAAGGCTTGAAGAATTTTATTCTGTGGTTTACAGTGATGTTTGTCGATCAAGATGACAGGAGATTTTACATGAAGATAGTTAAATAAAAACTACTATCAATCCATAATTACCATCTTCGAAGAGAAGTGATAGTCTTAGTATCTCTGGCATCTTTGGCGAGGCTTGACGAATCATACTCTGTGGTTTACAGTTATGTTTGTCGATCAAGAAGACAGGAGGTTTTAACATGAAGTTAGGTAAATCCATACTACTATCAATCCATAATAACCACTTTCGAAGAGAAGTGATAGACTTGGTATCTCTGGTATTGTTGGCAAGGCTTGAAGAATTTTATTCTGTGGTTTACAGTGATGTTTGTCGATCAAAGACACGGTAGGTTTTAATATGAAGATAGTTAAATTCTTACTACTGTCAATCCACAATGACCATATTCGAAGAGAAGTAATAGACTTGGTATCTCTGGTATCTTTAGCAAGGCTTGACAAATCTTACTCTGTGGTTTACATTGATGTTTGTCGATCAAGAAGCCAGGAGGTTTTAACATGAAGTTAGTTAAATCCATACTACTATCAGTCCATATTGACCATTTTCAAAGAGAAGTGATAGACTTGGTATCTCGGGTATTGTTGGCAAGGCCTGAAGAATTTTATTCTGTGGTTTACAGTGATGTTTGTCGATCATGGACACGGTAGATTTTAATATGAAGATAGTTAAATTCTTACTACTGTCAATCCACAATGACCATCTTCGAAGAGAAGTGATAGACTTGGTATCTCTGGCATCTTTGGCGAGGCTTGACGAATCATACTCTGTGGTTTACAGTGATATTTGTCTATCAAGAAGAGAGGACGTTTTAACATGAAGTTAGTTAAATCCATACTACTATCAATCCATAATGACCATTTTTGAAGAGAAGTGATAGACTTGGTATCTCTGGCATCTTTGGCGAGACTTAAAGAATCATACTCTGTTATTTACAGTGATGTTTGTCGATCAAGATGAATGGAGGTTTTAACATGAAGTTAGGTAAATCCAAACTACTATCAATCCATATGGACCACTTTCGAAGAAAAGTAATAGACTTGGTATCTCTGGTATTGTTGGCAAGGCTTGAAGAATTTTATTCTGTGGTTTACAGTGATGTTTGTCGATCAAGATGACAGGAGATTTTACATGAAGATAGTTAAATAAAAACTACTATCAATCCATAATTACCATCTTCGAAGAGAAGTGATAGTCTTAGTATCTCTGGCATCTTTGGCGAGGCTTGACGAATCATACTCTGTGGTTTACAGTTATGTTTGTCGATCAAGAAGACAGGAGGTTTTAACATGAAGTTAGGTAAATCCATACTACTATCAATCCATAATAACCACTTTCGAAGAGAAGTGATAGACTTGGTATCTCTGGTATTGTTGGCAAGGCTTGAAGAATTTTATTCTGTGGTTTACAGTGATGTTTGTCGATCAAGGTGACAGGAGATTTTAACATGAAGATAGTTAAATAAAAACTACTATCAATCCATAATGACGATCTTCGAAGAGAAGTGATAGTCTTAGTATCTCTGGCATCTTTGGCGAGGCTTGATGAATCATACTCTGTGGTTTACAGTGATGTTTGTCGATCAAGAAGACAGGAGGTTTTAACATGAAGTTAGTTAAATCCATACTACTATCAGTCCATAAAGACCATTTTCGAAGAGAAGTGATAGACTTGGTATCTCTGGTATTGTTGGCAAGGCTTGAAGAATTTTATTCTGTGGTTTACAGTGATGTTTGTCGATCAAAGACACGGTAGGTTTTAATATGAAGATAGTTAAATTCTTACTACTGTCAATCCACAATGACCATATTCGAAGAGAAGTAATAGACTTGGTATCTCTGGTATCTTTAGCAAGGCTTGACAAATCTTACACTGTGGTTTACATTGATGTTTGTCGATCAAGAAGCCAGGAGGTTTTAACATGAAGTTAGTTAAATCCATACTACTATCAGTCCATATTGACCATTTTCAAAGAGAAGTGATAGACTTGGTATCTCGGGTATTGTTGGCAAGGCCTGAAGAATTTTATTCTGTGGTTTACAGTGATGTTTGTCGATCATGGACACGGTAGATTTTAGAAAGAAGATAGTTAAATTCTTACTACTGTCAATCCACAATGACCATCTTCGAAGAGAAGTGATAGACTTGGTATCTCTGGCATCTTTGGCGAGGCTTGACGAATCATACTCTGTGGTTTACAGTGATATTTGTCTATCAAGAAGAGAGGACGTTTTAACATGAAGTTAGTTAAATCCATACTACTATCAATCCATAATGACCATTTTTGAAGAGAAGTGATAGACTTGGTATCTCTGGCATCTTTGGCGAGACTTAAAGAATCATACTCTGTTGTTTACAGTGATGTTTGTCGATCAAGATGAATGGAGGTTTTAACATGAAGTTAGGTAAATCCAAACTACTATCAATCCATATGGACCACTTTCGAAGAAAAGTAATAGACTTGGTATCTCTGGTATTGTTGGCAAGGCTTGAAGAATTTTATTCTGTGGTTTACAGTGATGTTTGTCGATCAAGATGACAGGAGATTTTACATGAAGATAGTTAAATAAAAACTACTATCAATCCATAATTACCATCTTCGAAGAGAAGTGATAGTCTTAGTATCTCTGGCATCTTTGGCGAGGCTTGACGAATCATACTCTGTGGTTTACAGTTATGTTTGTCGATCAAGAAGACAGGAGGTTTTAACATGAAGTTAGGTAAATCCATACTACTATCAATCCATAATAACCACTTTCGAAGAGAAGTGATAGACTTGGTATCTCTGGTATTGTTGGCAAGGCTTGAAGAATTTTATTCTGTGGTTTACAGTGATGTTTGTCGATCAAGGTGACAGGAGATTTTAACATGAAGATAGTTAAATAAAAACTACTATCAATCCATAATGACGATCTTCGAAGAGAAGTGATAGTCTTAGTATCTCTGGCATCTTTGGCGAGGCTTGATGAATCATACTCTGTGGTTTACAGTGATGTTTGTCGATCAAGAAGACAGGAGGTTTTAACATGAAGTTAGTTAAATCCATACTACTATCAGTCCATAAAGACCATTTTCGAAGAGAAGTGATAGACTTGGTATCTCTGGTATTGTTGGCAAGGCTTGAAGAATTTTATTCTGTGGTTTACAGTGATGTTTGTCGATCAAAGACACGGTAGGTTTTAATATGAAGATAGTTAAATTCTTACTACTGTCAATCCACAATGACCATATTCGAAGAGAAGTAATAGACTTGGTATCTCTGGTATCTTTAGCAAGGCTTGACAAATCTTACTCTGTGGTTTACATTGATGTTTGTCGATCAAGAAGCCAGGAGGTTTTAACATGAAGTTAGTTAAATCCATACTACTATCAGTCCATATTGACCATTTTCAAAGAGAAGTGATAGACTTGGTATCTCGGGTATTGTTGGCAAGGCCTGAAGAATTTTATTCTGTGGTTTACAGTGATGTTTGTCGATCATGGACACGGTAGATTTTAATATGAAGATAGTTAAATTCTTACTACTGTCAATCCACAATGACCATCTTCGAAGAGAAGTGATAGACTTGGTATCTCTGGCATCTTTGGCGAGGCTTGACGAATCATACTCTGTGGTTTACAGTGATATTTGTCTATCAAGAAGAGAGGACGTTTTAACATGAAGTTAGTTAAATCCATACTACTATCAATCCATAATGACCATTTTTGAAGAGAAGTGATAGACTTGGTATCTCTGGCATCTTTGGCGAGACTTAAAGAATCATACTCTGTTGTTTACAGTGATGTTTGTCGATCAAGATGAATGGAGGTTTTAACATGAAGTTAGGTAAATCCAAACTACTATCAATCCATATGGACCACTTTCGAAGAAAAGTAATAGACTTGGTATCTCTGGTATTGTTGGCAAGGCTTGAAGAATTTTATTCTGTGGTTTACAGTGATGTTTGTCGATCAAGATGACAGGAGATTTTACATGAAGATAGTTAAATAAAAACTACTATCAATCCATAATTACCATCTTCGAAGAGAAGTGATAGTCTTAGTATCTCTGGCATCTTTGGCGAGGCTTGACGAATCATACTCTGTGGTTTACAGTTATGTTTGTCGATCAAGAAGACAGGAGGTTTTAACATGAAGTTAGTTAAATCATACTACTATCAGTCCATAAAGACCATTTTCGAAGAGAAGTGATTGACTTGGTATCTTTGGCGAGGCTTGAAGAATCATACTCTGTGGTTTACAGTGATGTTTGTCGAACAAGAAGACAGGAGGTTTTAACATGAAGTTAGCTAAATCCATACTATTATCAATCCATAATGACCACTTTCGAAGAGAAGTGATAGACTTGGTATCTCTGGTATTGTTGGCAAGGCTTGAAGAATTTTATTCTGTGGTTTACAGTGATGTTTGTCGATCAAGATGACAGGAGGTTTTAACATGAAGTTAGTTAAGTCCTCACTACTATCAATCCATAATGACAATCTTCAAAGAGAAGTGATAGACTTGGTATCTCTGGCATCTTTGGCGAGGCTTGACGAATCATACTCTGTGGTTTACAGTGATGTTTGTTGATCAAGAAGACACAAGGTTTTAACATGAAGTTAGTTAAATCCATACTACTATCAGTCCATAAAGACCATTTTCGAAGAGAAGTGATAGACTTGGTATCTCTGGTATTGTTGGCAAGGCTTGAAGAATTTATTCTGTGGTTTACAGTGATGTTTGTCGATCAAAGACACGGTAGGTTTTAATATGAAGATAGTTAAATTCTTACTACTGTCAATCCACAATGACCATCTTCGAAGAGAAGTAATAGACTTGGTATCTCTGGTATCTTTAGCAAGGCTTGACAAATCTTACTCTGTGGTTTACATTGATGTTTGTCGATCAAGACGTCAGGAGGTTTTAACATGAAGTTAGTTAAATCAATACTACTATCAATCCATAATGACAATCTTCAAAGAGAAGTGATAGACTTAGTATCTCTGGTATTGTTGGCTAAGCTTGAAGAATTTTATTATGTGGTTTAGAGTGATGTTTGTCGATCAAGGAAACGGTAGGTTTTAATATGAAGATAGTTAAATTCTTACTACTGTCAATCCACAATGACCATCTTCGAAGAGAAGTGATAGACTTGGTATCTTTGGCATCTTTGGCGAGGCTTGACGAATCATACTCTGTGGTTTACAGTGATGTTTGTCGATCAAGAAGACAGGAGGTTTTAACATGAAGTTAGTTAAATCCATACTACTATCAGTCCATAAAGACCATTTTCGAAGAGAAGTGATAGACTTGGTATCTCTGGTATTGTTGGCAAGGCTTGAAGAATTTATTCTGTGGTTTACAGTGATGTTTGTCGATCAAGATGACAGGAGGTTTTAACATGAAGTTAGTTAAGTCCATACTACTATCAATCCATAATGACAATCTTCAAAGAGAAGTGATAGACTTAGTATCTCTGGTATTGTTGGCAAAGCTTGAAGAATTTTATTATGTGGTTTAGAGTGATGTTTGTCGATCAAGGAAACGGTAGGTTTTAATATGAAGATAGTTAAATTCTTACTACTGTCAATCCACAATGACCATCTTCGAAGAGAAGTGATAGACTTGGTATCTCTGGCATCTTTGGCGAGGCTTGACGAATCATACTCTGTGGTTTACAGTGATGTTTGTCGATCAAGAAGACAGGAGGTTTTAACATGAAGTTAGTTAAATCCATACTACTATCAGTCCATAAAGACCATTTTCGAAGAGAAGTGATAGACTTGGTATCTCTGGTATTGTTGGCAAGGCTTGAAGAATTTTATTCTGTGGTTTACAGTGATGTTTGTCGATCAAAGACACGGTAGGTTTTAATATGAAGATAGTTAAATTCTTACTACTGTCAATCCACAATGACCATTTTCGAAGAGAAGTAATAGACTTGGTATCTCTGGTATCTTTAGCAAGGCTTGACAAATCTTACTCTGTTCTTTACGTTGATGTTTGTCGATCAAGAAGCCAGGAGGTTTTAACATGAAGTTAGTTAAATCCATACTACTATCAGTCCATATTGACCATTTTCAAAGAGAAGTGATAGACTTGGTATCTCTGGCATCTTTGGCGAGGCTTGACAAATCATACTATGTGGTTTACAGTTATGTTTGTCTATCAAGAGGAGAGGACCTTTTAACATAAAGTTAGTTAAATCCATACTACTATCAATCCATAATGACCATTTTCGAAGAGAAGTGATAGACTTGGTATCTTTGGCGAGGCTTGAAGAATCATACTCTGTGGTTTACAGTAATGTTTGTCGATCAAGAAGACAGGAGGTTTTAACATGAAGTTAGTTAAGTCCATACTACTATCAATCCATAATGACAATCTTCAAAGAGAAGTGATAGACTTAGTATCTCTGGTATTGTTGGCAAAGCTTGAAGAATTTTATTATGTGGTTTAGAGTGATGTTTGTCGATCAAGGAAACGGTAGGTTTTAATATGAAGATAGTTAAATTCTTACTACTGTCAATCCACAATGACCATCTTCGAAGAGAAGTAATAAACTTGGTATCTCTGGTATCTTTGGCGAGGCTTGACGAATCATACTCTGTGGTTTACAGTGATGTTTGTCGATCAAGAAGACAGGAGGTTTTAACATGAAGTTAGTTAAATCCATACTACTATC
Source organism: Aphrophora alni (assembly GCA_963513935.1). Lineage (NCBI taxonomy): Eukaryota > Metazoa > Arthropoda > Insecta > Hemiptera > Aphrophoridae > Aphrophora > Aphrophora alni. The sequence goes on along the minus strand of OY740765.1, from coordinate 140,762,909 downwards.
AGTCCATAAAGACCATTTTCGAAGAGAAGTGATAGACTTGGTATCTCTGGTATTGTTGGCAAGGCTTGAAGAATTTTATTCTGTGGTTTACAGTGATGTTTGTCGATCAAAGACACGGTAGGTTTTAATATGAAGATAGTTAAATTCTTACTACTGTCAATCCACAATGACCATATTCGAAGAGAAGTAATAGACTTGGTATCTCTGGTATCTTTAGCAAGGCTTGACAAATCTTACTCTGTGGTTTACATTGATGTTTGTCGATCAAGAAGCCAGGAGGTTTTAACATGAAGTTAGTTAAATCCATACTACTATCAATCCATAATGACCATTTTTGAAGAGAAGTGATAGACTTGGTATCTCTGGCATCTTTGGCTAGACTTAAAGAATCATACTCTGTTGTTTACAGTGATGTTTGTCGATCAAGATAATTGGAGGTTTTAACATGAAGTTAGGTAAATCCAAACTACTATCAATCCATATGGACCACTTTCGAAGAAAAGTAATAGACTTGGTATCTCTGGTATTGTTGGCAAGGCTTGAAGAATTTTATTCTGTGGTTTACAGTGATGTTTGTCGATCAAGATGACAGGAGATTTTACATGAAGATAGTTAAATAAAAACTACTATCAATCCATAATTACCATCTTTGAAGAGAAGTGATAGTCTTAGTATCTCTGGCATCTTTGGCGAGGCTTGACGAATCATACTCTGTGGTTTACAGTTATGTTTGTCGATCAAGAAGACAGGAGGTTTTAACATGAAGTTAGTTAAATCATACTACTATCAGTCCATAAAGACCATTTTCGAAGAGAAGTGATAGACTTGGTATCTCTGGCATCTTTGGCGAGGCTTGAAGAATCATACTCTGTGGTTTACAGTGATGTTTGTCTATCAAGAAGACAGGACGTTTTAACATGAAGTTAGTTAGTTAAATCCATACTACTATCAATCCATAATGACCATTTTCGAAGAGAAGTGATTGACTTGGTATCTTTGGCGAGGCTTGAAGAATCATACTCTGTGGTTTACAGTGATGTTTGTCGATCAAGAAGACAGGAGGTTTTAACATGAAGTTAGCTAAATCCATACTATTATCAATCCATAATGACCACTTTCGAAGAGAAGTGATAGACTTGGTATCTCTGGTATTGTTGGCAAGGCTTGAAGAATTTTATTCTGTGGTTTACAGTGATGTTTGTCGATCAAGATGACAGGAGGTTTTAACATGAAGTTAGTTAAGTCCATACTACTATCAATCCATAATGACAATCTTCAAAGAGAAGTGATAGACTTGGTATCTCTGGCATCTTTGGCGAGGCTTGACGAATCATACTCTGTGGTTTACAGTGATGTTTGTTGATCAAGAAGACACAAGGTTTTAACATGAAGTTAGTTAAATCCATACTACTATCAGTCCATAAAGACCATTTTCGAAGAGAAGTGATAGACTTGGTATCTCTGGTATTGTTGGCAAGGCTTGAAGAATTTATTCTGTGGTTTACAGTGATGTTTGTCGATCAAAGACACGGTAGGTTTTAATATGAAGATAGTTAAATTCTTACTACTGTCAATCCACAATGACCATCTTCGAAGAGAAGTAATAGACTTGGTATCTCTGGTATCTTTAGCAAGGCTTGACAAATCTTACTCTGTGGTTTACATTGATGTTTGTCGATCAAGACGTCAGGAGGTTTTAACATGAAGTTAGTTAAATCAATACTACTATCAATCCATAATGACAATCTTCAAAGAGAAGTGATAGACTTAGTATCTCTGGTATTGTTGGCTAAGCTTGAAGAATTTTATTATGTGGTTTAGAGTGATGTTTGTCGATCAAGGAAACGGTAGGTTTTAATATGAAGATAGTTAAATTCTTACTACTGTCAATCCACAATGACCATCTTCGAAGAGAAGTGATAGACTTGGTATCTTTGGCATCTTTGGCGAGGCTTGACGAATCATACTCTGTGGTTTACAGTGATGTTTGTCGATCAAGAAGACAGGAGGTTTTAACATGAAGTTAGTTAAATCCATACTACTATCAGTCCATAAAGACCATTTTCGAAGAGAAGTGATAGACTTGGTATCTCTGGTATTGTTGGCAAGGCTTGAAGAATTTATTCTGTGGTTTACAGTGATGTTTGTCGATCAAGATGACAGGAGGTTTTAACATGAAGTTAGTTAAGTCCATACTACTATCAATCCATAATGACAATCTTCAAAGAGAAGTGATAGACTTAGTATCTCTGGTATTGTTGGCAAAGCTTGAAGAATTTTATTATGTGGTTTAGAGTGATGTTTGTCGATCAAGGAAACGGTAGGTTTTAATATGAAGATAGTTAAATTCTTACTACTGTCAATCCACAATGACCATCTTCGAAGAGAAGTGATAGACTTGGTATCTTTGGCATCTTTGGCGAGGCTTGACGAATCATACTCTGTGGTTTACAGTGATGTTTGTCGATCAAGAAGACAGGAGGTTTTAACATGAAGTTAGTTAAATCCATACTACTATCATTCCATAAAGACCATTTTCGAAGAGTAGTGATAGACTTGGTATCTCTGGTAACTTTGTCAAGGCTTGAAGAATTTTATTCAGTGGTTTACAGTGATGTTTGTCGATCAAGATGACAGGAGATTTTAACATGAAGATAGATAAATAAAAACTACTATCAATCCATAATGACCATCTTCGAAGAGAAGTGATAGTCTTAGTATCTCTGGCATCTTTGGCGAGGCTTGACGAATCATACTCTGTGGTTTACAGTGATGTTTGTCGATCAAGAAGACAGGAGGTTTTAACATGAAGTTAGTTAAATCCATACTACTATCAGTCCATAAAGACCATTTTCGAAGAGAAGTGATAGACTTGGTATCTCTGGTATTGTTGGCAAGGCTTGAAGAATTTTATTCTGTGGTTTACAGTGATGTTTGTCGATCAAAGACACGGTAGGTTTTAATATGAAGATAGTTAAATTCTTACTACTGTCAATCCACAATGACCATTTTCGAAGAGAAGTAATAGACTTGGTATCTCTGGTATCTTTAGCAAGGCTTGACAAATCTTACTCTGTTCTTTACGTTGATGTTTGTCGATCAAGAAGCCAGGAGGTTTTAACATGAAGTTAGTTAAATCCATACTACTATCAGTCCATATTGACCATTTTCAAAGAGAAGTGATAGACTTGGTATCTCTGGCATCTTTGGCGAGGCTTGACAAATCATACTATGTGGTTTACAGTTATGTTTGTCTATCAAGAAGAGAGGACCTTTTAACATAAAGTTAGTTAAATCCATACTACTATCAATCCATAATGACCATTTTCAAAGAGAAGTGATAGACTTGGTATCTTTGGCGAGGCTTGAAGAATCATACTCTGTGGTTTACAGTAATGTTTGTCGATCAAGAAGACAGGAGGTTTTAACATGAAGTTAGTTAAGTCCATACTACTATCAATCCATAATGACAATCTTCAAAGAGAAGTGATAGACTTAGTATCTCTGGTATTGTTGGCAAAGCTTGAAGAATTTTATTATGTGGTTTAGAGTGATGTTTGTCGATCAAGGAAACGGTAGGTTTTAATATGAAGATAGTTAAATTCTTACTACTGTCAATCCACAATGACCATCTTCGAAGAGAAGTAATAAACTTGGTATCTCTGGTATCTTTGGCGAGGCTTGACGAATCATACTCTGTGGTTTACAGTGATGTTTGTCGATCAAGAAGACAGGAGGTTTTAACATGAAGTTAGTTAAATCCATACTACTATCAGTCCATAAAGACCATTTTCGAAGAGAAGTGATAGACTTGGTATCTCTGGTATTGTTGGCAAGGCTTGAAGAATTTTATTCTGTGGTTTACAGTGATGTTTGTCGATCAAAGACACGGTAGGTTTTAATATGAAGATAGTTAAATTCTTACTACTGTCAATCCACAATGACCATATTCGAAGAGAAGTAATAGACTTGGTATCTCTGGTATCTTTAGCAAGGCTTGACAAATCTTACTCTGTGGTTTACATTGATGTTTGTCGATCAAGAAGCCAGGAGGTTTTAACATGAAGTTAGTTAAATCCATACTACTATCAATCCATAATGACCATTTTTGAAGAGAAGTGATAGACTTGGTATCTCTGGCATCTTTGGCTAGACTTAAAGAATCATACTCTGTTGTTTACAGTGATGTTTGTCGATCAAGATAATTGGAGGTTTTAACATGAAGTTAGGTAAATCCAAACTACTATCAATCCATATGGACCACTTTCGAAGAAAAGTAATAGACTTGGTATCTCTGGTATTGTTGGCAAGGCTTGAAGAATTTTATTCTGTGGTTTACAGTGATGTTTGTCGATCAAGATGACAGGAGATTTTACATGAAGATAGTTAAATAAAAACTACTATCAATCCATAATTACCATCTTTGAAGAGAAGTGATAGTCTTAGTATCTCTGGCATCTTTGGCGAGGCTTGACGAATCATACTCTGTGGTTTACAGTTATGTTTGTCGATCAAGAAGACAGGAGGTTTTAACATGAAGTTAGTTAAATCATACTACTATCAGTCCATAAAGACCATTTTCGAAGAGAAGTGATAGACTTGGTATCTCTGGCATCTTTGGCGAGGCTTGAAGAATCATACTCTGTGGTTTACAGTGATGTTTGTCTATCAAGAAGACAGGACGTTTTAACATGAAGTTAGTTAGTTAAATCCATACTACTATCAATCCATAATGACCATTTTCGAAGAGAAGTGATTGACTTGGTATCTTTGGCGAGGCTTGAAGAATCATACTCTGTGGTTTACAGTGATGTTTGTCGATCAAGAAGACAGGAGGTTTTAACATGAAGTTAGCTAAATCCATACTATTATCAATCCATAATGACCACTTTCGAAGAGAAGTGATAGACTTGGTATCTCTGGTATTGTTGGCAAGGCTTGAAGAATTTTATTCTGTGGTTTACAGTGATGTTTGTCGATCAAGATGACAGGAGGTTTTAACATGAAGTTAGTTAAGTCCATACTACTATCAATCCATAATGACAATCTTCAAAGAGAAGTGATAGACTTGGTATCTCTGGCATCTTTGGCGAGGCTTGACGAATCATACTCTGTGGTTTACAGTGATGTTTGTTGATCAAGAAGACACAAGGTTTTAACATGAAGTTAGTTAAATCCATACTACTATCAGTCCATAAAGACCATTTTCGAAGAGAAGTGATAGACTTGGTATCTCTGGTATTGTTGGCAAGGCTTGAAGAATTTATTCTGTGGTTTACAGTGATGTTTGTCGATCAAAGACACGGTAGGTTTTAATATGAAGATAGTTAAATTCTTACTACTGTCAATCCACAATGACCATCTTCGAAGAGAAGTAATAGACTTGGTATCTCTGGTATCTTTAGCAAGGCTTGACAAATCTTACTCTGTGGTTTACATTGATGTTTGTCGATCAAGACGTCAGGAGGTTTTAACATGAAGTTAGTTAAATCAATACTACTATCAATCCATAATGACAATCTTCAAAGAGAAGTGATAGACTTAGTATCTCTGGTATTGTTGGCTAAGCTTGAAGAATTTTATTATGTGGTTTAGAGTGATGTTTGTCGATCAAGGAAACGGTAGGTTTTAATATGAAGATAGTTAAATTCTTACTACTGTCAATCCACAATGACCATCTTCGAAGAGAAGTGATAGACTTGGTATCTTTGGCATCTTTGGCGAGGCTTGACGAATCATACTCTGTGGTTTACAGTGATGTTTGTCGATCAAGAAGACAGGAGGTTTTAACATGAAGTTAGTTAAATCCATACTACTATCAGTCCATAAAGACCATTTTCGAAGAGAAGTGATAGACTTGGTATCTCTGGTATTGTTGGCAAGGCTTGAAGAATTTATTCTGTGGTTTACAGTGATGTTTGTCGATCAAGATGACAGGAGGTTTTAACATGAAGTTAGTTAAGTCCATACTACTATCAATCCATAATGACAATCTTCAAAGAGAAGTGATAGACTTAGTATCTCTGGTATTGTTGGCAAAGCTTGAAGAATTTTATTATGTGGTTTAGAGTGATGTTTGTCGATCAAGGAAACGGTAGGTTTTAATATGAAGATAGTTAAATTCTTACTACTGTCAATCCACAATGACCATCTTCGAAGAGAAGTGATAGACTTGGTATCTTTGGCATCTTTGGCGAGGCTTGACGAATCATACTCTGTGGTTTACAGTGATGTTTGTCGATCAAGAAGACAGGAGGTTTTAACATGAAGTTAGTTAAATCCATACTACTATCATTCCATAAAGACCATTTTCGAAGAGTAGTGATAGACTTGGTATCTCTGGTAACTTTGTCAAGGCTTGAAGAATTTTATTCAGTGGTTTACAGTGATGTTTGTCGATCAAGATGACAGGAGATTTTAACATGAAGATAGATAAATAAAAACTACTATCAATCCATAATGACCATCTTCGAAGAGAAGTGATAGTCTTAGTATCTCTGGCATCTTTGGCGAGGCTTGACGAATCATACTCTGTGGTTTACAGTGATGTTTGTCGATCAAGAAGACAGGAGGTTTTAACATGAAGTTAGTTAAATCCATACTACTATCAGTCCATAAAGACCATTTTCGAAGAGAAGTGATAGACTTGGTATCTCTGGTATTGTTGGCAAGGCTTGAAGAATTTTATTCTGTGGTTTACAGTGATGTTTGTCGATCAAAGACACGGTAGGTTTTAATATGAAGATAGTTAAATTCTTACTACTGTCAATCCACAATGACCATTTTCGAAGAGAAGTAATAGACTTGGTATCTCTGGTATCTTTAGCAAGGCTTGACAAATCTTACTCTGTTCTTTACGTTGATGTTTGTCGATCAAGAAGCCAGGAGGTTTTAACATGAAGTTAGTTAAATCCATACTACTATCAGTCCATATTGACCATTTTCAAAGAGAAGTGATAGACTTGGTATCTCTGGCATCTTTGGCGAGGCTTGACAAATCATACTATGTGGTTTACAGTTATGTTTGTCTATCAAGAAGAGAGGACCTTTTAACATAAAGTTAGTTAAATCCATACTACTATCAATCCATAATGACCATTTTCAAAGAGAAGTGATAGACTTGGTATCTTTGGCGAGGCTTGAAGAATCATACTCTGTGGTTTACAGTGATGTTTGTCGATCAAGAAGACAGGAGGTTTTAACATGAAGTTAGTTAAGTCCATACTACTATCAATCCATAATGACAATCTTCAAAGAGAAGTGATAGACTTAGTATCTCTGGTATTGTTGGCAAAGCTTGAAGAATTTTATTATGTGGTTTAGAGTGATGTTTGTCGATCAAGGAAACGGTAGGTTTTAATATGAAGATAGTTAAATTCTTACTACTGTCAATCCACAATGACCATCTTCGAAGAGAAGTAATAAACTTGGTATCTCTGGTATCTTTGGCGAGGCTTGACGAATCATACTCTGTGGTTTACAGTGATGTTTGTCGATCAAGAAGACAGGAGGTTTTAACATGAAGTTAGTTAAATCCATACTACTATCAGTCCATAAAGACCATTTTCGAAGAGAAGTGATAGACTTGGTATCTCTGGTATTGTTGGCAAGGCTTGAAGAATTTATTCTGTGGTTTACAGTGATGTTTGTCGATCAAAGACACGGTAGGTTTTAATATGAAGATAGTTAAATTCTTACTACTGTCAATCCACAATGACCATCTTCGAAGAGAAGTAATAGACTTGGTATCTCTGGTATCTTTAGCAAGGCTTGACAAATCTTACTCTGTGGTTTATATTGATGTTTGTCGATCAAGACGTCAGGAGGTTTTAACATGAAGTTAGTTAAATCAATACTACTATCAATCCATAATGACAATCTTCAAAGAGAAGTGATAGACTTAGTATCTCTGGTATTGTTGGCAAAGCTTGAAGAATTTTATTATGTGGTTTAGAGTGATGTTTGTCGATCAAGGAAACGGTAGGTTTTAATATGAAGATAGTTAAATTCTTACTACTGTCAATCCACAATGACCATCTTCGAAGAGAAGTGATAGACTTGGTATCTTTGGCATCTTTGGCGAGGCATGACGAATCATACTCTGTGGTTTACAGTGATGTTTGTCGATCAAGAAGACAGGAGGTTTTAACATGAAGTTAGGTAAATCCATACTACTATCAATCCATAATGACCACTTTCGAAGAGAAGTGATAGACTTGGTATCTCTGGTATTGTTGGCAAGGCTTGAAGAATTTTATTCTGCGGTTTACAGTGATGTTTGTCGATCAAGGACACGGTAGGTTTTAATATGAAGATAGTTAAATTCTTACTTCTGTCAATCCACAATGACCATCTTCGAAGAGAAGTGATAGACTTGGTATCTCTGGTATCTTTAGCTACGCTTGACGAATCTTACTCTGTGGTTTACATAGATGTTTGTCGATCAAGAAGACAGGAGGTTTTAACATGAAGTTAGGTAAATCCATACTACTATCAATCCATAATAACCACTTTCGAAGAGAAGTGATAGACTTGGTATCTCTGGTATTGTTGGCAAGGCTTGAAGAATTTTATTCTGTGGTTTACAGTGATGTTTGTCGATCAAGGTGACAGGAGATTTTAACATGAAGATAGATAAAAACTACTATCAATCCATAATGACGATCTTCGAAGAGAAGTGATAGTCTTAGTATCTCTGGCATCTTTGGCGAGGCTGGACGAATCATACTCTGTGGTTTACAGTGATCTTTTTCTATCAAGAAGAGAGGACGTTTTAACATGAAGTTAATAAATCCATACTACTATCAATCCATAATGACCATTTTTGAAGAGAAGTGATAGACTTGGTATCTCTGGCATCTTTGGCATCTTTGGCGAGGCTTGAAGAATCATACTCTGTGGTTTACAGTGATGTTTGTCGATCAAGAAGACAGGAGGTTTTAACATGAAGTTAGGTAAATCCATACTACTATCAATCCATAATAACCACTTTCGAAGAGAAGTGATAGACTTGGTATCTCTGGTATTGTTGGCAAGGCTTGAAGAATTTATTCTGTGGTTTACAGTGATGTTTGTCGATCAAAGACACGGTAGGTTTTAATATGAAGATAGTTAAATTCTTACTACTGTCAATCCACAATGACCATCTTCGAAGAGAAGTAATAGACTTGGTATCTCAGGTATCTTTAGCAAGGCTTGACAAATCTTACTCTGTGGTTTACATTGATGTTTGTCGATCAAGAAGCCAAGAGGTTTTAACATGAAGTTAGTTAAATCCATACTATTATCAATCCATATTGACCATTTTCAAAGAGAAGTGATAGACTTGGTATCTCTGGTATTGTTGGCAAGGCTTGAAGAATTTTATTCTGTGGTTTACAGTGATGTTTGTCGATCAAAGACACGGTAGGTTTTAATATGAAGATAGTTAAATTCTTACTACTGTCAATCCACAATGACCATTTTCGAAGAGAAGTAATAGACTTGGTATCTCTGGTATCTTTAGCAAGGCTTGACAAATCTTACTCTGTTCTTTACGTTGATGTTTGTCGATCAAGAAGCCAGGAGGTTTTAACATGAAGTTAGTTAAATCCATACTACTATCAGTCCATATTGACCATTTTCAAAGAGAAGTGATAGACTTGGTATCTCTGGCATCTTTGGCGAGGCTTGACAAATCATACTATGTGGTTTACAGTTATGTTTGTCTATCAAGAAGAGAGGACCTTTTAACATAAAGTTAGTTAAATCCATACTACTATCAATCCATAATGACCATTTTCAAAGAGAAGTGATAGACTTGGTATCTTTGGCGAGGCTTGAAGAATCATACTCTGTGGTTTACAGTGATGTTTGTCGATCAAGAAGACAGGAGGTTTTAACATGAAGTTAGTTAAGTCCATACTACTATCAATCCATAATGACAATCTTCAAAGAGAAGTGATAGACTTAGTATCTCTGGTATTGTTGGCAAAGCTTGAAGAATTTTATTATGTGGTTTAGAGTGATGTTTGTCGATCAAGGAAACGGTAGGTTTTAATATGAAGATAGTTAAATTCTTACTACTGTCAATCCACAATGACCATCTTCGAAGAGAAGTAATAAACTTGGTATCTCTGGTATCTTTGGCGAGGCTTGACGAATCATACTCTGTGGTTTACAGTGATGTTTGTCGATCAAGAAGACAGGAGGTTTTAACATGAAGTTAGTTAAATCCATACTACTATCAGTCCATAAAGACCATTTTCGAAGAGAAGTGATAGACTTGGTATCTCTGGTATTGTTGGCAAGGCTTGAAGAATTTATTCTGTGGTTTACAGTGATGTTTGTCGATCAAAGACACGGTAGGTTTTAATATGAAGATAGTTAAATTCTTACTACTGTCAATCCACAATGACCATCTTCGAAGAGAAGTAATAGACTTGGTATCTCTGGTATCTTTAGCAAGGCTTGACAAATCTTACTCTGTGGTTTATATTGATGTTTGTCGATCAAGACGTCAGGAGGTTTTAACATGAAGTTAGTTAAATCAATACTACTATCAATCCATAATGACAATCTTCAAAGAGAAGTGATAGACTTAGTATCTCTGGTATTGTTGGCAAAGCTTGAAGAATTTTATTATGTGGTTTAGAGTGATGTTTGTCGATCAAGGAAACGGTAGGTTTTAATATGAAGATAGTTAAATTCTTACTACTGTCAATTCACAATGACCATCTTCGAAGAGAAGTGATAGACTTGGTATCTTTGGCATCTTTGGCGAGGCATGACGAATCATACTCTGTGGTTTACAGTGATGTTTGTCGATCAAGAAGACAGGAGGTTTTAACATGAAGTTAGGTAAATCCATACTACTATCAATCCATAATGACCACTTTCGAAGAGAAGTGATAGACTTGGTATCTCTGGTATTGTTGGCAAGGCTTGAAGAATTTTATTCTGCGGTTTACAGTGATGTTTGTCGATCAAGGACACGGTAGGTTTTAATATGAAGATAGTTAAATTCTTACTTCTGTCAATCCACAATGACCATCTTCGAAGAGAAGTGATAGACTTGGTATCTCTGGTATCTTTAGCTACGCTTGACGAATCTTACTCTGTGGTTTACATAGATGTTTGTCGATCAAGAAGACAGGAGGTTTTAACATGAAGTTAGGTAAATCCATACTACTATCAATCCATAATAACCACTTTCGAAGAGAAGTGATAGACTTGGTATCTCTGGTATTGTTGGCAAGGCTTGAAGAATTTTATTCTGTGGTTTACAGTGATGTTTGTCGATCAAGGTGACAGGAGATTTTAACATGAAGATAGATAAAAACTACTATCAATCCATAATGACGATCTTCGAAGAGAAGTGATAGTCTTAGTATCTCTGGCATCTTTGGCGAGGCTGGACGAATCATACTCTGTGGTTTACAGTGATGTTTTTCTATCAAGAAGAGAGGACGTTTTAACATGAAGTTAATAAATCCATACTACTATCAATCCATAATGACCATTTTTGAAGAGAAGTGATAGACTTGGTATCTCTGGCATCTTTGGCATCTTTGGCGAGGCTTGAAGAATCATACTCTGTGGTTTACAGTGATGTTTGTCGATCAAGAAGACAGGAGGTTTTAACATGAAGTTAGGTAAATCCATACTACTATCAATCCATAATAACCACTTTCGAAGAGAAGTGATAGACTTGGTATCTCTGGTATTGTTGGCAAGGCTTGAAGAATTTATTCTGTGGTTTACAGTGATGTTTGTCGATCAAAGACACGGTAGGTTTTAATATGAAGATAGTTAAATTCTTACTACTGTCAATCCACAATGACCATCTTCGAAGAGAAGTAATAGACTTGGTATCTCAGGTATCTTTAGCAAGGCTTGACAAATCTTACTCTGTGGTTTACATTGATGTTTGTCGATCAAGAAGCCAGGAGGTTTTAACATGAAGTTAGTTAAATCCATACTATTATCAATCCATATTGACCATTTTCAAAGAGAAGTGATAGACTTGGTATCTCTGGTATTGTTGGCAAGGCTTGAAGAATTTTATTCTGTGGTTTACAGTGATGTTTGTCGATCAAGATGACAGGAGGTTTTAACATGAAGTTAGTTAAGTCCATACTACTATCAATCCATAATTAAAATCTTCAAAGAGAAGTGATAGACTTAGTATCTCTGGTATTGTTGGCAAGGCTCGAAGAATTTTATTATATGGTTTAGAGTGATGTTTGTCGATCAAGGAAACTGTAGGTTTTAATATGAAGATAGTTAAATTCTTACTACTGTCAATCCACGATGACCATCTTCGAAGAGAAGTGATAGACTTGGTATCTCTGGTATCTTTGGCAAGGCTTGACGAATCATACTCTGTGGTTTACAATTATGTTTGTCGATCAAGAAGACAGGAGGTTTTAACATGAAGTTAGTTAAATCCATACTACTATCAGTCCATAAAGACCATTTTCGAAGAGAAGTGATAGACTTGGTATCTCTGGTAAATTTGTCAAGGCTTGAAGAATTTTATTCAGTGGTTTACAGTGATGTTTGTCGATCAAGGACACGGTAGATTTTAATATGAAGATAGTTAAATTCTTACTACTGTCAATCCACAATGACCATCTTCGAAGAGAAGTGATAGACTTGGTATCTCTGGCATCTTTGGCGAGGCTTGACGAATCATACTCTGTGGTTTACAGTGATGTTTGTCTATCAAGAAGAGAGGACGTTTTAACATGAAGTTAATTAAATCCATACTACTATCAATCCATAATGACCATTTTTGAAGAGAAGTGATAGACTTGGTATCTCTGGCATCTTTGGCGAGGCTTGAAGAATCATACTCTGTGGTTTACAGTGATGTTTGTCGATCAAGAAGACAGGAGGTTTTAACATGAAGTTAGGTAAATCCATACAACTATCAATCCATAATGACGACTTTCGAAGAGAAGTGATAGACTTGGTATCTCTGGTATTGTTGGCAAGGCTTGAAGAATTTTATTCTGCGGTTTACAGTGATGTTTGTCGATCAAGGACACGGTAGGTTTTAATATGAAGATAGTTAAATTCTTACTTCTGTCAATCCACAATGACCATCTTCGAAGAGAAGTGATAGACTTGGTATCTCTGGTATCTTTAGCTACGCTTGACGAATCTTACTCTGTGGTTTACATAGATGTTTGTCGATCAAGAAGACAGGAGGTTTTAACATGAAGTTAGGTAAATCCATACTACTATCAATCCATAATAACCACTTTCGAAGAGAAGTGATAGACTTGGTATCTCTGGTATTGTTGGCAAGGCTTGAAGAATTTTATTCTGTGGTTTACAGTGATGTTTGTCGATCAAGGTGACAGGAGATTTTAACATGAAGATAGTTAAATAAAAACTACTATCAATCCATAATGACGATCTTCGAAGAGAAGTGATAGTCTTAGTATCTCTGGCATCTTTGGCGAGGCTTGATGAATCATACTCTGTGGTTTACAGTGATGTTTGTCGATCAAGAAGACAGGAGGTTTTAACATGAAGTTAGTTAAATCCATACTACTATCAGTCCATAAAGACCATTTTCGAAGAGAAGTGATAGACTTGGTATCTCTGGTATTGTTGGCAAGGCTTGAAGAATTTTATTCTGTGGTTTACAGTGATGTTTGTCGATCAAAGACACGGTAGGTTTTAATATGAAGATAGTTAAATTCTTACTACTGTCAATCCACAATGACCATATTCGAAGAGAAGTAATAGACTTGGTATCTCTGGTATCTTTAGCAAGGCTTGACAAATCTTACTCTGTGGTTTACATTGATGTTTGTCGATCAAGAAGCCAGGAGGTTTTAACATGAAGTTAGTTAAATCCATACTACTATCAGTCCATATTGACCATTTTCAAAGAGAAGTGATAGACTTGGTATCTCGGGTATTGTTGGCAAGGCCTGAAGAATTTTATTCTGTGGTTTACAGTGATGTTTGTCGATCATGGACACGGTAGATTTTAATATGAAGATAGTTAAATTCTTACTACTGTCAATCCACAATGACCATCTTCGAAGAGAAGTGATAGACTTGGTATCTCTGGCATCTTTGGCGAGGCTTGACGAATCATACTCTGTGGTTTACAGTGATATTTGTCTATCAAGAAGAGAGGACGTTTTAACATGAAGTTAGTTAAATCCATACTACTATCAATCCATAATGACCATTTTTGAAGAGAAGTGATAGACTTGGTATCTCTGGCATCTTTGGCGAGACTTAAAGAATCATACTCTGTTGTTTACAGTGATGTTTGTCGATCAAGATGAATGGAGGTTTTAACATGAAGTTAGGTAAATCCAAACTACTATCAATCCATATGGACCACTTTCGAAGAAAAGTAATAGACTTGGTATCTCTGGTATTGTTGGCAAGGCTTGAAGAATTTTATTCTGTGGTTTACAGTGATGTTTGTCGATCAAGATGACAGGAGATTTTACATGAAGATAGTTAAATAAAAACTACTATCAATCCATAATTACCATCTTCGAAGAGAAGTGATAGTCTTAGTATCTCTGGCATCTTTGGCGAGGCTTGACGAATCATACTCTGTGGTTTACAGTTATGTTTGTCGATCAAGAAGACAGGAGGTTTTAACATGAAGTTAGTTAAATCATACTACTATCAGTCCATAAAGACCATTTTCGAAGAGAAGTGATAGACTTGGTATCTCTGGCATCTTTGGCGAGGCTTGAAGAATCATACTCTGTGGTTTACAGTGATGTTTGTCTATCAAGAAGACAGGACGTTTTAACATGAAGTTAGTTAGTTAAATCCATACTACTATCAATCCATAATGACCATTTTCGAAGAGAAGTGATTGACTTGGTATCTTTGGCGAGGCATGAAGAATCATACTCTGTGGTTTACAGTGATGTTTGTCGATCAAGAAGACAGGAGGTTTTAACATGAAGTTAGCTAAATCCATACTATTATCAATCTATAATGACCACTTTCGAAGAGAAGTGATTTACTTGGTATCTCTGGTATTGTTGGCAAGGCTTGAAGAATTTTATTCTGTGGTTTACAGTGATGTTTGTCGATCAAGATGACAGGAGGTTTTAAAATGAAGTTAGTTAAGTCCATACTACTATCAATCCATAATGACAATCTTCAAAGAGAAGTGATAGACTTGGTATCTCTGGCATCTTTGGCGAGGCTTGACGAATCATACTCTGTGGTTTACAGTGATGTTTGTTGATCAAGAAGACACAAGGTTTTAACATGAAGTTAGTTAAATCCATACTACTATCAGTCCATAAAGACCATTTTCGAAGAGAAGTGATAGACTTGGTATCTCTGGTATTGTTGGCAAGGCTTGAAGAATTTATTCTGTGGTTTACAGTGATGTTTGTCGATCAAAGACACGGTAGGTTTTAATATGAAGATAGTTAAATTCTTACTACTGTCAATCCACAATGACCATCTTCGAAGAGAAGTAATAGACTTGGTATCTCTGGTATCTTTAGCAAGGCTTGACAAATCTTACTCTGTGGTTTACATTGATGTTTGTCGATCAAGACGTCAGGAGGTTTTAACATGAAGTTAGTTAAATCAATACTACTATCAATCCATAATGACAATCTTCAAAGAGAAGTGATAGACTTAGTATCTCTGGTATTGTTGGCAAAGCTTGAAGAATTTTATTATGTGGTTTAGAGTGATGTTTGTCGATCAAGGAAACGGTAGGTTTTAATATGAAGATAGTTAAATTCTTACTACTGTCAATCCACAATGACCATCTTCGAAGAGAAGTGATAGACTTGGTATCTTTGGCATCTTTGGCGAGGCTTGACGAATCATACTCTGTGGTTTACAGTGATGTTTGTCGATCAAGAAGACAGGAGGTTTTAACATGAAGTTAGTTAAATCCATACTACTATCAGTCCATAAAGACCATTTTCGAAGAGAAGTGATAGACTTGGTATCTCTGGTATTGTTGGCAAGGCTTGAAGAATTTATTCTGTGGTTTACAGTGATGTTTGTCGATCAAGATGACAGGAGGTTTTAACATGACGTTAGTTAAGTCCATACTACTATCAATCCATAATGACAATCTTCAAAGAGAAGTGATAGACTTAGTATCTCTGGTATTGTTGGCAAAGCTTGAAGAATTTTATTATGTGGTTTAGAGTGATGTTTGTCGATCAAGGAAACGGTAGGTTTTAATATGAAGATAGTTAAATTCTTACTACTGTCAATCCACAATGACCATTTTCGAAGAGAAGTGATAGACTTGGTATCTTTGGCATCTTTGGCGAGGCTTGACGAATCATACTCTGTGGTTTACAGTGATGTTTGTCGATCAAGAAGACAGGAGGTTTTAACATGAAGTTAGTTAAATCCATACTACTATCATTCCATAAAGACCATTTTCGAAGAGAAGTGATAGACTTGGTATCTCTGGTAACTTTGTCAAGGCTTGAAGAATTTTATTCAGTGGTTTACAGTGATGTTTGTCGATTAAGATGACAGGAGATTTTAACATGAAGATAGTTAAATAAAAACTACTATCAATCCATAATGACCATCTTCGAAGAGAAGTGATAGTCTTAGTATCTCTGGCATCTTTGGCGAGGCTTGACGAATCATACTCTGTGGTTTACAGTGATGTTTGTCGATCAAGAAGACAGGAGGTTTTAACATGAAGTTAGTTAAATCCATACTACTATCAGTCCATAAAGACCATTTTCGAAGAGAAGTGATAGACTTGGTATCTCTGGTATTGTTGGCAAGGCTTGAAGAATTTTATTCTGTGGTTTACAGTGATGTTTGTCGATCAAAGACACGGTAGGTTTTAATATGAAGATAGTTAAATTCTTACTACTGTCAATCCACAATGACCATTTTCGAAGAGAAGTAATAGACTTGGTATCTCTGGTATCTTTAGCAAGGCTTGACAAATCTTACTCTGTTCTTTACGTTGATGTTTGTCGATCAAGAAGCCAGGAGGTTTTAACATGAAGTTAGTTAAATCCATACTACTATCAGTCCATATTGACCATTTTCAAAGAGAAGTGATAGACTTGGTATCTCTGGCATCTTTGGCGAGGCTTGACAAATCATACTATGTGGTTTACAGTTATGTTTGTCTATCAAGAAGAGAGGACCTTTTAACATAAAGTTAGTTAAATCCATACTACTATCAATCCATAATGACCATTTTCGAAGAGAAGTGATAGACTTGGTATCTTTGGCGAGGCTTGAAGAATCATACTCTGTGGTTTACAGTGATGTTTGTCGATCAAGAAGACAGGAGGTTTTAACATGAAGTTAGTTAAGTCCATACTACTATCAATCCATAATGACAATCTTCAAAGAGAAGTGATAGACTTAGTATCTCTGGTATTGTTGGCAAAGCTTGAAGAATTTTATTATGTGGTTTAGAGTGATGTTTGTCGATCAAGGAAACGGTAGGTTTTAATATGAAGATAGTTAAATTCTTACTACTGTCAATCCACAATGACCATCTTCGAAGAGAAGTAATAAACTTGGTATCTCTGGTATCTTTGGCGAGGCTTGACGAATCATACTCTGTGGTTTACAGTGATGTTTGTCGATCAAGAAGACAGGAGGTTTTAACATGAAGTTAGTTAAATCCATACTACTATCAGTCCATAAAGACCATTTTCGAAGAGAAGTGATAGACTTGGTATCTCTGGTATTGTTGGCAAGGCTTGAAGAATTTATTCTGTGGTTTACAGTGATGTTTGTCGATCAAAGACACGGTAGGTTTTAATATGAAGATAGTTAAATTCTTACTTCTGTCAATCCACAATGACCATCTTCGAAGAGAAGTAATAGACTTGGTATCTCTGGTATCTTTAGCAAGGCTTGACAAATCTTACTCTGTGGTTTAAATTGATGTTTGTCGATCAAGACGTCAGGAGGTTTTAACATGAAGTTAGTTAAATCAATACTACTATCAATCCATAATGACAATCTTCAAAGAGAAGTGATAGACTTAGTATCTCTGGTATTGTTGGCAAAGCTTGAAGAATTTTATTATGTGGTTTAGAGTGATGTTTGTCGATCAAGGAAACGGTAGGTTTTAATATGAAGATAGTTAAATTCTTACTACTGTCAATCCACAATGACCATCTTCGAAGAGAAGTGATAGACTTGGTATCTTTGGCATCTTTGGCGAGGCATGACGAATCATACTCTGTGGTTTACAGTGATGTTTGTCGATCAAGAAGACAGGAGGTTTTAACATGAAGTTAGTTAAATCCATACTACTATCAGTCCATAAAGACCATTTTCGAAGAGAAGTGATAGACTTGGTATCTCTGGTATTGTTGGCAAGGCTTGAAGAATTTATTCTGTGGTTTACAGTGATGTTTGTCGATCAAGATGACAGGAGGTTTTAACATGAAGTTAGTTAAGTCCATACTACTATCAATCCATAATGACAATCTTCAAAGAGAAGTGATAGACTTAGTATCTCTGGTATTGTTGGCAAAGCTTGAAGAATTTTATTATGTGGTTTAGAGTGATGTTTGTCGATCAAGGAAACGGTAGGTTTTAATATGAAGATAGTTAAATTCTTACTACTGTCAATCCACAATGACCATCTTCGAAGAGAAGTGATAGACTTGGTATCTTTGGCATCTTTGGCGAGGCTTGACGAATCATACTCTGTGGTTTACAGTGATGTTTGTCGATCAAGAAGACAGGAGGTTTTAACATGAAGTTAGTTAAATCCATACTACTATCAGTCCATAAAGACCATTTTCGAAGAGAAGTGATAGACTTGGTATCTCTGGTATTGTTGGCAAGGCTTGAAGAATTTATTCTGTGGTTTACAGTGATGTTTGTCGATCAAAGACACGGTAGGTTTTAATATGAAGATAGTTAAATTCTTACTACTGTCAATCCACAATGACCATCTTCGAAGAGAAGTAATAGACTTGGTATCTCTGGTATCTTTAGCAAGGCTTGACAAATCTTACTCTGTGGTTTACATTGATGTTTGTCGATCAAGAAGCCAGGAGGTTTTAACATGAAGTTAGTTAAATCCATACTATTATCAGTCCATATTGACCATTTTCAAAGAGAAGTGATAGACTTGGTATCTCTGGTATTGTTGGCAAGGCTTGAAGAATTTTATTCTGTGGTTTACAGTGATGTTTGTCGATCAAGATGACAGGAGGTTTTAACATGAAGTTAGTTAAGTCCATACTACTATCAATCCATAATGACAATCTTCAAACAAAAGTGATAGACTTAGTATCTCTGGTATTGTTGGCAAGGCTTGAAGAATTTTATTATGTGGTTTAGAGTGATGTTTGTCGATCAAGGAAACGGTAGGTTTTAATATGAAGATAGTTAAATTCTTACTACTGTCAATCCACGATGACCATCTTCGAAGAGAAGTGATAGACTTGGTATCTCTGGTATCTTTAGCAAGGCTTGACAAATCTTACTCTGTGGTTTACATAGATGTTTGTCGATCAAGAAGACAGGAGGTTTTAACATGAAGTTAGTTAATTCATACTACTATCAATCCATAATGACAATCTTCAAAGAGAAGTGATAGACTTGGTATCTCTGGTATTGTTGGCAAGGCTTGAAGAATTTATTCTGTGGTTTACAGTGATGTTTGTCGATCAAAGACACGGTAGGTTTTAATATGAAGATAGTTAAATTCTTACTACTGTCAATCCACAATGACCATCTTCGAAGAGAAGTAATAGACTTGGTATCTCTGGTATCTTTAGCAAGGCTTGACAAATCTTACTCTGTGGTTTACATTGATGTTTGTCGATCAAGAAGACAGGAGGTTTTAACATGAAGTTAGGTAAATCCATACTACTATCAATCCATAATAACCACTTTCGAAGAGAAGTGATAGACTTGGTATCTCTGGTATTGTTGGCAAGGCTTGAAGAATTTTATTCTGTGGTTTACAGTGATGTTTGTCGATCAAGGTGACAGGAGATTTTAACATGAAGATAGATAAAAACTACTATCAATCCATAATGACGATCTTCGAAGAGAAGTGATAGTCTTAGTATCTCTGGCATCTTTGGCGAGGCTGGACGAATCATACTCTGTGGTTTACAGTGATGTTTTTCTATCAAGAAGAGAGGACGTTTTAACATGAAGTTAATAAATCCATACTACTATCAATCCATAATGACCATTTTTGAAGAGAAGTGATAGACTTGGTATCTCTGGCATCTTTGGCATCTTTGGCGAGGCTTGAAGAATCATACTCTGTGGTTTACAGTGATGTTTGTCGATCAAGAAGACAGGAGGTTTTAACATGAAGTTAGGTAAATCCATACTACTATCAATCCATAATAACCACTTTCGAAGAGAAGTGATAGACTTGGTATCTCTGGTATTGTTGGCAAGGCTTGAAGAATTTATTCTGTGGTTTACAGTGATGTTTGTCGATCAAAGACACGGTAGGTTTTAATATGAAGATAGTTAAATTCTTACTACTGTCAATCCACAATGACCATCTTCGAAGAGAAGTAATAGACTTGGTATCTCAGGTATCTTTAGCAAGGCTTGACAAATCTTACTCTGTGGTTTACATTGATGTTTGTCGATCAAGAAGCCAGGAGGTTTTAACATGAAGTTAGTTAAATCCATACTATTATCAATCCATATTGACCATTTTCAAAGAGAAGTGATAGACTTGGTATCTCTGGTATTGTTGGCAAGGCTTGAAGAATTTTATTCTGTGGTTTACAGTGATGTTTGTCGATCAAGATGACAGGAGGTTTTAACATGAAGTTAGTTAAGTCCATACTACTATCAATCCATAATTAAAATCTTCAAAGAGAAGTGATAGACTTAGTATCTCTGGTATTGTTGGCAAGGCTCGAAGAATTTTATTATATGGTTTAGAGTGATGTTTGTCGATCAAGGAAACTGTAGGTTTTAATATGAAGATAGTTAAATTCTTACTACTGTCAATCCACGATGACCATCTTCGAAGAGAAGTGATAGACTTGGTATCTCTGGTATCTTTGGCAAGGCTTGACGAATCATACTCTGTGGTTTACAATTATGTTTGTCGATCAAGAAGACAGGAGGTTTTAACATGAAGTTAGTTAAATCCATACTACTATCAGTCCATAAAGACCATTTTCGAAGAGAAGTGATAGACTTGGTATCTCTGGTAAATTTGTCAAGGCTTGAAGAATTTTATTCAGTGGTTTACAGTGATGTTTGTCGATCAAGGACACGGTAGATTTTAATATGAAGATAGTTAAATTCTTACTACTGTCAATCCACAATGACCATCTTCGAAGAGAAGTGATAGACTTGGTATCTCTGGCATCTTTGGCGAGGCTTGACGAATCATACTCTGTGGTTTACAGTGATGTTTGTCTATCAAGAAGAGAGGACGTTTTAACATGAAGTTAATTAAATCCATACTACTATCAATCCATAATGACCATTTTTGAAGAGAAGTGATAGACTTGGTATCTCTGGCATCTTTGGCGAGGCTTGAAGAATCATACTCTGTGGTTTACAGTGATGTTTGTCGATCAAGAAGACAGGAGGTTTTAACATGAAGTTAGGTAAATCCATACTACTATCAATCCATAATGACCACTTTCGAAGAGAAGTGATAGACTTGGTATCTCTGGTATTGTTGGCAAGGCTTGAAGAATTTTATTCTGCGGTTTACAGTGATGTTTGTCGATCAAGGACACGGTAGGTTTTAATATGAAGATAGTTAAATTCTTACTTCTGTCAATCCACAATGACCATCTTCGAAGAGAAGTGATAGACTTGGTATCTCTGGTATCTTTAGCTACGCTTGACGAATCTTACTCTGTGGTTTACATAGATGTTTGTCGATCAAGAAGACAGGAGGTTTTAACATGAAGTTAGGTAAATCCATACTACTATCAATCCATAATAACCACTTTCGAAGAGAAGTGATAGACTTGGTATCTCTGGTATTGTTGGCAAGGCTTGAAGAATTTTATTCTGTGGTTTACAGTGATGTTTGTCGATCAAGGTGACAGGAGATTTTAACATGAAGATAGTTAAATAAAAACTACTATCAATCCATAATGACGATCTTCGAAGAGAAGTGATAGTCTTAGTATCTCTGGCATCTTTGGCGAGGCTTGATGAATCATACTCTGTGGTTTACAGTGATGTTTGTCGATCAAGAAGACAGGAGGTTTTAACATGAAGTTAGTTAAATCCATACTACTATCAGTCCATAAAGACCATTTTCGAAGAGAAGTGATAGACTTGGTATCTCTGGTATTGTTGGCAAGGCTTGAAGAATTTTATTCTGTGGTTTACAGTGATGTTTGTCGATCAAAGACACGGTAGGTTTTAATATGAAGATAGTTAAATTCTTACTACTGTCAATCCACAATGACCATATTCGAAGAGAAGTAATAGACTTGGTATCTCTGGTATCTTTAGCAAGGCTTGACAAATCTTACTCTGTGGTTTACATTGATGTTTGTCGATCAAGAAGCCAGGAGGTTTTAACATGAAGTTAGTTAAATCCATACTACTATCAGTCCATATTGACCATTTTCAAAGAGAAGTGATAGACTTGGTATCTCGGGTATTGTTGGCAAGGCCTGAAGAATTTTATTCTGTGGTTTACAGTGATGTTTGTCGATCATGGACACGGTAGATTTTAATATGAAGATAGTTAAATTCTTACTACTGTCAATCCACAATGACCATCTTCGAAGAGAAGTGATAGACTTGGTATCTCTGGCATCTTTGGCGAGACTTAAAGAATCATACTCTGTTGTTTACAGTGATGTTTGTCGATCAAGATGAATGGAGGTTTTAACATGAAGTTAGGTAAATCCAAACTACTATCAATCCATATGGACCACTTTCGAAGAAAAGTAATAGACTTGGTATCTCTGGTATTGTTGGCAAGGCTTGAAGAATTTTATTCTGTGGTTTACAGTGATGTTTGTCGATCAAGATGACAGGAGATTTTACATGAAGATAGTTAAATAAAAACTACTATCAATCCATAATTACCATCTTCGAAGAGAAGTGATAGTCTTAGTATCTCTGGCATCTTTGGCGAGGCTTGACGAATCATACTCTGTGGTTTACAGTTATGTTTGTCGATCAAGAAGACAGGAGGTTTTAACATGAAGTTAGTTAAATCATACTACTATCAGTCCATAAAGACCATTTTCGAAGAGAAGTGATAGACTTGGTATCTCTGGCATCTTTGGCGAGGCTTGAAGAATCATACTCTGTGGTTTACAGTGATGTTTGTCTATCAAGAAGACAGGACGTTTTAACATGAAGTTAGTTAGTTAAATCCATACTACTATCAATCCATAATGACCATTTTCGAAGAGAAGTGATTGACTTGGTATCTTTGGCGAGGCATGAAGAATCATACTCTGTGGTTTACAGTGATGTTTGTCGATCAAGAAGACAGGAGGTTTTAACATGAAGTTAGCTAAATCCATACTATTATCAATCTATAATGACCACTTTCGAAGAGAAGTGATTTACTTGGTATCTCTGGTATTGTTGGCAAGGCTTGAAGAATTTTATTCTGTGGTTTACAGTGATGTTTGTTGATCAAGATGACAGGAGGTTTTAAAATGAAGTTAGTTAAGTCCATACTACTATCAATCCATAATGACAATCTTCAAAGAGAAGTGATAGACTTGGTATCTCTGGCATCTTTGGCGAGGCTTGACGAATCATACTCTGTGGTTTACAGTGATGTTTGTTGATCAAGAAGACACAAGGTTTTAACATGAAGTTAGTTAAATCCATACTACTATCAGTCCATAAAGACCATTTTCGAAGAGAAGTGATAGACTTGGTATCTCTGGTATTGTTGGCAAGGCTTGAAGAATTTATTCTGTGGTTTACAGTGATGTTTGTCGATCAAAGACACGGTAGGTTTTAATATGAAGATAGTTAAATTCTTACTACTGTCAATCCACAATGACCATCTTCGAAGAGAAGTAATAGACTTGGTATCTCTGGTATCTTTAGCAAGGCTTGACAAATCTTACTCTGTGGTTTACATTGATGTTTGTCGATCAAGACGTCAGGAGGTTTTAACATGAAGTTAGTTAAATCAATACTACTATCAATCCATAATGACAATCTTCAAAGAGAAGTGATAGACTTAGTATCTCTGGTATTGTTGGCAAAGCTTGAAGAATTTTATTATGTGGTTTAGAGTGATGTTTGTCGATCAAGGAAACGGTAGGTTTTAATATGAAGATAGTTAAATTCTTACTACTGTCAATCCACAATGACCATCTTCGAAGAGAAGTGATAGACTTGGTATCTTTGGCATCTTTGGCGAGGCTTGACGAATCATACTCTGTGGTTTACAGTGATGTTTGTCGATCAAGAAGACAGGAGGTTTTAACATGAAGTTAGTTAAATCCATACTACTATCAGTCCATAAAGACCATTTTCGAAGAGAAGTGATAGACTTGGTATCTCTGGTATTGTTGGCAAGGCTTGAAGAATTTATTCTGTGGTTTACAGTGATGTTTGTCGATCAAGATGACAGGAGGTTTTAACATGAAGTTAGTTAAGTCCATACTACTATCAATCCATAATGACAATCTTCAAAGAGAAGTGATAGACTTAGTATCTCTGGTATTGTTGGCAAAGCTTGAAGAATTTTATTATGTGGTTTAGAGTGATGTTTGTCGATCAAGGAAACGGTAGGTTTTAATATGAAGATAGTTAAATTCTTACTACTGTCAATCCACAATGACCATCTTCGAAGAGAAGTGATAGACTTGGTATCTTTGGCATCTTTGGCGAGGCTTGACGAATCATACTCTGTGGTTTACAGTGATGTTTGTCGATCAAGAAGACAGGAGGTTTTAACATGAAGTTAGTTAAATCCATACTACTATCATTCCATAAAGACCATTTTCGAAGAGAAGTGATAGACTTGGTATCTCTGGTAACTTTGTCAAGGCTTGAAGAATTTTATTCAGTGGTTTACAGTGATGTTTGTCGATCAAGATGACAGGAGATTTTAACATGAAGATAGTTAAATAAAAACTACTATCAATCCATAATGACCATCTTCGAAGAGAAGTGATAGTCTTAGTATCTCTGGCATCTTTGGCGAGGCTTGACGAATCATACTCTGTGGTTTACAGTGATGTTTGTCGATCAAGAAGACAGGAGGTTTTAACATGAAGTTAGTTAAATCCATACTACTATCAGTCCATAAAGACCATTTTCGAAGAGAAGTGATAGACTTGGTATCTCTGGTATTGTTGGCAAGGCTTGAAGAATTTTATTCTGTGGTTTACAGTGATGTTTGTCGATCAAAGACACGGTAGGTTTTAATATGAAGATAGTTAAATTCTTACTACTGTCAATCCACAATGACCATTTTCGAAGAGAAGTAATAGACTTGGTATCTCTGGTATCTTTAGCAAGGCTTGACAAATCTTACTCTGTTCTTTACGTTGATGTTTGTCGATCAAGAAGCCAGGAGGTTTTAACATGAAGTTAGTTAAATCCATACTACTATCAGTCCATATTGACCATTTTCAAAGAGAAGTGATAGACTTGGTATCTCTGGCATCTTTGGCGAGGCTTGACAAATCATACTATGTGGTTTACAGTTATGTTTGTCTATCAAGAAGAGAGGACCTTTTAACATAAAGTTAGTTAAATCCATACTACTATCAATCCATAATGACCATTTTCGAAGAGAAGTGATAGACTTGGTATCTTTGGCGAGGCTTGAAGAATCATACTCTGTGGTTTACAGTGATGTTTGTCGATCAAGAAGACAGGAGGTTTTAACATGAAGTTAGTTAAGTCCATACTACTATCAATCCATAATGACAATCTTCAAAGAGAAGTGATAGACTTAGTATCTCTGGTATTGTTGGCAAAGCTTGAAGAATTTTATTATGTGGTTTAGAGTGATGTTTGTCGATCAAGGAAACGGTAGGTTTTAATATGAAGATAGTTAAATTCTTACTACTGTCAATCCACAATGACCATCTTCGAAGAGAAGTAATAAACTTGGTATCTCTGGTATCTTTGGCGAGGCTTGACGAATCATACTCTGTGGTTTACAGTGATGTTTGTCGATCAAGAAGACAGGAGGTTTTAACATGAAGTTAGTTAAGTCCATACTACTATCAATCCATAATGACAATCTTCAAAGAGAAGTGATAGACTTAGTATCTCTGGTATTGTTGGCAAAGCTTGAAGAATTTTATTATGTGGTTTAGAGTGATGTTTGTCGATCAAGGAAACGGTAGGTTTTAATATGAAGATAGTTAAATTCTTACTACTGTCAATCCACAATGACCATCTTCGAAGAGAAGTGATAGACTTGGTATCTTTGGCATCTTTGGCGAGGCTTGACGAATCATACTCTGTGGTTTACAGTGATGGTTGTCGATCAAGAAGACAGGAGGTTTTAACATGAAGTTAGTTAAATCCATACTACTATCATTCCATAAAGACCATTTTCGAAGAGAAGTGATAGACTTGGTATCTCTGGTAACTTTGTCAAGGCTTGAAGAATTTTATTCAGTGGTTTACAGTGATGTTTGTCGATCAAGATGACAGGAGATTTTAACATGAAGATAGTTAAATAAAAACTACTATCAATCCATAATGACCATCTTCGAAGAGAAGTGATAGTCTTAGTATCTCTGGCATCTTTGGCGAGGCTTGACGAATCATACTCTGTGGTTTACAGTGATGTTTGTCGATCAAGAAGACAGGAGGTTTTAACATGAAGTTAGTTAAATCCATACTACTATCAGTCCATAAAGACCATTTTCGAAGAGAAGTGATAGACTTGGTATCTCTGGTATTGTTGGCAAGGCTTGAAGAATTTTATTCTGTGGTTTACAGTGATGTTTGTCGATCAAAGACACGGTAGGTTTTAATATGAAGATAGTTAAATTCTTACTACTGTCAATCCACAATGACCATTTTCGAAGAGAAGTAATAGACTTGGTATCTCTGGTATCTTTAGCAAGGCTTGACAAATCTTACTCTGTTCTTTACGTTGATGTTTGTCGATCAAGAAGCCAGGAGGTTTTAACATGAAGTTAGTTAAATCCATACTACTATCAGTCCATATTGACCATTTTCAAAGAGAAGTGATAGACTTGGTATCTCTGGCATCTTTGGCGAGGCTTGACAAATCATACTATGTGGTTTACAGTTATGTTTGTCTATCAAGAAGAGAGGACCTTTTAACATAAAGTTAGTTAAATCCATACTACTATCAATCCATAATGACCATTTTCGAAGAGAAGTGATAGACTTGGTATCTTTGGCGAGGCTTGAAGAATCATACTCTGTGGTTTACAGTGATGTTTGTCGATCAAGAAGACAGGAGGTTTTAACATGAAGTTAGTTAAGTCCATACTACTATCAATCCATAATGACAATCTTCAAAGAGAAGTGATAGACTTAGTATCTCTGGTATTGTTGGCAAAGCTTGAAGAATTTTATTATGTGGTTTAGAGTGATGTTTGTCGATCAAGGAAACGGTAGGTTTTAATATGAAGATAGTTAAATTCTTACTACTGTCAATCCACAATGACCATCTTCGAAGAGAAGTAATAAACTTGGTATCTCTGGTATCTTTGGCGAGGCTTGACGAATCATACTCTGTGGTTTACAGTGATGTTTGTCGATCAAGAAGACAGGAGGTTTTAACATGAAGTTAGTTAAATCCATACTACTATCAGTCCATAAAGACCATTTTCGAAGAGAAGTGATAGACTTGGTATCTCTGGTATTGTTGGCAAGGCTTGAAGAATTTATTCTGTGGTTTACAGTGATGTTTGTCGATCAAAGACACGGTAGGTTTTAATATGAAGATAGTTAAATTCTTACTACTGTCAATCCACAATGACCATCTTCGAAGAGAAGTAATAGACTTGGTATCTCTGGTATCTTTAGCAAGGCTTGACAAATCTTACTCTGTGGTTTAAATTGATGTTTGTCGATCAAGACGTCAGGAGGTTTTAACATGAAGTTAGTTAAATCAATACTACTATCAATCCATAATGACAATCTTCAAAGAGAAGTGATAGACTTAGTATCTCTGGTATTGTTGGCAAAGCTTGAAGAATTTTATTATGTGGTTTAGAGTGATGTTTGTCGATCAAGGAAACGGTAGGTTTTAATATGAAGATAGTTAAATTCTTACTACTGTCAATCCACAATGACCATCTTCGAAGAGAAGTGATAGACTTGGTATCTTTGGCATCTTTGGCGAGGCATGACGAATCATACTCTGTGGTTTACAGTGATGTTTGTCGATCAAGAAGACAGGAGGTTTTAACATGAAGTTAGTTAAATCCATACTACTATCAGTCCATAAAGACCATTTTCGAAGAGAAGTGATAGACTTGGTATCTCTGGTATTGTTGGCAAGGCTTGAAGAATTTATTCTGTGGTTTACAGTGATGTTTGTCGATCAAGATGACAGGAGGTTTTAACATGAAGTTAGTTAAGTCCATACTACTATCAATCCATAATGACAATCTTCAAAGAGAAGTGATAGACTTAGTATCTCTGGTATTGTTGGCAAAGCTTGAAGAATTTTATTATGTGGTTTAGAGTGATGTTTGTCGATCAAGGAAACGGTAGGTTTTAATATGAAGATAGTTAAATTCTTACTACTGTCAATCCACAATGACCATCTTCGAAGAGAAGTGATAGACTTGGTATCTTTGGCATCTTTGGCGAGGCTTGACGAATCATACTCTGTGGTTTACAGTGATGTTTGTCGATCAAGAAGACAGGAGGTTTTAACATGAAGTTAGTTAAATCCATACTACTATCAGTCCATAAAGACCATTTTCGAAGAGAAGTGATAGACTTGATATCTCTGGTATTGTTGGCAAGGCTTGAAGAATTTATTCTGTGGTTTACAGTGATGTTTGTCGATCAAAGACACGGTAGGTTTTAATATGAAGATAGTTAAATTCTTACTACTGTCAATCCACAATGACCATCTTCGAAGAGAAGTAATAGACTTGGTATCTCTGGTATCTTTAGCAAGGCTTGACAAATCTTACTCTGTGGTTTACATTGATGTTTGTCGATCAAGAAGCCAGGAGGTTTTAACATGAAGTTAGTTAAATCCATACTATTATCAGTCCATATTGACCATTTTCAAAGAGAAGTGATAGACTTGGTATCTCTGGTATTGTTGGCAAGGCTTGAAGAATTTTATTCTGTGGTTTACAGTGATGTTTGTCGATCAAGATGACAGGAGGTTTTAACATGAAGTTAGTTAAGTCCATACTACTATCAATCCATAATGACAATCTTCAAACAAAAGTGATAGACTTAGTATCTCTGGTATTGTTGGCAAGGCTTGAAGAATTTTATTATGTGGTTTAGAGTGATGTTTGTCGATCAAGGAAACGGTAGGTTTTAATATAAAGATAGTTAAATTCTTACTACTGTCAATCCACGATGACCATCTTCGAAGAGAAGTGATAGACTTGGTATCTCTGGTATCTTTAGCAAGGCTTGACAAATCTTACTCTGTGGTTTACATAGATGTTTGTCGATCAAGAAGACAGGAGGTTTTAACATGAAGTTAGTTAATTCATACTACTATCAATCCATAATGACAATCTTCAAAGAGAAGTGATAGACTTGGTATCTCTGGTATTGTTGGCAAGGCTTGAAGAATTTATTCTGTGGTTTACAGTGATGTTTGTCGATCAAAGACACGGTAGGTTTTAATATGAAGATAGTTAAATTCTTACTACTGTCAATCCACAATGACCATCTTCGAAGAGAAGTAATAGACTTGGTATCTCTGGTATCTTTAGCAAGGCTTGACAAATCTTACTCTGTGGTTTACATTGATGTTTGTCGATCAAGAAGCCAGGAGGTTTTAACATGAAGTTAGTTAAATCCATACTATTATCAGTCCATATTGACCATTTTCAAAGAGAAGTGATAGACTTGGTATCTCTGGTATTGTTGGCAAGGCTTGAAGAATTTTATTCTGTGGTTTACAGTGATGTTTGTCAATCAAGATGACAGGAGGTTTTAACATGAAGTTAGTTAAGTCCATACTACTATCAATCCATAATGACAATCTTCAAAGAGAAGTGATAGACTTAGTATCTCTGGTATTGTTGGCAAGGCTTGAAGAATTTTATTATGTGGTTTAGAGTGATGTTTGTCGATCAAGGAAATGGTAGGTTTTAATATGAAGATAGTTAAATTCTTACTACTGTCAATCCACGATGACCATCTTCGAAGAGAAGTGATAGACTTGGTATCTCTGGCATCTTTGGCAAGGCTTGACGAATCATACTCTGTGGTTTACAATTATGTTTGTCGATCAAGAAGACAAGAGGTTTTAACATGAAGTTAGTTAAATCCATACTACTATCAGTCCATAAAGACCATTTTCGAAGAGAAGTGATAGACTTGGTATCTCTGGTAAATTTGTCAAGGCTTGAAGAATTTTATTCAGTGGTTTACAGTGATGTTTGTCGATCAAGATGACAGGAGATTTTAACATGAAGATAGTTAAATAAAAACTACTATCAATCCATAATGACCATCTTCGAAGAGAAGTGAAAGTCTTAGTATCTCTGGCATCTTTGGCGAGGCTTGACGAATCATACTCTGTGGTTTACAGTGATGTTTGTCGATCAAGAAGACAGGAGGTTTTAACATGAAGTTAGTTAAATCCATACTACTATCAGTCCATATTGACCATTTTCAAAGAGAAGTGATAGACTTGGTATCTCTGGCATCTTTGGCGAGGCTTGACAAATCATACTCTGTGGTTTACAGTGATGTTTGTCTATCAAGAAGAGAGGACCTTTTAACATAAAGTTAGTTAAATCCATACTACTATCAATCCATAATGACCATTTTTGAAGAGAAGTGATAGACTTGGTATCTCTGGCATCTTTGGCGAGACTTGAAGAATCATACTCTGTTGTTTACAGTGATGTTTGTCGATCAAGATGAATGGAGGTTTTAACATGAAGTTAGGTAAATCCAAACTACTATCAATCCATAATGACCACTTTCGAAGAAAAGTAATAGACTTGGTATCTCTGGTATTGTTGGCAAGGCTTGAAGAATTTTATTCTGTGGTTTACAGTGATGTTTGTCGATCAAGATGACAGGAGATTTTAACATGAAGATAGTTAAATAAAAACTACTATCAATCCATAATTACCATCTTCGAAGAGAAGTGATAGTCTTAGTATCTCTGGCATCTTTGGCGAGGCTTGACGAATCATACTCTGTGGTTTACAGTGATGTTTGTCGATCAAGAAGACAGGAGGTTTTAACATGACGTTAGTTAAATCCATACTACTATCAGTCCATAAAGACCATTTTCGAAGAGAAGTGATAGACTTGGTATCTCTGGCATCTTTGGCGAGGCTTGAAGAATCATACTCTGTGGTTTACAGTGATGTTTGTCTATCAAGAAGACAGGACGTTTTAACATGAAGTTAGTTAAGTCCATACTACTATCAATCCATAATGACAATCTTCAAAGAGAAGTGATAGACTTAGTATCTCTGGTATTGTTGGCAAAGCTTGAAGAATTTTATTATGTGGTTTAGAGTGATGTTTGTCGATCAAGGAAACGGTAGGTTTTAATATGAAGATAGTTAAATTCTTACTACTGTCAATCCACAATGACCATCTTCGAAGAGAAGTAATAAACTTGGTATCTCTGGTATCTTTGGCGAGGCTTGACGAATCATACTCTGTGGTTTACAGTGATGATTGTCGATCAAGAAGACAGGAGGTTTTAACATGAAGTTAGTTAAATCCATACTACTATCAGTCCATAAAGACCATTTTCGAAGAGAAGTGATAGACTTGGTATCTCTGGTATTGTTGGCAAGGCTTGAAGAATTTTATTATGTGGTTTAGAGTGATGTTTGTCGATCAAGGAAATGGTAGGTTTTAATATGAAGATAGTTAAATTCTTACTACTGTCAATCCACGATGACCATCTTCGAAGAGAAGTGATAGACTTGGTATCTCTGGCATCTTTGGCAAGGCTTGACGAATCATACTCTGTGGTTTACAATTATGTTTGTCGATCAAGAAGACAAGAGGTTTTAACATGAAGTTAGTTAAATCCATACTACTATCAGTCCATAAAGACCATTTTCGAAGAGAAGTGATAGACTTGGTATCTCTGGTAAATTTGTCAAGGCTTGAAGAATTTTATTCAGTGGTTTACAGTGATGTTTGTCGATCAAGATGACAGGAGGTTTTAACATGAAGTTAGTTAAGTCCATACTACTATCAATCCATAATGACAATCTTCAAAGAGAAGTGATAGACTTAGTATCTCTGGTATTGTTGGCAAGGCTTGAAGAATTTTATTATGTGGTTTAGAGTGATGTTTGTCTATCAAGGAAACGGTAGGTTTTAATATGAAGATAGTTAAATTCTTACTACTGTCAATCCACGATGACCATCTTCGAAGAGAAGTGATAGACTTGGTATCTCTGGCATCTTTGGCAAGGCTTGACGAATCATACTCTGTGGTTTACAATTATGTTTGTCGATCAAGAAGACAGGAGGTTTTAACATGAAGTTAGTTAAATCCATACTACTATCAATCCATAATAACCACTTTCGAAGAGAAGTGATAGACTTGGTATCTCTGGTATTGTTGGCAAGGCTTGAAGAATTTTATTCTGCGGTTTACAGTGATGTTTGTCGATCAAGGACACGGTAGGTTTTAATATGAAGATAGTTAAATTCTTACTTCTGTCAATCCACAATGACCATTTTCGAAGAGAAGTGATAGACTTGGTATCTCTGGTATCTTTAGCTAGGCTTGACGAATCTTACTCTGTGGTTTACATTGATGTTTGTCGATCAAGAAGACAGGAGGTTTTAACATGAAGTTAGTTAAATCCATACTACTATCAGTCCATATTGACCATTTTCAAAGAGAAGTGATAGACTTGTTATCTCTGGTATTGTTGGCAAGGCCTGAAGAATTTTATTCTGTGGTTTACAGTGATGTTTGTCGATCATGGACACGGTAGATTTTAATATGAAGATAGTTAAATTCTTACTACTGTCAATCCACAATGACCATCTTCGAAGAGAAGTGATAGACTTGGTATCTCTGGCATCTTTGGCGAGGCTTGACGAATCATACTCTGTGGTTTACAGTGATATTTGTCTATCTAGAAGAGAGGACTTTTAACATGAAGTTAGTTAAATCCATACTACTATCAATCCATAATGACCATTTTTGAAGAGAAGTGATAGACTTGGTATCTCTGGCATCTTTGGCGAGACTTGAAGAATCATACTCTGTTGTTTACAGTGATGTTTGTCGATCAAGATGAATGGAGGTTTTAACATGAAGTTAGGTAAATCCAAACTACTTTCAATCCATAATGACCACTTTCGAAGAAAAGTAATAGACTTGGTATCTCTGGTATTGTTGGCAAGGCTTGAAGAATTTTATTCTGTGGTTTACAGTGATGTTTGTCGATCAAGATGACAGGAGATTTTAACATGAAGATAGTTAAATAAAAACTACTATCAATCCATAATTACCATCTTCGAAGAGAAGTGATAGTCTTAGTATCTCTGGCATCTTTGGCGAGGCTTGACGAATCATACTCTGTGGTTTACAGTGATGTTTGTCGATCAAGAAGACAGGAGGTTTTAACATGAAGTTAGTTAAATCCATACTACTATCAGTCCATAAAGACCATTTTCGAAGAGAAGTGATAGACTTGGTATCTCTGGCATCTTTGGCGAGGCTTGAAGAATCATACTCTGTGGTTTACAGTGATGTTTGTCTATCAAGAAGACAGGACGTTTTAACATGAAGTTAGTTAGTTAAATCCATACTACTATCAATCCATAATGACCATTTTCGAAGAGAAGTGATTGACTTGTATCTTTGGCGAGGCTTGAAGAATCATACTCTGTGGTTTACAGTGATGTTTGTCGATCAAGAAGACAGGAGGTTTTAACATGAAGTTAGCTAAATCCATACTATTATCAATCCATAATGACCACTTTCGAAGAGAAGTGATAGACTTGGTATCTCTGGTATTGTTGGCAAGGCTTGAAGAATTTTATTCTGTGGTTTACAGTGATGTTTGTCGATCAAGATGACAGGAGGTTTTAACATGAAGTTAGTTAAGTCCATACTACTATCAATCCATAATGACAATCTTCAAAGAGAATTGATAGACTTGGTATCTCTGGCATCTTTGGCGAGGCTTGACGAATCATACTCTGTGGTTTACAGTGATGTTTGTTGATCAAGAAGACACAAGGTTTTAACATGAAGTTAGTTAAATCCATACTACTATCAGTCCATAAAGACCATTTTCGAAGAGAAGTGATAGACTTGGTATCTCTGGTATTGTTGGCAAGGCTTGAAGAATTTATTCTGTGGTTTACAGTGATGTTTGTCGATCAAAGACACGGTAGGTTTTAATATGAAGATAGTTAAATTCTTACTACTGTCAATCCACAATGACCATCTTCGAAGAGAAGTAATAGGCTTGGTATCTCTGGTATCTTTAGCAAGGCTTGACAAATCTTACTCTGTGGTTTACATTGATGTTTGTCGATCAAGACGTCAGGAGGTTTTAACATGAAGTTAGTTAAATCAATACTACTATCAATCCATAATGACAATCTTCAAAGAGAAGTGATAGACTTAGTATCTCTGGTATTGTTGGCAAAGCTTGAAGAATTTTATTATGTGGTTTAGAGTGATGTTTGTCGATCAAGGAAACGGTAGGTTTTAATATGAAGATAGTTAAATTCTTACTACTGTCAATCCACAATGACCATCTTCGAAGAGAAGTGATAGACTTGGTATCTTTGGCATCTTTGGCGAGGCTTGACGAATCATACTCTGTGGTTTACAGTGATGTTTGTCGATCAAGAAGACAGGAGGTTTTAACATGAAGTTAGTTAAATCCATACTACTATCAGTCCATAAAGACCATTTTCGAAGAGAAGTGATAGACTTGGTATCTCTGGTATTGTTGGCAAGGCTTGAAGAATTTATTCTGTGGTTTACAGTGATGTTTGTCGATCAAGATGACAGGAGGTTTTAACATGAAGTTAGTTAAGTCCATACTACTATCAATCCATAATGACAATCTTCAAAGAGAAGTGATAGACTTAGTATCTCTGGTATTGTCGGCAAAGCTTGAAGAATTTTATTATGTGGTTTAGAGTGATGTTTGTCGATCAAGGAAACGGTAGGTTTTAATATGAAGATAGTTAAATTCTTACTACTGTCAATCCACAATGACCATCTTCGAAGAGAAGTGATAGACTTGGTATCTTTGGCATCTTTGGCGAGGCTTGACGAATCATACTCTGTGGTTTACAGTGATGTTTGTCGATCAAGAAGACAGGAGGTTTTAACATGAAGTTAGTTAAATCCATACTACTATCATTCCATAAAGACCATTTTCGAAGAGAAGTGATAGACTTGGTATCTCTGGTAACTTTGTCAAGGCTTGAAGAATTTTATTCAGTGGTTTACAGTGATGTTTGTCGATCAAGATGACAGGAGATTTTAACATGAAGATAGTTAAATAAAAACTACTATCAATCCATAATGACCATCTTCGAAGAGAAGTGATAGTCTTAGTATCTCTGGCATCTTTGGCGAGGCTTGACGAATCATACTCTGTGGTTTACAGTGATGTTTGTCGATCAAGAAGACAGGAGGTTTTAACATGAAGTTAGTTAAATCCATACTACTATCAGTCCATAAAGACCATTTTCGAAGAGAAGTGATAGACTTGGTATCTCTGGTATTGTTGGCAAGGCTTGAAGAATTTTATTCTGTGGTTTACAGTGATGTTTGTCGATCAAAGACACGGTAGGTTTTAATATGAAGATAGTTAAATTCTTACTACTGTCAATCCACAATGACCATTTTCGAAGAGAAATAATAGACTTGGTATCTCTGGTATCTTTAGCAAGGCTTGACAAATCTTACTCTGTTCTTTACGTTGATGTTTGTCGATCAAGAAGCCAGGAGGTTTTAACATGAAGTTAGTTAAATCCATACTACTATCAGTCCATATTGACCATTTTCAAAGAGAAGTGATAGACTTGGTATCTCTGGCATCTTTGGCGAGGCTTGACAAATCATACTCTGTGGTTTACAGTGATGTTTGTCTATCAAGAAGAGAGGACCTTTTAACATAAAGTTAGTTAAATCCATACTACTATCAATCCATAATGACCATTTTTGAAGAGAAGTGATAGACTTGGTATCTCTGGCATCTTTGGCGAGACTTGAAGAATCATACTCTGTTGTTTACAGTGATGTTTGTCGATCAAGATGAATGGAGGTTTTAACATGAAGTTAGGTAAATCCAAACTACTATCAATCCATAATGACCACTTTCGAAGAAAAGTAATAGACTTGGTATCTCTGGTATTGTTGGCAAGGCTTGAAGAATTTTATTCTGTGGTTTACAGTGATGTTTGTCGATCAAGAAGACAGGAGGTTTTAACATGACGTTAGTTAAATCCATACTACTATCAGTCCATAAAGACCATTTTCGAAGCGAAGTGATAGACTTGGTATCTCTGGCATCTTTGGCGAGGCTTGAAGAATCATACTCTGTGGTTTACAGTGATGTTTGTCTATCAAGAAGACAGGACGTTTTAACATGAAGTTAGTTAAATCCATACTACTATCAGTCCATAAAGACCATTTTCGAAGAGAAGTGATAGACTTGGTATCTCTGGTATTGTTGGCAAGGCTTGAAGAATTTATTCTGTGGTTTACAGTGATGTTTGTCGATCAAGATGACAGGAGGTTTTAACATGAAGTTAGTTAAGTCCATACTACTATCAATCCATAATGACAATCTTCAAAGAGAAGTGATAGACTTAGTATCTCTGGTATTGTCGGCAAAGCTTGAAGAATTTTATTATGTGGTTTAGAGTGATGTTTGTCGATCAAGGAAACGGTAGGTTTTAATATGAAGATAGTTAAATTCTTACTACTGTCAATCCACAATGACCATCTTCGAAGAGAAGTGATAGACTTGGTATCTTTGGCATCTTTGGCGAGGCTTGACGAATCATACTCTGTGGTTTACAGTGATGTTTGTCGATCAAGAAGACAGGAGGTTTTAACATGAAGTTAGTTAAACCCATACTACTATCAGTCCATAAAGACCATTTTCGAAGAGAAGTGATAGACTTGGTATCTCTGGTATTGTTGGCAAGGCTTGAAGAATTTATTCTGTGGTTTACAGTGAAGTTTGTCGATCAAAG
This sequence comes from Aphrophora alni, assembly GCA_963513935.1. Lineage (NCBI taxonomy): Eukaryota > Metazoa > Arthropoda > Insecta > Hemiptera > Aphrophoridae > Aphrophora > Aphrophora alni. The sequence goes on along the minus strand of OY740765.1, from coordinate 140,725,613 downwards.
ACACGGTAGGTTTTAATATGAAGATAGTTAAATTCTTACTACTGTCAATCCACAATGACCATCTTCGAAGAGAAGTAATAGACTTGGTATCTCTGGTATCTTTAGCAAGGCTTGACAAATCTTACTCTGTGGTTTAAATTGATGTTTGTCGATCAAGACGTCAGGAGGTTTTAACATGAAGTTAGTTAAATCAATACTACTATCAATCCATAATGACAATCTTCAAAGAGAAGTGATAGACTTAGTATCTCTGGTATTGTTGGCAAAGCTTGAAGAATTTTATTATGTGGTTTAGAGTGATGTTTGTCGATCAAGGAAACGGTAGGTTTTATTATGAAGATAGTTAAATTCTTACTACTGTCAATCCACAATGACCATCTTCGAAGAGAAGTGATAGACTTGGTATCTTTGGCATCTTTGGCGAGGCTTGACGAATCATACTCTGTGGTTTACAGTGATGTTTGTCGATCAAGAAGACAGGAGGTTTTAACATGAAGTTAGTTAAATCCATACTACTATCAGTCCATAAAGACCATTTTCGAAGAGAAGTGATAGACTTGGTATCTCTGGTATTGTTGGCAAGGCTTGAAGAATTTATTCTGTGGTTTACAGTGATGTTTGTCGATCAAGATGACAGGAGGTTTTAACATGAAGTTAGTTAAGTCCATACTACTATCAATCCATAATGACAATCTTCAAAGAGAAGTGATAGACTTAGTATCTCTGGTATTGTTGGCAAAGCTTGAAGAATTTTATTATGTGGTTTAGAGTGATGTTTGTCGATCAAGGAAACGGTAGGTTTTAATATGAAGATAGTTAAATTCTTACTACTGTCAATCCACAATGACCATCTTCGAAGAGAAGTGATAGACTTGGTATCTTTGGCATCTTTGGCGAGGCTTGACGAATCATACTCTGTGGTTTACAGTGATGTTTGTCGATCAAGAAGACAGGAGGTTTTAACATGAAGTTAGTTAAATCCATACTACTATCAGTCCATAAAGACCATTTTCGAAGAGAAGTGATAGACTTGGTATCTCTGGTATTGTTGGCAAGGCTTGAAGAATTTATTCTGTGGTTTACAGTGATGTTTGTCGATCAAAGACACGGTAGGTTTTAATATGAAGATAGTTAAATTCTTACTACTGTCAATCCACAATGACCATCTTCGAAGAGAAGTAATAGACTTGGTATCTCTGGTATCTTTAGCAAGGCTTGACAAATCTTACTCTGTGGTTTACATTGATGTTTGTCGATCAAGAAGCCAGGAGGTTTTAACATGAAGTTAGTTAAATCCATACTATTATCAGTCCATATTGACCATTTTCAAAGAGAAGTGATAGACTTGGTATCTCTGGTATTGTTGGCAAGGCTTGAAGAATTTTATTCTGTGGTTTACAGTGATGTTTGTCGATCAAGATGACAGGAGGTTTTAACATGAAGTTAGTTAAGTCCATACTACTATCAATCCATAATGACAATCTTCAAACAAAAGTGATAGACTTAGTATCTCTGGTATTGTTGGCAAGGCTTGAAGAATTTTATTATGTGGTTTAGAAAGATGTTTGTCGATCAAGGAAACGGTAGGTTTTAATATGAAGATAGTTAAATTCTTACTACTGTCAATCCACGATGACCATCTTCGAAGAGAAGTGATAGACTTGGTATCTCTGGTATCTTTAGCAAGGCTTGACAAATCTTACTCTGTGGTTTACATTGATGTTTGTCGATCAAGAAGCCAGGAGGTTTTAACATGAAGTTAGTTAAATCCATACTACTATCAGTCCATATTGACCATTTTCAAAGAGAAGTGATAGACTTGTTATCTCTGGTATTGTTGGCAAGGCCTGAAGAATTTTATTCTGTGGTTTACAGTGATGTTTGTCGATCAAGATGACAGGATATTTTAACATGAAGATAGTTAAATAAAAACTACTATCAATCCATAATTACCATCTTCGAAGAGAAGTGATAGTCTTAGTATCTCTGGCATTTTGGCGAGGCTTGACGAATCATACTCTGTGGTTTACAGTGATGTTTGTCGATCAAGAAGACAGGAGGTTTTAACATGAAGTTAGTTAAATCCATACTACTATCAGTCCATAAAGACCTTTTTCGAAGAGAAGTGATAGACTTGGTATCTCTGGCATCTTTGGCGAGGCTTGAAGAATGATACTCTGTGGTTTACAGTGATGTTTGTCTATCAAGAAGACAGGACGTTTTAACATGAAGTTAGTTAGTTAAATCCATACTACTATCAATCCATAATGACCATTTTTGAAGAGAAGTGATAGACTTGGTATCTCTGGCATCTTTGGCGAGGCTTGAAGAATCATACTCTGTGGTTTACAGTGATGTTTGTCGATCAAGAAGACAGGAGGTTTTAACATGACGTTAGTTAAATCCATACTACTATCAGTCCATAAAGACCATTTTCGAAGCGAAGTGATAGACTTGGTATCTCTGGCATCTTTGGCGAGGCTTGAAGAATCATACTCTGTGGTTTACAGTGATGTTTGTCTATCAAGAAGACAGGACGTTTTAACATGAAGTTAGTTAAATCCATACTACTATCAGTCCATAAAGACCATTTTCGAAGAGAAGTGATAGACTTGGTATCTCTGGTATTGTTGGCAAGGCTTGAAGAATTTATTCTGTGGTTTACAGTGATGTTTGTCGATCAAGATGACAGGAGGTTTTAACATGAAGTTAGTTAAGTCCATACTACTATCAATCCATAATGACAATCTTCAAAGAGAAGTGATAGACTTAGTATCTCTGGTATTGTCGGCAAAGCTTGAAGAATTTTATTATGTGGTTTAGAGTGATGTTTGTCGATCAAGGAAACGGTAGGTTTTAATATGAAGATAGTTAAATTCTTACTACTGTCAATCCACAATGACCATCTTCGAAGAGAAGTGATAGACTTGGTATCTTTGGCATCTTTGGCGAGGCTTGACGAATCATACTCTGTGGTTTACAGTGATGTTTGTCGATCAAGAAGACAGGAGGTTTTAACATGAAGTTAGTTAAACCCATACTACTATCAGTCCATAAAGACCATTTTCGAAGAGAAGTGATAGACTTGGTATCTCTGGTATTGTTGGCAAGGCTTGAAGAATTTATTCTGTGGTTTACAGTGATGTTTGTCGATCAAAGACACGGTAGGTTTTAATATGAAGATAGTTAAATTCTTACTACTGTCAATCCACAATGACCATCTTCGAAGAGAAGTAATAGACTTGGTATCTCTGGTATCTTTAGCAAGGCTTGACAAATCTTACTCTGTGGTTTAAATTGATGTTTGTCGATCAAGACGTCAGGAGGTTTTAACATGAAGTTAGTTAAATCAATACTACTATCAATCCATAATGACAATCTTCAAAGAGAAGTGATAGACTTAGTATCTCTGGTATTGTTGGCAAAGCTTGAAGAATTTTATTATGTGGTTTAGAGTGATGTTTGTCGATCAAGGAAACGGTAGGTTTTATTATGAAGATAGTTAAATTCTTACTACTGTCAATCCACAATGACCATCTTCGAAGAGAAGTGATAGACTTGGTATCTTTGGCATCTTTGGCGAGGCTTGACGAATCATACTCTGTGGTTTACAGTGATGTTTGTCGATCAAGAAGACAGGAGGTTTTAACATGAAGTTAGTTAAATCCATACTACTATCAGTCCATAAAGACCATTTTCGAAGAGAAGTGATAGACTTGGTATCTCTGGTATTGTTGGCAAGGCTTGAAGAATTTATTCTGTGGTTTACAGTGATGTTTGTCGATCAAGATGACAGGAGGTTTTAACATGAAGTTAGTTAAGTCCATACTACTATCAATCCATAATGACAATCTTCAAAGAGAAGTGATAGACTTAGTATCTCTGGTATTGTTGGCAAAGCTTGAAGAATTTTATTATGTGGTTTAGAGTGATGTTTGTCGATCAAGGAAACGGTAGGTTTTAATATGAAGATAGTTAAATTCTTACTACTGTCAATCCACAATGACCATCTTCGAAGAGAAGTGATAGACTTGGTATCTTTGGCATCTTTGGCGAGGCTTGACGAATCATACTCTGTGGTTTACAGTGATGTTTGTCGATCAAGAAGACAGGAGGTTTTAACATGAAGTTAGTTAAATCCATACTACTATCAGTCCATAAAGACCATTTTCGAAGAGAAGTGATAGACTTGGTATCTCTGGTATTGTTGGCAAGGCTTGAAGAATTTATTCTGTGGTTTACAGTGATGTTTGTCGATCAAAGACACGGTAGGTTTTAATATGAAGATAGTTAAATTCTTACTACTGTCAATCCACAATGACCATCTTCGAAGAGAAGTAATAGACTTGGTATCTCTGGTATCTTTAGCAAGGCTTGACAAATCTTACTCTGTGGTTTACATTGATGTTTGTCGATCAAGAAGCCAGGAGGTTTTAACATGAAGTTAGTTAAATCCATACTATTATCAGTCCATATTGACCATTTTCAAAGAGAAGTGATAGACTTGGTATCTCTGGTATTGTTGGCAAGGCTTGAAGAATTTTATTCTGTGGTTTACAGTGATGTTTGTCGATCAAGATGACAGGAGGTTTTAACATGAAGTTAGTTAAGTCCATACTACTATCAATCCATAATGACAATCTTCAAACAAAAGTGATAGACTTAGTATCTCTGGTATTGTTGGCAAGGCTTGAAGAATTTTATTATGTGGTTTAGAAAGATGTTTGTCGATCAAGGAAACGGTAGGTTTTAATATGAAGATAGTTAAATTCTTACTACTGTCAATCCACGATGACCATCTTCGAAGAGAAGTGATAGACTTGGTATCTCTGGTATCTTTAGCAAGGCTTGACAAATCTTACTCTGTGGTTTACATTGATGTTTGTCGATCAAGAAGCCAGGAGGTTTTAACATGAAGTTAGTTAAATCCATACTACTATCAGTCCATATTGACCATTTTCAAAGAGAAGTGATAGACTTGTTATCTCTGGTATTGTTGGCAAGGCCTGAAGAATTTTATTCTGTGGTTTACAGTGATGTTTGTCGATCAAGATGACAGGATATTTTAACATGAAGATAGTTAAATAAAAACTACTATCAATCCATAATTACCATCTTCGAAGAGAAGTGATAGTCTTAGTATCTCTGGCATTTTGGCGAGGCTTGACGAATCATACTCTGTGGTTTACAGTGATGTTTGTCGATCAAGAAGACAGGAGGTTTTAACATGAAGTTAGTTAAATCCATACTACTATCAGTCCATAAAGACCTTTTTCGAAGAGAAGTGATAGACTTGGTATCTCTGGCATCTTTGGCGAGGCTTGAAGAATGATACTCTGTGGTTTACAGTGATGTTTGTCTATCAAGAAGACAGGACGTTTTAACATGAAGTTAGTTAGTTAAATCCATACTACTATCAATCCATAATGACCATTTTTGAAGAGAAGTGATAGACTTGGTATCTCTGGCATCTTTGGCGAGGCTTGAAGAATCATACTCTGTGGTTTACAGTGATGTTTGTCGATCAAGAAGACAGGAGGTTTTAACATGACGTTAGTTAAATCCATACTACTATCAGTCCATAAAGACCATTTTCGAAGCGAAGTGATAGACTTGGTATCTCTGGCATCTTTGGCGAGGCTTGAAGAATCATACTCTGTGGTTTACAGTGATGTTTGTCTATCAAGAAGACAGGACGTTTTAACATGAAGTTAGTTAAATCCATACTACTATCAGTCCATAAAGACCATTTTCGAAGAGAAGTGATAGACTTGGTATCTCTGGTATTGTTGGCAAGGCTTGAAGAATTTATTCTGTGGTTTACAGTGATGTTTGTCGATCAAGATGACAGGAGGTTTTAACATGAAGTTAGTTAAGTCCATACTACTATCAATCCATAATGACAATCTTCAAAGAGAAGTGATAGACTTAGTATCTCTGGTATTGTCGGCAAAGCTTGAAGAATTTTATTATGTGGTTTAGAGTGATGTTTGTCGATCAAGGAAACGGTAGGTTTTAATATGAAGATAGTTAAATTCTTACTACTGTCAATCCACAATGACCATCTTCGAAGAGAAGTGATAGACTTGGTATCTTTGGCATCTTTGGCGAGGCTTGACGAATCATACTCTGTGGTTTACAGTGATGTTTGTCGATCAAGAAGACAGGAGGTTTTAACATGAAGTTAGTTAAACCCATACTACTATCAGTCCATAAAGACCATTTTCGAAGAGAAGTGATAGACTTGGTATCTCTGGTATTGTTGGCAAGGCTTGAAGAATTTATTCTGTGGTTTACAGTGATGTTTGTCGATCAAAGACACGGTAGGTTTTAATATGAAGATAGTTAAATTCTTACTACTGTCAATCCACAATGACCATCTTCGAAGAGAAGTAATAGACTTGGTATCTCTGGTATCTTTAGCAAGGCTTGACAAATCTTACTCTGTGGTTTAAATTGATGTTTGTCGATCAAGACGTCAGGAGGTTTTAACATGAAGTTAGTTAAATCAATACTACTATCAATCCATAATGACAATCTTCAAAGAGAAGTGATAGACTTAGTATCTCTGGTATTGTTGGCAAAGCTTGAAGAATTTTATTATGTGGTTTAGAGTGATGTTTGTCGATCAAGGAAACGGTAGGTTTTATTATGAAGATAGTTAAATTCTTACTACTGTCAATCCACAATGACCATCTTCGAAGAGAAGTGATAGACTTGGTATCTTTGGCATCTTTGGCGAGGCTTGACGAATCATACTCTGTGGTTTACAGTGATGTTTGTCGATCAAGAAGACAGGAGGTTTTAACATGAAGTTAGTTAAATCCATACTACTATCAGTCCATAAAGACCATTTTCGAAGAGAAGTGATAGACTTGGTATCTCTGGTATTGTTGGCAAGGCTTGAAGAATTTATTCTGTGGTTTACAGTGATGTTTGTCGATCAAGATGACAGGAGGTTTTAACATGAAGTTAGTTAAGTCCATACTACTATCAATCCATAATGACAATCTTCAAAGAGAAGTGATAGACTTAGTATCTCTGGTATTGTTGGCAAAGCTTGAAGAATTTTATTATGTGGTTTAGAGTGATGTTTGTCGATCAAGGAAACGGTAGGTTTTAATATGAAGATAGTTAAATTCTTACTACTGTCAATCCACAATGACCATCTTCGAAGAGAAGTGATAGACTTGGTATCTTTGGCATCTTTGGCGAGGCTTGACGAATCATACTCTGTGGTTTACAGTGATGTTTGTCGATCAAGAAGACAGGAGGTTTTAACATGAAGTTAGTTAAATCCATACTACTATCAGTCCATAAAGACCATTTTCGAAGAGAAGTGATAGACTTGGTATCTCTGGTATTGTTGGCAAGGCTTGAAGAATTTATTCTGTGGTTTACAGTGATGTTTGTCGATCAAAGACACGGTAGGTTTTAATATGAAGATAGTTAAATTCTTACTACTGTCAATCCACAATGACCATCTTCGAAGAGAAGTAATAGACTTGGTATCTCTGGTATCTTTAGCAAGGCTTGACAAATCTTACTCTGTGGTTTACATTGATGTTTGTCGATCAAGAAGCCAGGAGGTTTTAACATGAAGTTAGTTAAATCCATACTATTATCAGTCCATATTGACCATTTTCAAAGAGAAGTGATAGACTTGGTATCTCTGGTATTGTTGGCAAGGCTTGAAGAATTTTATTCTGTGGTTTACAGTGATGTTTGTCGATCAAGATGACAGGAGGTTTTAACATGAAGTTAGTTAAGTCCATACTACTATCAATCCATAATGACAATCTTCAAACAAAAGTGATAGACTTAGTATCTCTGGTATTGTTGGCAAGGCTTGAAGAATTTTATTATGTGGTTTAGAGTGATGTTTGTCGATCAAGGAAACGGTAGGTTTTAATATGAAGATAGTTAAATTCTTACTACTGTCAATCCACGATGACCATCTTCGAAGAGAAGTGATAGACTTGGTATCTCTGGTATCTTTAGCAAGGCTTGACAAATCTTACTCTGTGGTTTACATTGATGTTTGTCGATCAAGAAGCCAGGAGGTTTTAACATGAAGTTAGTTAAATCCATACTACTATCAGTCCATATTGACCATTTTCAAAGAGAAGTGATAGACTTGTTATCTCTGGTATTGTTGGCAAGGCCTGAAGAATTTTATTCTGTGGTTTACAGTGATGTTTGTCGATCAAGATGACAGGATATTTTAACATGAAGATAGTTAAATAAAAACTACTATCAATCCATAATTACCATCTTCGAAGAGAAGTGATAGTCTTAGTATCTCTGGCATTTTGGCGAGGCTTGAAAAATCATACTCTGTGGTTTACAGTGATGTTTGTCGATCAAGAAGACAGGAGGTTTTAACATGAAGTTAGTTAAATCCATACTACTATCAGTCCATAAAGACCTTTTTCGAAGAGAAGTGATAGACTTGGTATCTCTGGCATCTTTGGCGAGGCTTGAAGAATGATACTCTGTGGTTTACAGTGATGTTTGTCTATCAAGAAGACAGGACGTTTTAACATGAAGTTAGTTAGTTAAATCCATACTACTATCAATCCATAATGACCATTTTTGAAGAGAAGTGATAGACTTGGTATCTCTGGCATCTTTGGCGAGGCTTGAAGAATCATACTCTGTGGTTTACAGTGATGTTTGTCGATCAAGAAGACAGGAGGTTTTAACATGAAGTTAGGTAAATCCATACTACTATCAATCCATAAAGACCATTTTCGAAGAGAAGTGATAGACTTGGTATCTCTGGCATCTTTGGCGAGGCTTGAAGAATCATACTCTGTGGTTTACAGTGATGTTTGTCTATCAAGAAGACAGGACGTTTTAACATGAACTTAGTTAAGTCCATACTACTATCAATCCATAATGACAATCTTCAAAGAGAAGTGATAGACTTAGTATCTCTGGTATTGTTGGCAAAGCTTGAAGAATTTTATTATGTGGTTTAGAGTGATGTTTGTCGATCAAGGAAACGGTAGGTTTTAATATGAAGATAGTTAAATTCTTACTACTGTCAATCCACAATGACCATCTTCGAAGAGAAGTAATAAACTTGGTATCTCTGGTATCTTTGGCGAGGCTTGACGAATCATACTCTGTGGTTTACAGTGATGTTTGTCGATCAAGAAGACAGGAGGTTTTAACATGAAGTTAGTTAAATCCATACTACTATCAGTCCATAAAGACCATTTTCGAAGAGAAGTGATAGACTTGGTATCTCTGGTATTGTTGGCAAGGCTTGAAGAATTTATTCTGTGGTTTACAGTGATGTTTGTCGATCAAAGACATGGTAGGTTTTAATATGAAGATAGTTAAATTCTTACTACTGTCAATCCACAATGACCATCTTCGAAGAGAAGTAATAGACTTGGTATCTCTGGTATCTTTAGCAAGGCTTGACAAATCTTACTCTGTGGTTTACATTGATGTTTGTCGATCAAGAAGCCAGGAGGTTTTAACATGAAGTTAGTTAAATCCATACTATTATCAGTCCATATTGACCATTTTCAAAGAGAAGTGATAGACTTGGTATCTCTGGTATTGTTGGCAAGGCTTGAAGAATTTTATTCTGTGGTTTACAGTGATGTTTGTCTATCAAGATGACAGGAGGTTTTAACATGAAGTTAGTTAAGTCCATACTACTATCAATCCATAATGACAATCTTCAAAGAGAAGTGATAGACTTAGTATCTCTGGTATTGTTGGCAAGGCTTGAAGAATTTTATTATGTGGTTTAGAGTGATGTTTGTCTATCAAGGAAACGGTAGGTTTTAATATGAAGATAGTTAAATTCTTACTACTGTCAATCCACGATGACCATCTTCGAAGAGAAGTGATAGACTTGGTATCTCTGGCATCTTTGGCAAGGCTTGACGAATCATACTCTGTGGTTTACAATTATGTTTGTCGATCAAGAAGACAGGAGGTTTTAACATGAAGTTAGTTAAATCCATACTACTATCAGTCCATAAAGACCATTTTCGAAGAGAAGTGATAGACTTGGTATCTCTGGTAAATTTGTCAAGGCTTGAAGAATTTTATTCAGTGGTTTACAGTGATTTTTGTCGATCAAGGACACGGTAGATTTTAATATAAAGATAGTTAAATTCCTACTACTGTCAATCCACAATGACCATCTTCGAAGGGAAGTGATAGACTTGGTATCTCTGGCATCTTTGGCGAGGCTTGAAGAATCATACTCTGTGGTTTACAGTGATGTTTGTCGATCAAGAAGACAGGAGGTTTTAACATGAAGTTAGGTAAATCCATACTACTATCAATCCATAATAACCATTTTCGAAGAGAAGTGATAGACTTGATCTCTCTGGTATTGTTGGCAAGGCTTGAAGAATTTTATTCTGCGGTTTACAGTGATGTTTGTCGATCAAGGACACGGTAGGTTTTAATATGAAGATAGTTAAATTCTTACTTCTGTCAATCCACAATGACCATTTTCGAAGAGAAGTGATAGACTTGGTATCTCTGGTATCTTTAGCTAGGCTTGACGAATCTTACTCTGTGGTTTACATTGATGTTTGTCGATCAAGAAGACAGGAGGTTTTAACATGAAGTTAGTTAATTCATACTACTATCAATCCATAATGACAATCTTCAAAGAGAAGTGATAGACTTGGTATCTCTGGTATTGTTGGCAAGGCTTGAAGAATTTTATTCTGTGGTTTACAGTGATGTTTGTCGATCAAAGACACGGTAGGTTTTAATATGAAGATAGTTAAATTCTTACTACTGTCAATCCACAATGACCATCTTCGAAGAGAAGTAATAGACTTGGTATCTCTGGTATCTTTAGCAAGGCTTGACAAATCTTACTCTGTGGTTTACATTGATGTTTGTCGATCAAGAAGCCAGGAGGTTTTAACATGAAGTTAGTTAAATCCATACTACTATCAGTCCATATTGACCATTTTCAAAGAGAAGTGATAGACTTGTTATCTCTGGTATTGTTGGCAAGGCCTGAAGAATTTTATTCTGTGGTTTACAGTGATGTTTGTCGATCATGGACACGGTAGATTTTAATATGAAGATAGTTAAATTCTTACTACTGTCAATCCACAATGACCATCTTCGAAGAGAAGTGATAGACTTGGTATCTCTGGCATCTTTGGCGAGGCTTGACGAATCATACTCTGTGGTTTACAGTGATATTTGTCTATCTAGAAGAGAGGACGTTTTAACATGAAGTTAGTTAAATCCATACTACTATCAATCCATAATGACCATTTTTGAAGAGAAGTGATAGACTTGGTATCTCTGGCATCTTTGGCGAGACTTGAAGAATCATACTCTGTTGTTTACAGTGATGTTTGTCGATCAAGATGAATGGAGGTTTTAACATGAAGTTAGGTAAATCCAAACTACTTTCAATCCATAATGACCACTTTCGAAGAAAAGTAATAGACTTGGTATCTCTGGTATTGTTGGCAAGGCTTGAAGAATTTTATTCTGTGGTTTACAGTGATGTTCGTCGATCAAGATGACAGGAGATTTTAACATGAAGATAGTTAAATAAAAACTACTATCAATCCATAATTACCATCTTCGAAGAGAAGTGATAGTCTTAGTATCTCTGGCATCTTTGGCGAGGCTTGACGAATCATACTCTGTGGTTTACATTGATGTTTGTCGATCAAGACGCCAGGAGGTTTTAACATGAAGTTAGTTAAATCCATACTATTATCAGTCCATATTGACCATTTTCAAAGAGAAGTGATAGACTTGGTATCTCTGGTATTGTTGGCAAGGCTTGAAGAATTTTATTCTGTGGTTTACAGTGATGTTTGTCGATCATGGACACGGTAGATTTTAATATGAAGATAGTTAAATTCTTACTACTATCAATCCATAATGACCATCTTCGAAGAGAAGTAATAGGCTTGGTATCTCTGGTATCTTTAGCAAGGCTTGACAAATCTTACTCTGTGGTTTACATTGATGTTTGTCGATCAAGAAGCCAGGAGGTTTTAACATGAAGTTAGTTAAATCCATACTACTATCAATCCATAATGACCATTTTTGAAGAGAAGTGATAGACTTGGTATCTCTGGTATCTTTGGCGAGACTTGAAGAATCATACTCTGTTGTTTACAGTGATGTTTGTCGATCAAGAAGACAGGAGGTTTTAACATGAAGTTAGTTAAATCCATACTACTATCAGTCCATAAAGACCATTTTCGAAGAGAATTGATAGACTTGATCTCTCTGGTATTGTTGGCAAGGCTTGAAGAATTTTATTCTGCGGTTTACAGTGATGTTTGTCGATCAAGGACACGGTAGGTTTTAATATGAAGATAGTTAAATTCTTACTTCTGTCAATCCACAATGACCATCTTCGAAGAGAAGTGATAGACTTGGTATCTCTGGTATCTTAAGCTAGGCTTGACGAATCTTACTCTGTGGTTTACATTGATGTTTGTCGATCAAGAAGACAGGAGGTTTTAACATGAAGTTAGTTAATTCATACTACTATCAATCCATAATGACAATCTTCAAAGAGAAGTGATAGACTTGGTATCTCTGGTATTGTTGGCAAGGCTTGAAGAAATTCATTCTGTGGTTTACAGTGATGTTTGTCTATCAAGGAGAGGACGTTTTAACATGAAGTTAGTTAAATCCATACTACTATCAATCCATAATGACCATTTTTGAAGAGAAGTGATAGACTTGGTATCTCTGGTATTGTATCAAGGCTTGAAGAATTTTATTCTGTGGTTTACAGTGATGTTTGTCGATCAAGATGACAGGAGATTTTAACATGAAGATAGTTAAATAAAAACTACTATCAATCCATAATGACCATTTTCGAAGAGAAGTGATAGACTTGGTATCTCTGGCATCTTTAGCGAGGCTTGAAGAATCATACTCTGTGGTTTACAGTGATGTTTGTCAATCAAGGACACGGTAGGTTTTAATATGAATATAGTTAAATTCTTACTACTGTCAATCCACAATGACCATCTTCGAAGAGAAGTGATAGACTTGGTATCTCTGGCATCTTTGGTGAGGCTTGACGAATCATACTCTGTGGTTTACAGTGATGTTTGTCGATCAAGAAGAGAGGAGGTTTTAACATGATGTTAGTTAAATCCATACTACTATCAATCCATAATGACAATCTTCAAAGAGAAGTGATAGACTTGGTATCTCTGGCATCTTTGGCGAGGCTTGATGAATCTTACTCTGTGGTTTACAGTGATGTTTGTCGATCAAGAAGACAGGAGGTTTTAAAATGAAGTTAGTTAAATGCATGCTATTATCAATCCATAATGACTATCTTCAAAGAGAAGTCATAAACTTGGTATCTCTGGTATCTTTAGCAAGGCTTGAGAAATCTTACTCTGTGGTTTACATTGATATTTGTAGATCAAGAAGCCAGGAGGTTTTAACATGGTTAGCTAAATCCTTACTACTATCAGTCCATAATGACCATTTTCGAAGAGAAGTGATAGACTTGGTATCTCTGGTATTGTTGGCAAGGCTTGAAGATTTTTATTCTGTGGTTTACAGTGATGTTTGTCGATCAAGGACACGGTAGGTTTTATATGAAGATAGTTAAATTCTTACTACTGTCAATCCACAATGACCATCTTCGAAGAGAAGTGATAGACTTGGTATCTCTGGCGAGGCTTGACGAATCATACTCTGTGGTTTACAGTGATTTTTGTCGATCAAGAAGAGAGGAGGTTTTAACATGAAGTTAGTTAAATCCATACTACTATCGATCCATAATGTCCATTTTCGAAGAGAAGTGATAGACTTGGTACCTCTGGTATTGTTGGCAAGGCTTGAAGAATTCTATTCTGTGGTTTACAGTGATGTTTGTCGATCAAGGACACGGTAGGTTTTAATATGAAGATAGTTAAATTCTTAATACTGTCAATCCACAATGACCATCTTCGAAGAGAAGTGATAGACTTGGTATCTCTGGTATCTTTGGCAAGGCTTGACGAATCTTACACTGTGGTTTACAGTGATGTTGTTCGATCAAGAAGCCAGGAGATTTTAACATGAAGTTAGTTAAATCCATACTACTATCAATCCATAATGGCCATCTTCGAAGAGAAGTAATAGACTTGGTATCTCTGGCATCTTTGACAACGCTTGACGAATCTTACAATGTGGTTTACAGTGATGTTTGTCGGTCAAGGAGGCGGTAGGTTTTCACATGTAGATAGTTAAGTTCATATTACTGTCAATCCATAATGACCATCTTCGAAGAGAAGTGATAGACTTGGTATCTTTGGCAAGGCTTGAAGAATCTTATTTTGTGGTATACAGTGATGTTTGTCGATTAAGGAGGCGGTAAGTTTTAACATGTAGATAGTTAAGTTTTAACATGTAGATAGTTAAGTTCATACTACCGTCAATCCATAATGACCATCTTCGAAGAGAAGTGATAGACTTGGTATCTCTGGTATTGTTGGCAAGGCTTGAAGAATTTTATTCTGTGTTTTACAGTGATGTTTGTCGATCAAGGACACGGTAGGTTTTGGCCGTGGACATCCTAGTGGCCATGGACCAATTTTCTAAAATTACACGGTTGTGCCGGTACGGGAAGCCACCACTTCTAGTACCATCAAAGCTCTCGAGCAAAACATCTTCCAGCATTTCGGCTTCCCAAAAATCATCATCTCGGACAATGCCACGTGTTTCACTTCTCACGTCTTTCGCAACTTCTGCTTCGCTCGAGTAATCAAGTCTGCCACCCTTTCACCCTATCATCCTCAGCCAGCCAATGCATAACGAATCAATCGAAACTTAAAGGCAGTATTGATTGTGTATCACTCAAAAGACCAAACCACCTGGGACACTTCACTTTCATGGCTACAGCTAGCCTTCAACTTTGCTCAAAATGAGTCCATAAAAACCTATCCTTTAAAAATAATGTTCAATTTCCTACCGAATACACCGCTGAGCTTATCCTGGAACATCAACGACCTTTTACCTAGGGAAAGTTCTGACTCCAAAGAAATTTGGAGTCAAGCTAAACATCCCCTGCTTCAAGCACATCAGAAGTCCGAGAAAGTGTACAATAAAAATAGGAAACCTCACACCTTCAGGATTGGCGAAATAGTTTGGTGTAAAACACACCATCTGAGTTTCGCGGCTGATAAAAGGACAGCCAAACTCATGCCTCGATGATCTGGCTCCTTCCGAATACTTGACTTTCTTATTCCCGTCACAGTTTCCCCTTCTTTTAAAAACTCCAACCGGTTCATCAAAAAGGCTCTTGTTGAGCAGCTCTAACCGCACTACACTCCTCCTGAGGAAAACACCTCACCCGAAATTATCTTTCATCAACCTTTAGGTCGCCATGAGCTAAGGAATCCCACCTGATAATTCTTCACCACTTGTGTGGTTATTCTCGGTTTTATACCGACTCATGCTTGCAAGCAAACCCACCGGACTTGTCTTTAACCCTAGACTGGCCATCTCGTGAGCATATTATTTCTTCTCTAATGAGAGACTGATCACCTCTTACTTAGAGAAACTCTTAAACAGGATTTCAATATCCTCCAAACCTTTGGACATAGTGAGTCCAGCCTGCATGGAATAATTCTTGTGTATGTTATTGTTTGTGTTTAAATTGTTATTAGTTTTGTATCTTGTCTTATATTTCTCTTGTGTTTTGTACTTGTTCATGATATTCTTGGTGAAGGTGTATTGACCAGATTACGGTCGTCGTTGGGTTCTTTAGTTATAGGTTAGGTATCTGCTTAGCTTAAGTTTTAGGAGATATCCTTTACATGAAGCCTTGTCACCTGCTCTCTCCCGGGGACTCCGTCTTTTGTAGGTTGAAAACTGTAACGTCAAAATTATCAACCTTGCAGATTTAATTTTATGATTTCCGAATGCCCTAATCGTAGGCGTCCATCAGCTACTGCAACCTGGTGGACAGACTTTGAACGCAGCCTCGGGCGATCTGACTCTGCACTTGACCCTTGCAGATAACTTCAAGGGCAGAGTCTATAAGGTTTGGTTCTAATGTAATGTCGTGCACACGCTACCATTTTTCTGTCTTTTTGATAGTCTCCTAGAGTTATTCAATATGAATCAAAATTTCGTGCGAGATTAATAATAATAATAATTTTAAAAAAAAACCTGATACTAAAATCATGTGTGAAAGTACATACTTCAATGGTGTGCATATCTATTGTTTCTCATAACATCTGACCTTCAAAAAAAACATGTCTCATCATACCAGGTAACTCAAAGATTTTCATTTTTGAGTAAATTAAGTTGACCATATTAAGAAAATATGTATTTTTTATTTCAGGAATGTAAAATTTAGAAATCTTTAGTCATAATTAAATTTTAAGTTATCTGTAAATTCTTTTAAAGCGTAAATTCATATAATCTTTATAAAATCAAATTTATAATCTTCAGCTAATTATAGAATCAAAGCATTAATTAATGAATCATTTATTTTAATTGCAACTAATATTGAATTGCTTGTAAATTGTACCAGTTTAAAATTCAAACAAAAGCAAAAGCTTCCTTTCTATCTTTAATAATGGAAAGTCATTTTGTAGTTTATTTGTAAATACATATATTATAACATTTTGCATTTAAAGAAATTGCCTTTTTTTAAATATAAATTAATTACAGAAACCTTAATATGTTGCTCATAAACCTGTCTAGAACTGTTTGTGCTTTGTTAATCGGCACATGTATTTTTTGTGTAGCAAAATGCTGGTTTAAGCAAGAGGGAACAAGAAACTGAGTTCTAGCAGAGTTTCAAGTTCATGCAAAAACTGAGGACTTCCCAAGTCATAAACACAAAAAACGCAAAATAATGAACAATTTAGTCTGAGAGTTAACTTAGTGAAAAATAAACTTGAACTGTCTCTGTAGAATAATTTCGAATGTTTGATGAGCTAGACGTAGTAAAATTTCTTTTGTAAAAAAAAATATATGTACAAAACGTAAAAAATAAAAATGGATGGGGATACGCATGCTTTTTCGGCTTCACGACCCCAAAGGGGGTTAATCTTCAAAATTAAAAAAACAATTGACGCCAATATAAATTTACCTTTCTTAAAATATATGGTTAAAACTAATTTTTCTTTTCAGTTGGCCAACTTAGTTTTAGAGGTTTAATTAATAAATTGTCATATATTATGTGTAATTCATAAGTCAAAAGTTGTTAACTTTAATATACGTAATTTTAAAACTAAATTTTGTAACTCTTAACATTTTGATGAATTGTTTCTTTTGTCTTTTTAAAATTCACTTGGTAACTAATTGTATGGGGGGGGGTTGATTTAAATAATGTGTAAAACTTTTCTTGGGGGCGTATAACAATGTAAAATATATATAAATACTTTCAATTGTTACCTTTCAGATAATTCTACTTACTTATTAAATAAGTCAATCTGCTAATCTATGTTACATTTTTTGTGTAAATGGTTAACTTGATTTTGTCCAAAGTGAAATAAATCAGAGGTCAATTGAAATTCTAATCCTTCTCATTCAAACATGTTACCAACCTGGTTCCAAAAATTAAACTTTTAAGGATCTCCTCATGAAATTCTTAAAATAAAAATAATTGGTAACAACCACATTTTATATTCCAATTTTAATATTGTGGTTGTTGTCAAATTTACACACAGATGACAACGACGAAATACGGCTTTCATGTTGAAAATAATATAAATCAAAATTTCATAACTAAATTTGATATCATACCCAAAAACTAAGAAAAGCTAAGCAATTTTTATGCTATTCAGGGTTATAGCAAATTTCATGCTATAAAATACTTGTGGTTAAAAATGGAAAGACATATGTTAATCTTCCAGCATATTCAAATAGAATGTAGTTTACAATTTTATTGAATATCAAGTTGTGAGTTCTATAGTTTCAAATGTTAAACTTTTTAAATACCCTGTATTTTCTATTTGTACAAATGTTTTATTTGATTGGATTAGTCATCATGGGACATGGCACACTAGTTTTGAGATACAGGATATACAGTCCTCTCTCTCTCTCTCTCTCTCTCTCTCTCTCTCTCTCTCTCTCTCTCTCTCTCTCTCTCTCTCTCTCTCTCCCCTCTCCCCCTCTCCCCTTATGGAGTGAAATGCATGTTTGTACAGTCACATTCTCCTATAAAAAATTTACCTTCCCTGATAAAGTTTAAACTAAAATACTTGTTTGTCATGTTTAATAATCACTCTAAGCAACAACACCACCACATGATTTGTACCTTTGTTTTGACACAATCAAATTGGGTAATTCTACATCATTATTTCCGATTTGTGCTTTGTAAAAAATAATAAAATTACTAAAATGGTAAAAAACTCTCTCATTATGTGTGAAAATACAAATTTATACATGAATGTAAAATTTAATATTAACGCAGATTACTTTTGTTATAAAACTAAGATTTTCATTGTAATTTAAGACGAGTACATTTTCTTTTCTAAAGTTATTTTTTTAGTTCGATCTTTTAATATGTTAAAGCTGAGATTTTTTGTTGTTGTTTATACTTTCATGAAGTAATGCAAAACCATACACCTTAGAACACTATTTACAGCAGTTATGAATATAAATAAACAATATACATACATAAAAATTATTTTCAGTATATAATAACCCATAAAAATAAACTTAATACCTTAATAAAATAAAATTTTCTTTTTAAACAAAAGAATAAAAACAAATTATAAAATAAAAAAATAAAAATTATGCACCCACTAGAGGAATCCTAATTCACTCTGCAAAAATCACCGCAATAAAACAAAACAAAAACTACTAGAATTCAAATAAATAAATAAATAAAAAAGAATTTTGAAGTATATTTTAAGATGAGCAAGCAAAAGTATTTATATTATATATAAGCAGTTTCATAGAACAGACAAGATAAACTGAGCTTAATTTCAGATTTTTAAAATTATAAAATAATTTAATTTTACTTTGTAAATCTTCCTGAATACAATTGTTGACAATACAACACACACACACACACACACACACACACACACACACACACACACACACACACACACACACACACACAGGTTTGTATGAGGTCCCCCCTAAGTACGACTCGCCCGAGCGCACAAACTCTGAAAGGCAGTAGCGAGGACTCACAAACTCTCATCTTATCTACCGAGGTCCCCATATTAAAACAGAATTTTAATAATGAAAAACCTTTAAAAAGCTATTAATTTTTGTGGATTCGTATTGCTTACGTAGTCGTCAATATTATATAAAAAAAATCAGATTTCTAACGTTAACTTTCAAAACGTGTTAAATTTAGTCCGATAACGAGGACCTACGAACTAGGAATGCAACTAGCGAGGACTCATATGTTTCTCAATAAATAACGAAACCGAGGACTTGACGACAGGTTCTCGCTAGCTGCATTGTGAGTTTGTATGAGCCCTCGCTAACAACATTGCGAGTTTGTGAGACCTACGAACTTTAAATTCTACAAACGAGGTCTCGTGCGTTCATAAAAAGTACGCTACCGAGGACCTTTTTACTCGTTCTTGCTAATTGCATTCTGAGAGTTTAGATTAATTTGTTTATTATATTATTTTGAAATTTTAAAAGGTGTCTTTACTGAACGTATTCTTTAATTTTGTTTTTATATTTATTATTAATATGTTAGAAGAATATAAACTTAAGCATCATCGTACGAACAGCCCAACAGGAAACAATGGCCTCTGTAGTTTGGGCTTTCAAGCTGCAGAGGTAGTAGCTGTTTCGAAAAAAGTTAGATAAAAACACAGTAGAAATGTAAACATTTTATAGATAATAAAATATATTATATAGCATTGATTATTATTTGGTAATATTACAAATATATAATATAAAATTAATAAATAAATAGATTGAAATTGCCATTTTAATCGAAATATGCCTACTTAGGAAAATGTATTAACAACCAAATCTATAACTAATTATAAGGGCTAGATATCAAATTTTTTACGAAATAATAATGTTTACAACTCTTCTTTCCTTGTAATATTTAGCATTGACTTGGTGGCCGGTTACATAAACGTCAATCAGACATGATCTATGATCATCGTCCAAATTGATCTAACACCAAGAGTTTGTGTTTATTATTGAGTATATGTTTAGAGTTCACCTAACATTATATTTTGTTGTATTTCTTCGTGTTTCATTTATTGTAGACATAAAAATTGACCAAGCTGCAAAATTAGCAGTCTAGTAGTCGTTCAGGTAGCCTCCGCCCCTAATAAAACAAAGGGGTTATAGTGAGTTGATGTAAAAAAAACTAAAAGTTTTGTTAACGGTTTTAGGCTAATGTCTCCAATGCCCAGTGTCTGTTGTCTTTAATACAGTGCAATTAAATTTATACCAAAATTCCATACAATCAATATGAACATATTTCAATAATAAAAATCAAATCCAATTTTAATGGTAATCTTTTAAATTTTGGACATTTATATTTCATTATTATTTTAAACACATATTATTGAGACATATATCAAATTTCACACACAATTTCTAAAACGCTTAAGTTTCGACTAAAAGTAATCGCACATTAGGACCGTTTAAGGTTATAATTATTATTGTTATGGAATAAATACTTCTTTGCACAGAACTTTGGTTTAACCGGAACAGAATGGTCAGGAACGAATTTAAAACCTATATCCTTTAATCAAAAATATTAAGGATTTGTGATTATAGATTGCCAAAAATTACCGTTTGCTGTTTTTACATTGAGGTGGATTGTAATACTATTATTGACGAACTCAATCGAAAGAAACTGACTTCTTAAACTGTTAAAGATTATAAATAGCTAGGAAAGAATACACAAGTCGTGACGAAAAAATTTGTCTTTTAAACCGAAAATTTATATCTTTGTTTTGTTTTATATGTGTGTGTGAATTTGTAACATAAATAAAATTAAAATTTATTTTGGGAACGTTTGATAGAGACGTTTCTACGGTAGTCTGTAGTTTATGTTTTCTAAAAATATTGTGACTGACCATTACATCTCTCTCATTATCAGGAATTATTTTGGCTTAATTGCTATGTTTAGGTTCGGGTAGCCAGGGCGTTAGGACTAACCTATAATAATTAAATAAAAAAAAATAGCCTCTCTTAGTTTTATGACACTAAGAGACAATTAAAAATATATTTTAAATGTGGCTGACGTTTTACCTTTTCGGGAAAATCATTGTTTTTAAAATTCCTTTAGACTTAAAGAAAGCAAACACTATCCCAATTCATATTGCCAACAATTAAAAATAGCGTATGCCTTTTACATTTTAGGAATCTTGATTTTCTTAGTAATAACGATGCCATTTTTTTAATCAAGATAAAAAACTACTGTTACCTATTAATTATAAACAAGTGAATGGATCAAAACAATAACGAACTTTGTCTAAGAACTGTTTCTTGTTAAATAAGAAAGTTTGTGTGTATGTATTATTGAAGCACACTTTAAGAGTGTTATATAGGTAAGAAATTTTTTTTAAAAAAAGTACCAAATTTAAAATGGACGAGGCAAAGGTGGGAGGCACAAGAAATTACCTGAAGTTAAAGTTGAAGAAGTCCTGGAAAATATTTCGAAGTTTTTAAAGAATAAATCGTACTATAATAGCTATTCAACAACTCGAGCAGAATATTGGAGAACTCAAAAAGGTCAATAGCTTATTTCAATAACCTATGTATGGTCAAAGTTATATGCTTCTTTGGCGCAGAAGGATAGCACTTTCGTAAAGGATCTTTAATTGTGGTGTCTTATAGTAGGCCCTACAACAATTAATTAGAATATAATTCATTTAAAAGTTACATAATATAAAATGTCCAGGTATTAAATAATAAGTTAGTTATAGTTTACAATAATCTGATATTTATATTTAATTTTAGCAATAAATGAATTACAGTACAGTACTGTAGTTATTAGTTTAAAGCACAAATTTGGTAATTTCCCGTGTTCACAATATTATCCTGAAAACGGAAAGATAGACGGTCAGAGTGAAGTCTAAAGAGTTAATTAATCTCGTTATTTTATTTTTTTAATAAGCCTAAACATTTGAATTTATTTAGGAAAGGCTATTTATAATACTAAAGTAATTACGATTTTATAAAGAACGTACGTTTGTTGTTTTTTAGATTCGTGTTTTAAATAGAACAATATTGAAAAAACAATAATGAGATGGCGGGAAAATGATAGAGGTTGCAGTTTTACAAGAACAGAAAAACATACCCCCAGCCCACATCCAAAACACATTCACGGACGCATGTTATTCACAATAATTATCAGAGAATATCATCAAAGAATAAACTATATTTACGTTCCCACAGTTGGTCTCTTCACATGTATAGGTTACTCATCGACATTAGAAGAATTGTGCCAGGAAGTAGTACTTCCTTTATTGGAACACACAAACATTTGCATTGAACCTAATTGATGATCACAAAACATTTATTGTGATTTGACCGCTTAATACAAAGACATTTTACAACACCCTGGACATTTGGAGAAGGGTTTTTTATGACCATCAGGTATTTAAACTAAAATAAATATTTGGAGAAAAAAATTGCACTTCTCAAAGTGAAGTTCCAAAAACAAATGATAAATCTGTAAATTCAGAATGTTGTTTTGAAATCTGTTGACGACTTTCGTCCATCTAAGCATTTTGTAAATGGTTAATGATCAAAGATTCAACATTGTCGATATATATATATAGACTATATAGGTTTTGTCGGACTGCAAACAGCCTCTTAAATATAAAGGACATATATATAAATATATATAGTACTATTCGAAATACCGTACTAACCGAACAACTTTATTCGTTACACAAATATCAGTTCAGTAGTTGTTGGTATAAGAATTTAAATGAACTGTAGACACCGTCTTTCAAACTATATTTTATATATGGCCTAAACATTTTTATTAGCGAAGGGAGTATTTGCTCTTTAAAATTTGCACTGGTTACTTAAGCAGTGGGATGATATGTTAAACCATATCTGTTAACAAAGTTAAAACATTTCCTATTTCTTGCATTGATTGTCCGCCAGTCTTCGTCATCATCTTCTTCATTAGTAGACGATACTTCCTCATTTCTTTTGAAATTTTCTGCGCATTTAGGTACATGTTTTCGAAAAGATTCAGTTTTGTTTTACTAAAATATGACGCCTAAAATTTACGATATATTTATCGTAAAGTTACAAACAAGGATTAGACAGAATTCCCGATGTAATTATACTATCTGAAATATGGATAGGAGATAACGAGTAGAGTCTATACAGGTTGCCGTCTATCAATCGGTTTGCTAAGTCCAATAATCTTTATCGGGCGGGAGCGATGCTTGTTTACGTTTCAAATGCTCTACCGTGATTACATATCCACATCGCTGATATCATAACAGCACGTATGATTATTATTTTGATTTTCATTTGTAAATCAAAATATCTAGGAATATTGTTGTTGATTTAATAGGTTTTCTACAGACTTCAAGAGTTTGATTGTAATAGTTTTGTTTGTGATTTTGGGATTTTTTAGTTTCTGTTGGAAATTCATACATTATAATTAGTGGAGATATAAACCTTTTAGAAAATTCGAATGTAGTGAATATTTATAAAATAAAAATGGCCTATCATGTATTGAGCTCGCTCATAAATAACCCAACTAGATTCTCGAGAGATTCGGCTACATGGCTACATGTATTGACCATATTTTTGTTAGACGTAAAGTTGGACTTAATTTGGAATATAAGAGTTGCGTGACTAATATAGATGTTACTGACCAAATGATAACTGTTGTATGCTTCAAGTGTGAATGTATGATTAAATCAAAGCCTACCAAAGGTAAAATTGATTTTAAACGACTTAAGGAACTTATGCAGAGTGAAAATTAGGAATATATTTACTCAACAGTTCAATAAAACTTTCACAAATGTTCTTTGTTTGTTCGATAATACACTGTTAAAATGTCAATGTCATCTAATTGTTTTAAGTATGTTTTTTGGTCATAAATCATTTACGCATGATTGTAAATTGTTCTTCAGAGTAGGTTTTCGCTTATAATTCGAATATTTCTTAATATCCATAAATGAAATTTTCTCAAAATGTATTCTATCTATAAATAAATATTCCGTGTAAATTTCACCATGATATAACTAGTTTCATTTTATTTATATATAATAAAATATATATAAATCACAATTTATCATATATTTAGTCGTGGTTGCAAATTGGCAGATGGAAAGGAATTTATCAGAAATGGATAGAACGCACAAATCTCATAAATAAAGTATGCTTGTGTGCATATTTACATTATAGCAAATAATTTTGACTAAACTCCATTTGAAACTCAATATCATTGAGGTGGAATGCAATAACTGTTATTGATGTAGGTATAGGCCTACTCATTAAACTAACTTCTTAAACTGTTAAGAATTATAAATAACTAGGAGGGAATTCACAAGCGATGACGAAAAAATCTGTCTTTTAAACCGACTACGTGCTTACTATATCTTTGTTTTGTTTTATATCTGTGTGTGAATTTGTAACAAAAATAAAACTAAATTTTATTTTAGAATAGTTTGTTAGATAGTTTCTACAATAGTCTGTAATTTGTATTTTCTAAAAATATTGTGACTGACCATTACAGCTCTCTCATTATCAGGAAATATTTTGTCTTGATTGCTATAATGAGGTTCAGGTAGCTAGGTACCTAGCCTCTCTTAGTTTTATGACAAGTACAAAAGGACGATTATCTAGTTGTTCAAGATTATTTATACAACTTACATGGTACGAACCTAACGGTAATACGTCTACAGCAAGGGTGTATGTGTGTTTGGATTCCTATATTTTATGGCTCATATTGTTCATTTGACCTTGCTGTGGAGCCATAACAAATTGTGGGGCAATACACATGTCCCTACAGTTGTAAATAGCAAAACTGGAGAAATTACATCATACAATGTATAACAGACATAACTTACATGAAGTTTAAAGCAGAAAGTAAACTCTGGGGCCATACGTATTAACAGTGATATTTTGTTATTATTCGTGATAATATACGCAGCGCTAAATATTTTGTTGGATGATAAATTGCGCAAATATAAACTTTTAGTTTTCAGTCTACATCGAGACAAGAGCTAGTAAGAGAGAGAGGGAGAGAGATGGAGAGCGCTTCCGCCTGTCAGGTTTTTTACTTCAGTGTCCCTTTAAATCAACTTCCATAGTTGATATTAATTTTCAAGTGGGACTAGTAATATTATTTTTCTGGAACTATGAGTTGAAACTCGGTTTAATATTTTTTCAATGTCGAATCCTGACTATATTTTTTACATCTTTTTGGTACTTATGATTTGCTACTGTATTTTTTCAATTAATTAAATAACATAAACCAATATAACCTCTCTATGCATAAATACATCTCTCTCTCTCTCTCTCTCTCTCTCTCTCTCTCCTCTCTCCTCTCTCCTCTCTCTCTCTCTCTCTCTCTCTCTCTCTCTCTCTCTCTCTCTCTCTCTCTCTCTCTCTCTCTCTCTCAATAGTTGTACTAAGCTCCCACAATCTAAGAAACATAAAATGGTATAACAAAGTATAGATGTTAAACATATCAGAGTTCTTATGGTAAGACTTTTAAATCCATCAAACAAGATCAAAACCTAAACTCAATAATAATTTAGACTATTTTCTACTGCGCCTAACAAACTTTTAAAGTCTAAACTTTAATTTCATTTAAAACTAATTTATTAATTGTAGGCAAAAATATATAATGTGTTTGTTAGTACAAACTAGAAATTTAAATGAAATACAAAGGTAATTAATTGAGTTAATATAAAGTGCGAAGTCCTTGTCACCCTGTAATTAAGGTTACGCGCATAGGTCATACAGGGTAATAGTAAATCATTGGATATGTCCTCGAAGTTGGAATAAACTCATGATGAAATATAGTTTGGTTGTCTGCCTAAATGTGAGCACCTTTCTTGTTATGTTTATAAAATTTACATTTATGTGTGGTATAAGCTGCAGCGATGCCGTTATATATACCATTATAATATTCATTTAACTAATTGAAGGTAAACTCCCCGTTAAATTCTAAACTTAAAGTTTCCCGGTTTCGAAATTTAAAGTAGTTCTGAATGGTAATTTTATCAGACATTTAAAGCGTAAAAAATGCTAGCAGTAACAATGTTGTTTTATGAATTATCAGTGAGGTATATTATTTCACTGAAATAGCTACTATGAATGAGTTGTCAAGTTACTGAAAAAACACACCGAGCTTTAAGATTTGATCATACTACTTATAACCCCAGTTGAACGGATATAATCCTGGGAACGGATGTATTGGTCTCAGTTTAATGTATGATGTAATGTTTTTAACGATTTTTTTTACCGACAAAGTATATATAAGCCTATATTGTTGCACAACATCTTTCGATATTACGTAATTACTTTTTTTATTCAAACATATTTTTTGTATTGTCGGATAGAACACAACACCCCCCCCCATCTTTCTAGGGGACGCATATTATCTGTCCTGCGAATGAAACTATTTTTCCGTTCCCACACTTGGCTTATTCATATGTACTGATTATTCATCGAAATACGAAGAATTCTTCCAAGAAGTAGTAGTTACTGAAAAAAACACATCGAGTTTTAAGATCATATTACTTCTTATAACCTCAGGTGTACGCATATAATCCTGGGAACGGATGTAGCTTCCTGAACTCCACATCAAAATTAAGATAATATAAGGTAACAGGAACGATTTGGTCTCAGTTACTATTTCTTGCTCAACTCAGTTGGATAGTTGTGATATCTGGAATAACAATTTTAGTGATGGATACTCATGCAGAACCAGGTGAGTTATATTGTTTTCAATATATTATAACAAATTATCTTTTTTCATAACAAAACAATTCTAGGATTATATTGAAGTATAACTAATTTTTATGATGTTAATACTTACTGTAAATATGTATTTCACTTCTGTTGTACAGTTTTACATTTGATTATATTGAATGAAATATTAACTGTTACTTACCAAACCGGAAATTTTTCCGTTTTTCCAGAAAAATTTAAATAAAATATGGTATATTTGTGCAACTATGACATTTTTTATTGTTATCGTTAGAATCGTTTCAAAGCTTCAGAAACCCTTCACAATATCCGCTTTTATAAACCAATGTTATCGTTCTTATTATTTAGGAGACTTTTGTACAAATATTTTTCCACCCTTTACTCAAACTATTACAGCTGATCATTTGAATGTACAGTGACAGTCTAATAATGACAGTTATAGGAAATAATACATTTTATTTTACCTAAAATTTATTTTTGATACTAACATTTTTTCACAGTACGTGCCATTATAGTGAGTAAATTTCTGTTAATAGTTTCAACATTTTATTAATGGAAATTAATTTTTCCATGGCAAAATATGTTACGGCTTCTTTTTTATACAATTTTATTTATAAGTTAGAACGGTAGAAACTGATTTCATAAAGTATATTTATAAAATCTGTACTAATTTAGATTTATTGATAAGAATGGAGTAAATCGAAGTTTTAGTACACTAAATCTCTCTAAAGTGTACGTTTTATTAGATTTTCTGTAAATATTTATCTCTCGCGGTCTAACCAAACGTCTTATAGTATTTTGTTTTGTTGTTTTTCTCTCGGTAAAAATGTATAACTTGGGATTAGTATGGATTTATTACATTTGCGGTTTAATCATATTTATACTTCTTAACACTATGTTACTGCCCTCACAATTATACAATTATTTTTGTTTCCAATAATTAATGGGTTTATATTCAGTCACTGCTTGAAAACATAATTGCGTCCGGGAATAGCACCAAATGTTATCATTACGTTGCAAATGGTAGCAGACACAGTTAGGTCCCGGAAATTTTCTCTTTTAAAAGAATAAATTAACCTAATTCATTAACTTTTCCATAGCCTATTGTCCAATTTTCACTCCAAATCCAGGTAACTTCAGAAAAAATTTACCGATATGTTATAACTATAGTATAAAGTAGAACTTTGACCATATTATTATTATTTTTTTTTCAACAATGTCTACTATTACTTTTATATTTAAAATTTACCAGTCACCTACACCCTTTGTATTAACAGAGCCGTTCACATATTTAATGTAATTACCATTTGTTAATTTTATTTCTAATATAAATATCAAATAAATATAAATAAAAAGTAATATTAGATCCAATACACATAATTTAATCTATTATATACTAAAAACTGTATAATTTAAACAAACATTACTTTGAATTAACTTATACAATATTTTTAGTGCAACCAACGGTACAGGTCCGTTTTAAGGAGGATAAAGTAGATTACACTTGCACACTATCGCAAATTAGAGACAGGACAATTTTAAAGCCAGGAGACGTCCGAATGGTCAGATGGAAGGATTGCCATTTCTATCGGGCTACTATACAAAGATATGGTAAGTTTTTAAATAAGTAATAAGTTTGTATATCATTTCCATCTAAAAATCTTATAATCAATATTAAATTGATAATTCAGCGAGCATATATATAAATACTCATATCCTAAAAACAAAAACTAAAAGCTAATGTTTAGTATTTCAAATTACAGTATCTGTATCTATCATAAAAATCTTAAATTATTTATATGCAATCATGCCAAATCCTAAACGTTAAGGATGAGTAACAAAACATTAAAGATTATTAAAAATAATAACCTTAATACAAATAAATAAATAAGCAAAAAAACAAGTTTTTGTTTACATCTTGGAAAACAATTACTGTACATCAAAATAAAACATTTTACCTTGAAATATTTAAATTTGATTTGAAGAGTTTTATCTGTAACTATTAATTTGTTTATTTTTGTATGGTGACATGGATTTAAACTAGACTACTGCTATTATTTACTGACGAAGTCTGTCACCTTAGATCAAGGTATGTTATTATGTTGTAATTGATGGTATTCTATTCTGGAAGCAAAAAACATTAATTCATTATTGAAATTGGAATTTTAATGTGATTTAAGTTATTCTATTAACTTTTTAGATTCTGATGGGAGGATAACCGTGAAATTTAATGCCGATCAAGTAACCTACAAAACCAACTTCGAGGATGTGAAGAATTGGAATTGCCTGCAGGCCGGAGACTTTCGCAATGTTAGGTGGAGTGATGGGCGCTACTATCCTGCTCGCATTATGGCTATTAGTAAGTAATAGTTAACACAAAATTTATTATTTAAAAATCAGCAACTAATGTATTATTTTATACAATTCGTTGTATTATTTCAATTCTGTTATTTATTATAATATTGTTATAAACTACAATACATATCTGAGCAATGTCTTTACAAATTTAAGACACTCTTTACAACATAAATGCGCATGATACTTAGGAACTGCATGTGCCATTTAGTGACCAAAAAATATTTAAAACATACCGTGAGACTAACTGGAATAAACTACCATATAATTAAAACACTAAGCAAATAAAACATTTCCTTTCTATAGCCAAGTAATGCTTAGATCTGTTTCGTGTTTGTTAGGAAGGGATGGGAAAAAATACTTGTTTGAAGTTTTACACTATTATTACATAATAACAAGATGCATGTAATTTTTATCACTTTAAATATTAAATCTAAACTTGTCGGTAATGCAAAATATAAAAAAAAAACTTAATATTCTAATTTATAATTCAAACATTCATTAGTTATACTTATAGTTTGTAATAAAGTGTTTTTAAAGTAACATATTCCTACCAATAGCGAAAAGAGGTTAGGTTAGGTTAAGTTAGATTAGGTTAGGTTAGGTTAGGTTACGTTAAGTTAGAAGTTTTGTTTCCCTGATATTACTATTTTTGGTGATTTTTTTTTCAAATTAGGCCTAACATTTTACCTCTTTTGTATTTTTTTTTTAATGAAATAATAAATTTTTTATCAACAATTATTCAAAAATGCATTACAAAATTATTGTATATCTTTATAAAAAAAGTGATTAGAAATTTATTTAGGATGATATAGGTTTTTCTGAAAAATGTTAACTTAATTTTTATATAACTAACATACTTACTCCAAAACCGTTTCATATATTTTTGTTTTTATTACATAATAAATCTCCACACCTTTCTGAGAAAAATGATGTCTTACAAGTTAGGTTTTGGATAAAATTAATATTTTTAATGAATTTTTAAATAAATAAAGACCTTTTAACATGCACAGGTTGGAGTTTCATTAGTAATTCTGAAAATAGAATAATACCTGTATTAAATAAATTTTTCCTACAATTCGATATTGTCAATTTTATTATATTTTTAATTTCTATAAGCCATGAGAAAATATTCAGAATAATTACAAAAGTAATAAGTTTTTAGGTTTTCCTACTAAATATTAAATGGTTATGAAACCAATCTTTACGATATTGTTTTATTTTTACAGATTGTTATTTGAACGTTTTCTAGCTATTTTTAGCTATTTGCTTGAAACTTTGTATATACGTTAACTAGTATATGTTTTACTATGAAACCAAATTTGAAGTCGATACCTTGAAAATTGTTGAGATTTGAGCCTATAAATTCATGCAGTTTCATACTATCCACCGCAAATTTATAATTTCTAGAAATCGGTTCAAATGATTTTGATCAAATTTTTCTCAAGAGTCCTAAACAAAATGTATATTGGTCGACATCTACGAAAATTCCGGTTTATCGAAAATCGTTACACGGTATCGGTTTTGGGAAATAACCAAAAACAATCGTTCTTGGAATTGATATAAAAGGCGTAATTTATGAAACTCGGTTTCGTTCAAATTTTAAAGTTATGTTAAGATTAATGGCCCAAATTCGTATTCAAACTCACAAGGAAAACGTATCACGGTTCAGGAATAGTTGACAAAAAACATAAATGAACCTTCACCACCGTCATTAAAGTGATTATGATTTATGGCTGCTACGTGAAACAAGTTAAGCCCCTATTTAAATATTTATTTCAAAGACCTGTTCAAAGGTTCATTTTATAATTTTGACTGACAACTACCGAACTTTTAAATAAACTATATGAATTATATTAAACTACTTAAACATGTTAAATGAATTCACACAAAAATATGTAACACTATATATATATTCAGTCATTCCGTACTAACAGAAATTATATTACAATATATACTCGCTGAGAATAAAAATTAGTTTAACCAAATGCAACAAACATTTCTTGTTTAGACAGCGAGGGAGGAAACGTGCCATAAGTGCACAAACTTGAACACGCTATTAGCGAAATTAAAACTCCGCAAAGGGTTGGGCACTGAAAAGCCTGCGATCTGCATTATCTAAGCGCTGACTCATAACCGTAGTTATATTTCCGTTTTATTTTTTTATATAATGACGGAACACGATATTCCGTCGTTTTCTGTTCGATCCCCATTCCATAATTACAGAGCAAACTTATCCATAATAAAATTGGTGTTTTCAAAAGATATAATTACATTGCTGAATATTATAGTGCCATAAATTAAATATGATATATAATAATATTATTATACATTAAAATAATAATCAGACTTCTAAATAAAAAAATTTAAAAATCTGCTTACAGCTTTAAAATGGTGATCTATCTCACGAAACAAATTTCAGAAAATAAATATTGCCGTTAAGGCAAAAAATGTTAAAAAAATAAATATGTCAGTACCGCTGACTTAATTTTAATCTATCAGACTAAACATGTTTAAATTATTATAACAAAAAGCTACCGTTAACTTTTTCGGTTTCTAAGGCCACAAATCAGTCAAAATGGTTTGTGATAACCAATCTTTTCCCTATATTTCTTATACTGGGTTTACAGAATGTCCAAATTCGTGCTTTCACATAATTAAGCGAAAACACAGATATCTTTATGTAACCATAAAATCAAAACAATAAATACATGTAGTGGGCGCGTATTTGTAAACTTCAGGTTAAACTCGGTTGTAAGCGGGAGTCGACTGTACCTGATGGGTGTATTCGACATACACAAAATCAAAAATACTTGCAGTCGATAAATAGATCGACTGGATTTCACGTCGGAGCTGAGTTTATCGCGCTGCCAATATTGAAGGAAATTTGCCGATCTCACCCAAAAACGCCAAAACTTGAAAAAACAAAATGATGGCCGCCATCACGGTACTTACCCAGCCAAATATACAAGCAGTTTCTCTAAATGCAATATCCTAAAAATTGGTTTCTTGGGCCTTGTAGGAATCGTTAAATTGTATTGGTAAATGAATGAGTAGCCTATATTGTAAGGTTAGGTTAAGTTAGGCTAAGTCAGGTTAGGGTAGATAAGGTTAGGTTAGGTAGGTTAGGTGTGGTTAGGTTAGGTTAGATTAGATTAGATTAAAAAAAATTGTTACACTGGTTTCTGACGTTATGATATCCCTACTTTCTTGATGTCGACTAGACCGTCATTGGTCTCGTACATATTAAACAGTATGCACTCGCTTCGCTCAGGGCAGTGTCTCGACTCCAACGGACCTTGTAACTATACGAATCTCATGTGAGGTCAAGGTGCAAAATTACTTTTAAAATTATATAATTTAAGCCTAATCGGGAATGTCTTTGAATAAATAGGACATGTTTTAAAAATATTTCAACCACAACCTCTTGGGGAAGGGGGCAACTAAAAATTTATTATTTTAGCATTTGTTGTGATTTCGTAATTTAAAGTGTGATAGTGTGTGGTGGACTTTTGTGATGTTCCAGTAGTTTTTGTTCATTGCCTATCTAAATCAGACTGAGAAGAAAAATCTGTTGTGAGAATTACACCATTTAATTATTAATACTGTAGGCCTACTGTATTTTTTATTTCATTACATTGTTTATATCAATATTCTTTGTAACTTACATTTAAATTGTACAGCTCAAATAAAAATTTACTAAATAATAATAAATCATAAAGTCAATTTTTTGTATTAGGCCTACTATAATCAAAAAGGTTTGAAATAAGAGACACCTTGTATACAGGGTGTTCCCTAATTACGTTCCAGAACTTTAGGATAACGTTTCTTGGGTCAAAATAAGTAAAATAGTTCCTATGAACATATGTACTGAAATGCTTAGTTTTCTGTCTCCGCCATTTTGTATTTAGAAAGAAAACATATTTTTGGAAATAATTTAGATATCAAGTCCAAATTCGGTATTTCAAAATGGCGGCCGTTAAAGATTTTTAATGTCGATTATAATAAATATTTTTAAAAAAACATTAATTTTACAAACAATTTTAAATGGCCGCGTTTTTTAAACATGCAATACAAAGTCTTGGGTTCTTGGTATATTGATAAAAGGTCACATAAAAATATGTACACCAAATTTGTACTCGGTATTTAATTTATTTTGTAAAAATATGTTTTTGAGACTTTTTTACTTATTTTGACCCAAGGAACTTTATCCTAAAATTTTGCAAAGTAATTCGGAAACACTCTGTATACAGGATCAAAATAAAGAAAATTGTACCTATAAACATATGTATGGAATCGCTTCTTTTATCAGCTATCCGCCATATTAATTTTTGTTTATTAATTTATATCTCTAGAACAGCTTGACCGATCAGGAAAATGCAAACTGACCGCGTGTTTGTACTTTGCAACGATTTTAGTTTACCTCTTTACCCTTTCTTACAGAGAAAGTTATGATGAAGGAGAAAAAAACAAATATACTGATAAGTCCGTTTGAATCCAAAAAAATGTTTGGAGTCTTGCTATTTGATTCATCATAACGTTGTATCTAAGTAAAATAAAAAGATTCTGTAGATAGCTCCACCAAAGAGCTTTCCATTGACGTGTCTATTATGTTCGTATGCCAATTAGAAGCTGAGAAATTCCATTATTTGCAGGACTTTTGGCCAACCAAACGTTCATACACGTTTTACCTACTGGTAAAAAATTACATTCAAAAATTGTAAATTAAATCTGGACAGAATAAATCCGGATGAATAAATATAAAATGAATATATAAAATAAATATTCATTTATATATAATTATTATATATAACTTTCTTCTTTATTTTGATACTCTAAACATAATTCTGAAATATTACACCTGCATATAGACGCACTCTGTATAGAAAATATGTTTAAATCTTGCAAAAAATAAGAAGGACTATAATATATGTCTTTGAATAGTGTAGTGGTGTGCAAAGTCCCAACGTAATTTGTATTAGCGAATATTGAATAGGATGTCCAACTGTGATCGGAAGTAGGGGGGGAAGAGGGGGAGTTCCGGAATCTATCCTGTACTTCGGCAAGGTGACTATGCTGTTAAATAAAAATTCATACAAAATACTGATTCAAAATTACTTTTTTGACATCTATGGATTATAACTGTTTCGACAAAGAGCCACATAATGCACCATTAATCGAATTTATTTTATAACTCGGTGATGAAACTGTACTCATCCAAAGTTGATAACTTTTTTTAATCAGCCTAAGATTTTGTAAATTGAAATATTCCATATAATACACTTGCATTAAAATTAAAAAAATCAATTTTGACATCAATCGACTCCGAATTAAATTATGACTATCAACAAGAAGGATGATTATAAAGAAGTCTATATTTATGGTAACAATCTACCCCATAAACAGTTTAATTTGTATTAAAATCCAAAACCATATATCAAAAGTATTTCTTAAATAGTCAAGGATGGCAGCTTATTATAAGTATTGCTTACAACGGTTTATTGTTACAGATAATACTCCTTCAACCAGACAAGTCCAGAAAAAATCCAACTGCGGTGAAGTTAAACCATTTACTGAAGTAACAACTACTACGTTGGGAAAAGATATTCCGACTCCTCCAGGTAAACTTATGATTAATAATATAATTTAAATAGATGTCAAACATAATTAGTGAACAGTACAATTTCTATAATTGTACCTTAGCTGAATACGATATAATTTTACTTTTAAGTTTTAGTATTTATTAATTGTTTGGTTATCAATAGTCATCCAATCAACAATATAAAATTATTTAGCAAGCAAATTTATTTTTAACATACCATTTTGTCCGTATAGAGCTTGAAAGTAAATTTATAATTTTTACATTTAACTAAAACTTTTAAAAGTAGGCCTAAAGTATAACTTTAAAATCATACTGATATGAAATGTTTGGAGACCCTTACTTTAAATTATAAATAAATGCTGTAGTTACAATGAAATTTGATTGAACTGTTATATTTTGTTTACTATAACTCAAAACAAACCGTTCAAAATAGGTCAAATTGAAATAAAAATCCTGTTTTTTTTTATTTTCAGAAATTTTGGTATCACCATCGTCTGCAGTAATCGTAAGAACTGCCGATGCCAGCACATCCAAACTTGAATATGGACGTTTTCTGGTTCCACATGATGATATGTTGGAAATCCACAAAGAAGCGCTATTAAACTCTTCTGAAGGTAAGATTTAATTCAATTTCGCAGTATAAATAATAAGTTATATAATAGATATTGACAGATTTGAAATGAAAGTACTTTGAAGCCAGATTGTTCAACTGAACTAAACTAAGCTGTTTGCAAGGAATTGTTTTATCAAATATTTACACATTTTATCTTTTAAAAAAAAAATACTGTTCTGCAATTTGTGATTAACACGTAAAAACATTTTGCCTTAAAATAGTTGATTTTTTTTGTGACAAATTTCGATTATTTATCGAAGTTAAAGAGACCAATAGTCAAAAAAAAAAGAAAAAGAAATATATATCTAACTTCGTTTTAAGATAAGTTAAACAATTTGATGAAAACTGAACAAAAATTACGCAAACTTATTCGCCCGAGTTTTGAAACCCCCAAAATCGGTTCAAAGCTTTTCCGATTTATCGATTTATTACGGATATACTAATTTATATTAAACAATGAATTAAAAAAACTTTTAAATATCATCAGAATTCTTTGACAACTGTATCGAACTTATCCAAATATTTGTAAAAAGAAATGTTTGTGACAAATAAGTTGAAATTACTCAATCAAACTTATCTGATTAGGTACGACAAAATATACATTAAATGCTATATTATATAACATGTAGGATAGTCCTATTGTGCATAGTTTTCGGATATCCGCCATTTTTTAAAAAACAAAATAACCTTATAACTTTAGAAATATATATGATATTGCGTTCAGATTTGATATACGTATTTTTCATGTAACGTTTTAAACGAGATTTGAAAATAATTTCCATTTTAAAATGTTAAAGTTCTATATATTGAAAACTTGTTAACCTTATAAAACAATCACAAGAAAGTAAAAACTTTTATTTATTAATGACGAACAATGTGGTATTTATATTTTTACTGTAACAGTAAAACAAAATATATTTGAACAGAAAAGGGTAAATGAATCACAAATATTATATAATTTTAACAACAAATAAACACGTGTTTTATGAAGTAAGAATCGGTTGACATTTGATGGTTGGAGAAGTGAGGGGTTGGTTTTGAGATTGTCTAGATAAACATTTATAGTTAGTTATAGAAATTCGAACAAACAATATTAGGTAGTAGGAAATTTAAAAAAAAATAAAAATAGTAGAAATAGGCTGTGGATATATATTTATGACTCACTTACGCTCAGTAAGGAGGGAGTAATGCAACGTTGTCACATGGTGTGTTTTTTCTACCTGCGCCAATTCACTGTTTATTTTACAGTTGGACGCCAGTACCAATTTATGTTTTAAATTTTGTTAATATAATACAACTTAGGAATTTCTATCTTATTTTTACCTAAGGAACAATTCTACAAAACTGTACCGGAAAGTTCCGAAACATTCTGTACAAAAGCACCCTATAGTCTCTTAATCCAAATTGCAAGTTCTTATCTTAATTTTCGTGGCCACTAAAGAAATTGACATTTTACTTTTTGAGATCTGCAGAATAACCTTAATTATATAGTTTGTCGTCCAATCAACAATATAATTAATTTAGCAAGCAAATTTATTTTTAACATAGGCCTACCTTTTTGTCCATATACTGTTCAAAAGTAAATTTATAATTTTTACATTTCTAAAACTTTTGAAAGTAGGCCTAAAGTATAACTATAAAATCTTACTTATATGAAATGTTTGGAGACCCATAGGCCTACTCTAAATTAGAAACATCCTGTAGTTACATTGAAATTTGAATGAACTGCTATTTTTTGTTTACTATAACTCAAAACAAACCGTTCAAAATAGGTCAAATTGAAATAAAAATCCTGTTTTTTTTTATTTTCAGAAATTTTGGTATCACCATCGTCTGCAGTAATCGTAAGAACTGCCGATGCCAGCACATCCAAACTTGAATATGGACGTTTTCTGGTTCCACATGATGATATGTTGGAAATCCACAAAGAAGCGCTATTAAACTCTTCTGAAGGTAAGATTTAATTCAATTTCGCAGTATAAATAATAAGTTATATAATAGATAATCACAGATTTGAAATGAAAGTACTTTGAAGCCGGATTGTTCAACTGAACTAAACTAAGCTGTTTACAAGGAATTGTTTTATCAAATATTTACACAATTTATCTTTACAAAAAATACTGTTCTGCAATTTATAACTAACACAATACAAAGTAAATTAAGTTAATAGGAAAATAATGCAATTAAAGCAACCAGTTTTTTGTTTGCACTCAGTCAAGTGGGCCGCTCCAGGCAAGCCCCAACTTAAAAGCCTGATTCTTAGAAAATGCCCAGTGTTTACTACAAGGAACTGCGGTCGGTAAGCTCCATCCAAATAGTTTTCACCTAGTTCTGCGACATTGGATGTTCCCTTTGATAATTTGGCCTATTATAAACAAATTTACATGCGTTTATCTTAAAGTTACTTTATCTTACAATTTCTCAATAAGAACACTTTTTTTGAAACTTCCTTAAGACCCAAATTAGTCGTCATATAAAATTCAGTTTTCCACTAAATTTTATTTTTTCTATTCGACGAACAATTACTCTAAAAGTAATTTAGTTTTTAATTTGTAATACTATTACAGAATATATATATGCTTGATATTTTATTAAAAGTTTTCATATGAACTGAATAACAACTTGCTTTTGAAAATCGGATGAAAAATAAACGATTCTGGTTATAGTTTTTTAATAAAGTCGTAATCAACTGCATCTACCAGATAAATAATAATAATAATAATAATAATAACTTGGTTAGTATTTTGTGTGTAGAACTGATCTAAGCTGTACCACTATTATTTTGCTTTGTCCAAGAAACGATAGAGTAAAAATGTGGACATGAATGACATTGATCTAACCTACTTATAAATGAGATACAAATTTAAATCATGACAGGATTAAACTTCACACGGAGTGAACGCTTACGATATACTGTAGTTCCAAATATTAATTTCAACTTCCCTCTAAATTAATTAGCTTAGTAATGATTTAAATCATTTTTAAATCGTGAAATGAAAAAGTTCCTCTGTTATGAAATCTGTTGTTCAAAAGTGAATAAAATGCCGCTGAATATATGAAATTTATGATAAAGGTTTTCTTGCAAAAAATAGGTTTTGTAGTTTAGCTAATGTGGCAGTTTAAAGGTAGGTCGTACGGCTGAGCATAACATTAAACTGGATATTACCATAATATTTTTTAAAGACATAATTATAAATTATTGTCCATATAACTTTATTTATTGTAGCTGATTTTTTTTTTTTTTTTTTTTTTTTTTTTTTTTTTTTGTAACTATAAATTTCCTGAAGTTGATGTTCATTCCTTTGTAATACTAGGAAATGTATGAATATATCGAGAAGGAATTATTAACATTACCACACACCCGATGTTTATTTAGTTAAAGATATTAGTAATAAATAAAATAATTCATAATAATAAACTTTTTCACTGGACATTTAGTATGGTTAAAGCGTGGATGCTTTGTCGACCTCAGATTTTCGAAAAGAATTTAATGCTTGTTTTTAGTCCTATTTTACTCAGTTGTGGAAAGCTAGAAAATGTTCCACACCGATTTATGGCGGGCACTGCCGTGGAGACATTTAAGGAAAGAATGTTGAGGGGGGTGTAAATAAAGCGTGCACCTGGGTAAAACGGAAGAAAACGACAATTTTGACTGCGGTATTACTATTTATAAATAATCCATTATACAAATGTTAAGGGGCCTTGTCTTACTTGGTAAAATCATTATTTTAAGCAGTAATTTACAGAGTTTCGTTTGGGTATAGCAAAAGAAAATAGTGATTTTCTTAGTTTTTTTAAATAAATAATTTTTTTAATAATTTGTTATAAAACTGTTCTGTGTCTCCAAAAATACTATGAATTACAAATGATCGCGTTACATTCCATTTCCAGATTCCACAGTTATGTGTTTCTCTGTTGCTTACTTGCCTCCTTTGGAGCAGGGTTTGTAAATTAAATGGGTTTATTTGGTGTGATATTGGGAGTTTGTTTTAACTAACTGTAATTATGTTGAACTTCAGTCGCAAAATAGAAATGTCAAACATTTTTTAAATGCCTTTTCATAATACAGCCCTTTTATTTTTCTGTAGTGTGTTTAAATATACTTAGTGATAAAAATTGCCGTATTGAGCGAAAATAAAGTATATAAAATACTGGTAGAACGTTCTTTAATTGACACGATAGTCGAAAGCAAAATTATAAATGGTAAAATGTTGCGCGAAAATTATTAGGCCTAATTTTTCTTAAAAAATGCATTTACATTGGGTTTCAATTGATATCTAATTTATTAAAATATTAGATTTTTTCATACTTTCCCGAAAACATTCACTTGAATGGGAGTAATAATTATTTTAATATTCTAAATAAGTAATTCATTATAATTAAATTGTCTGTCTTACTTCCAAGTTAATTAATAGATATGGGAGTATTTAAAAAAAAACATTTTGATGAATAGTAATTACATATAACTATTCGTTTTGTAGATATAATTCATCTCATGTTCAATGTATAAACAAGTAAAAAGAGTATAACAAAAACTATCTAATTTAATCTAATTACATTTTTTTTATAGATAAAAATTAATTCCCTAGCTGATTTGTTGGACATATTATAAATATTCAAACTAAAACGAATAACCATAATTATAAAAATGTTATATTACATTAGTATAATTACAGTTTTACGGACAATAACTACCCTTCAAACATAGCGTAATATGTAAAAAATAATTTAATAAAATAAATACTAAATGGAATAACAGACGTCTCGATAAATTATTAAAAAGCAGGACACCATCAAAATCTTTTATTTAAAATTACTAAGTATTATTAAAAATCTACAATTAGTTTTATTTTGATGCAGCTAAGACATAATAAAATGTCATAACCCTAGATAAATTCCTAATTGTTAACGTTTGTTATAGATGGTTCCTGTGATCCTACGAAAATATCAGTACTCACAACAAGAAATACTAAGCAACAAAGAAAATGGGACAAGAAGCAGAGCTGTATATTTTGCGGTAAAATGCTTAGCAAATTACCAAGGCATTTTGAACAAGTTCACTCTCGTGAACCAGAAATTCAGAAACTTCTTACACTTCCAAAAAACAGTGGATTACGACAAGCATTATTAAACAAACTTAGAGGCGCCGGAAACTACGTCCATAACACCAACGTTATAGAAAAGAACTGCGGTACGCTTATACCACAGAGACGAATGGCAATTCCACCGAGCCCCTCTAAATTAGTTCCATGCCCTCATTGTCAAAATTTTTTTCTGAAACATCGCCTTAGCAGACACGCAAGGAACTGTTCGTCTTTAAAGAGTCCATCAACTCTTAAAAGAACCGCTGTTTTAAAACCGGCTCTCCATTTGCTTCCCCAGACTGACGTAGAAACATATTGAAAGATTCTCAATACATGCATAATTGACGGGATGTCGGATAAAGATACCACATATAACAAAATAATCTGTGATGAAACAATATTACAGTATGGCACGGAGCTCGTAGAAAAACACGAAGGAAAAATTCATCTGAGGAACTTCATACGAAATAAATTAAGAGAAATAGGAAGATTCACAATAGAGGTGGAAAAAATTAACTCTAACCTTAAGACTTTGAAAGATATTTATAGACCAGAACATTTTGAAACGGTTGTTGAAGCTACCAAAAATTTGGCTAGATTTGATGGTAATTCATGCAAATTTAATATACCTAACTTGGCCAAAAAATCGGGGAAACTCTTAAGATGTGTGCCATGATTGAGCTAAAAAATGCCATAAGATCAAAAGGATCTCGTGAAGAAATTGAAGATTTTATGGCGTTATACGAACAAGACTGGCACAGAAAAATAACATCAAAAGCTCTCAGTACTATTTACGAATCAAAGTTTAACCGAGAGCCTGAAATACCGGATCCGGAAGATATGAAGATATTTAATAAACACATTAAAAGTGAATCCGAATCAGCCTTTGAGAACCTAGCTATAAATCAAAATTCATCGACTTATGCTAGGTTATGTAGAGTTGCGTTAGCAAGTGTCATTGTTTTTAACAGGAAGCGGGCTGGAGACGCGCAGCATATCATGGTAGAGTCGTATTTAAAAAAGAATAGTGGGGAAATTCACCCAAGAGTATTTGAAAGCCTCCCACCTAACGAAAAAGATCTGGTTCGGATGTTCAGCAGGCTGGAAACAGTTGGGAAGCATGGAAAAAAAGTTCCAGTTTTGCTCACCGAAAAAATGGAAAGAATGACAGACCTCCTGTTAAAATACAGACATAAGTGTGGAGTATTACCAGAAAACCCATACTTCTTTGCTATCCCTGGAACCACGAAATCGTGTTACCGTGGAGCCGACGTAATCCGTTACTTGAGGGCTGAGGTACCACTAAAGTATCCGAATAGAGTAACAACAATTGCTATGAGAAAGGAGGCAGCTACGTTAGCAGCTGCCTGTGGGATAACAGAATCCCAAGTTGACCAGCTGGCAATATTTCTGGGTCATAGCTCAACTACACATAAGGAGTTCTACAGATTACCGGAATCTACCTATCAAACAGCAAAAATAAGCCAGTTCTTACTGAACATTAACAGTGGGGAGAACTTAATAGCGGGGAATAAAGAAGCTGCAAAGTCAACATTAGGTAAATATCAAGAGTCAACCAAAACAGCAAAACAACAAAATAACAACAATAAAATAAGGAGACAGCTTTGGTCTGATGATGAGTCGGATAAGGAATACGAACCATGTGTTAGTAAAACTAAGAGGAAAGTTAAGAAATGGTCGGAAGAACAGAAGGCAGCAATAAAATTTGAGATGAAGAATTTGATTGCCTTGAGGAAAGTCCCCGGCAAAGACAAGTGCAGAGAATGCCTATCAAAACATAAATGCCTAAAAGAAAAGCGTTGGATTGACATTAAAAACTATGTCAAAAACCTGGTTTATCCCATAAGAAATTTGAATTAGTAACTGTAAATTTTGTTTGTGTATAATTAGCTGGGGATTTATAATAAATGACTTAAACACTGTATGTAGTTTGTAATTAGATGAATAATTAAAATAAAATGATCATCACGGATGTTTATGAAGTAGTTTTAGTTTACTATTATATTTCCTTAAAGTGAATTTATTATCCTTGATTTATTACAAAACGGCGAGAGCTGTTTTAAGTTATAAGTTAAATGTACGTATTAATTAAACATTTTTTATTAGTTTGATTTATAAATGTTGATAAAAATTATATACCAAATAATATTTATTTTCGTAAATATTTTAATAGAAATAATTTAATTAGACTAGTATTGATAGCGACTTTGGTAGTATGTTTTGAGAAAAAAATTTGTGATTGTTTTAAGAGCAACTATTACATATTCAAAAATGTATCCTGTTTTAAATTTAATTTGTGAACAAAAAAAAACAGTGTTTATCGTATTTTTCATTTGTGTTAAGCTTAAATAATAATATAATTTTTAAATAGTCATTCTTACTTCCGTTGGAATACTAGCGTTAAAACTAGTCTTCATAAGTCCCGAACGGATATCTATGCAAATTGACCAGTCGACCGTTTTTATCCATCACAATTCTTCTCAACTTGAGATGTCAAATCCTTGTCATGCCGCTTGGAAACAGTGTATTCAGTACTGTATATTAATTTTAATTACCAACAATCTATTTCAGTTATTTAAAAATAAAATTACAAAATCTTCAGTATATCAAGTTTTATCTAAAAATTTTGATTAATTTGAACCTAAATTTCATATTAATCGGACCATTTTTCTTTATTTATGCGATGCGACACAATTTTAAAACATGAAAAAAGTTTTATCATCAATTTGGTAGAAGATACGGCTGCAGCAGCAGCAACAGTAGGCCTAACGATGACAATGCAGAGTAGGCCTATCATCAGGTGGTGAATTGGCCCAGCCTTTATCATATCTAAGTAAAACTAGGAAAATCTATTCTTCCCAACCTCTCGAAGAAAGTGGTTTAAATTTGAAATTCATATTTTCTAGTGTTCTAGCTGCGTAATTTTAATAAATAGAGATGATAAATAGGCTACATTATTATATTTTTTAGAACCATCCAAGTAGCTTATTAATATTTTGTTACAGGCGCGTTTCAAATAATGTGATTCATCATAAGTTTTTTTCTTCTAGATTTTTCGAACCGCAGGAGTTTGTTAAATATTAAAACACAAAGTCAAATTATACATATAAAACCTATTATCAATAAAAATAAATAATTTATATATATGTCGTGCGATGCGCTTCGTCTGAGTTCCTGTACTGCACTCAAAGTGGTTTACTTCCAATTTGTATTTAACTTGATGTACTTATAAAACAAACTGTTTGAAAATAGAAATTTTAACTATAATTAAAATATTCTAAGGAAATGAACCAGAAACACCTCTTCTTCCATTGTACATTGTACAGTTTATATAAAGGTCATAAAAATGGTCCTATTTTATGAAACTTAGTATCAAATTAATCGAAATTTTGAGACGACGCTGCATAATTGAAGGATATGTATTGTCTAATAGAATTGAAATATAATGTAGGTAATTAGCATACAGTAATTGATTCATGGTGAGTTACCAGGCGGTATGACAAGGGTTTGACAACTCAAGTTGAGAAGAATGGTGACAGATAAAAACGGTCGACTTGTGAATTTGCAGATACTGTATATCCTTTCCGGGACTATAACTGCTAAATAAACCCCTGAGAATCTTTTTCTAATGTTATTTCTGTTAAATAAGATTTTGCGGTAACATCATTTAGTGGATAGCAATTTTAAAATTTATATTAAATTAAGTAGGCCCTATATTAATATCTTTAAAAAAAACATTAGTTACAATACGAAGCATGCCTATATATTAAGTCTATTTTGTACCAATTTTTCTAAACGATTTAGATATTTAGAAAATTGTATAAACTATTACATAATATGGTATCAAGTAATATTATTCATTATCACTGTTATTCTAATAATTATACCCATTGTCGCACGAAAAGAAAGTGTAAGCCTATACGCATTCGATTTACTGTTAGGTCTACCCACTCTCCATTCTTACATCGATCATTTATAATACGAACAGACTTTAAAATATGATCTCAGGTTCACAGATTAGATAATACCCGGCAACCAGGTCATCCTGCATGGTCTCGGTTTAAATATTAAATTGAGAGTG
Organism: Aphrophora alni; assembly: GCA_963513935.1. NCBI lineage: Eukaryota > Metazoa > Arthropoda > Insecta > Hemiptera > Aphrophoridae > Aphrophora > Aphrophora alni. Next base: position 140,681,001 of record OY740765.1, on the reverse strand, counting down.
TGGCAATAGTGAGTATAACACTCATCTGCTCTGACTGAACTGTGTGTAAAATCGAGAAGTGTGTATTTTGAGAAACCTTACAGGCGAGACATCTAGCGGGCATAACGACAAATTAGCCGTAAACTCTTAATGGCGCTACCGAGGACTTTACTACCGAGGACTCTGTTTCAGGTCCTCGGTGCTACTCGAGTCCTCGGTATCGGCATTAAGAGTGTACGTGACGTCCTCCCTAATGCCGTATACAAACCCACACACACACACACACACACACACCTATGTAACTAACTATATAGCCATACATTCATCTGTATAATGATTATACTAATGAAGAAGTGTCTCTACCTCTTCCAGACTGAACAACCATAATTTTATCTTTCTCAAGAATTTTTCGTGTTTGTAGATTTTAATATAAACAAGTATCTCATTATACAATTTTGGAGATATATAAGAGAAAAAATTTTTAAACTTGTAGCTGAGGTTTCGGAAAAGGAACATTTTGTCTAGAACGGAGTGATAATGTACTGGGATTTTGTAGCACAGGATATAGACCAGTTCTTCTATAGAAGACACTAAGAACTTTATATATAAATGTCGAAGTAGTAATAAATAGAAGTACCGAAAAAGATCATTATGATTCTGTTCTGCTTTTATTTTTTATGACTCGAATAATACTTATTTCAATTAATTTAATAGGATAGCAGTTTATATTATATGCAGCCCCCATAATAATAATAAATAGAATAATTCCATACTACAGCCTGCTTTGAACAAGTGAAAAATAAAGTTTCCTTAACATGTAACCAAGGCATACATCCTTTAAAAAATTTAAAATATCCTACAATTTTATTAAATTATTTTCTAGAACATTAATATGCGTTTTACATGACATATCATCTATCATCATCCCCAAATATTTTACAGTTTTTGATTGTTCAATTAATGAACAGTTCAATAAACACCTTAAAGAAGAATTCTAGGATATTGTAAAATTGTAATAAGATAAGAGATAATTGATTATAAAGATTAATTGAGTACTGAACCACTGATATGATTATATTGCAAATAGAGAACCTAGGCAGTTTAGAGGAGCCAATCCTAACGCATGGTACATCGGCCGTGCTTTTAGTATTTACTAAATCGATAAATATTAAGGATTATTACTAAAAAAAAAAGTGTTTTTCTACCATTTTATTGAAAATTAGTAACTTAATTTAAAATTATTGTTGAGTTTTGATGAACTTTACCGGCCATGGATTTAGTATATAATAAACACTTGGAAAAATTTGTAATAGACAATTAATTTATTTTTATTTAATGTGTTGCTTCGTTATTTTTGAAATTGGTAAAGCATTACTTTTTTTATATTAGTTGGTTATTTGTTGAAAAGTTGATTTGTAATTAGTTATTTATAAACTTTGAGAGAAATATTTGTTTAAGGCTTTTAGGTTGTCAAATTTTTGTTATTTTTGAAGATTTTGTGTAAATTGGTTTAATTTGTTGATTTAAGAATTATTTTTTATTATACAGTTTGAATTCATGATTTTTGAATATACTGTATATATATATATAGGAATGGTTGTTATACATTTTGAAATATTTAATATTGTCAGTGGTCAATTTTAATTTAGTTTCTTGTGTTTCATAAGCAATGAACTTGGTGGGCACAATAAATATTTAAGTCAGGTTTATTATGAATGGAGTGTTGTGTGAAGATTAGATAACATGCTGAGTAGGGAGTTTGATTGTTTATATCTGTATATTAAATCTTGAAGTCAATATGTTTCTTTTTCCTGCGGAAACGTCATCGCAAGGAATGCTGATAAAGGACTTCTTTTAGAATGTGTGTAGATTGTATGCTGACACATTGAATTTGATACTACAATAATTATAGTTGTAACCTACTGGATATTTCCAAATGCATGATTACATCACTTACTACTTTGAATACATGTTGGCTTGATGAAATTGACATTGACTGAAATCGAGAATTTAAATATAAAGTTTGTCAGAATATTGGTAGGTCAGAATATTTTTATTACTAAAAATGGATTTTAAAAAAATTAATAAAATAATGAAGACTTGTTAAGGAAGAAATGGGGAGTTTTGAAGTCCAAAAAGAGATTTGAATTTTTTGTAATATACGAAAAAAAGTTATTTGTGGAAAATTAATTAAGGTTGATGAATTAAGGGGTTGCTGCGATGAATTGAGTTTCTGCGAATTTTCAAATGATTTTACAATGAATTAAGGTATTCTGTGGATTTTACAGATGATCGGCGAATGGTGTTCTGCGATTTTTACGGTGATTCTACGAAACAAATGTTGCACGGTTATACAAAGGATTAATTAGTACTCTAGAATTCTAAGAAAGAATAAAGTGTTTTGCGAATATTTATGATTTTTACGGTGAGTTATAGAATAAAGTGTGAAGTAGTAGGGTGAAGTTATAATATTGATACAACCTAAAAAACGTAATTCTAAATTGTTTTTCTTGGAAAAATTTAATTTACTTTGGATGTTTGAAATAGTTTTAATTGTTGACGTTTTGGTGAAGTTTGGTGAAAGAAAGAAATTTCGTGACCTAGCAATGAAAATAAATAAATAAGTAAATTTAAATTAAAAGTGTTTGTTAGAGAAAGTAACTTTGAAATTATGGTTTTCGATAGGTTTCCGTAAATAAAAATTATGTAAACACGTAAAATAAACAATTATAAAATAAAAGGATGTAATTTTTCTTTTGCTTGTTTAAATTATAAGTACAATAGATAAGTAAGGCTAGTATTATAAATAATTTTTTTGTGATTAATGTACAATACAGAATGACTAACCAGGGAGGTTGAATAGTGCAGTGATTTTTAGACACATAGGGTAGTTGATTTTAAATTAAAACACGATGTTGGCTCAGTGTCGGCAACTAGTTTGTAGGACTGTTATATAATTAATAATTCTTTTGTTACTGTATGATAGTTTCAAGGCTAAGTGACATTGATGACCAAGACAGAGAGAGCAGCTCAAGTTGAGCTAAGTTTTATGCAAAATGAAGAGGAGATCCATTCTACTGATGATTCACATCACAAAGATGGAGTTGAGGAAGAAAAATATTGTACTTATTTGTGAGTATTTGGTCGGCATCTGTTGTTCCATGGTTATATTACGATGTATATTATTATATTTACTATTGGATATCATCTTAAACTAAATTAAATTTTCAGAACACCAGAAATATAGTTTGTTTTGAATGTACAAGCATTAAAAATGTGACATAAGTTGTTTTGATGATGAAAATTGTTGATAATATTAAAAATATGATTTATTTTTGTGCAATGTTTGCATACCATATATTAAATAGTCTGTGGAATTTTTTTAACTTATCGGTCTATTTGTTTACATGACAATGTTTTTTTTTTGTTTTTTTAATGCTATATTTTGTTTTTCAAAAACAACGTGAGAAATAAACTGTCAGAGGCTTGAAAATCCTGAGGGAACCTATATAGTTTTACAATTTTTTTCACCTTGTCTGAGGTTGGATTTCTCTCCCCCTCCCCCCCCAACTATTCGTTTCAAACCAATATTATACTAATGTATTTGAGGGCTAAGGATCTTCATTTTTTCTTATTTTTTAAAATAAAAACCATGAGGTTTTTCGCCTTTTAAAAAGGTGGGAGGGAGAGAAATTATTCTTTGAATTTGTTAGTGAATAAAAACGATGAAGTTTCCAAAAGGAAAACAACATTTCGCCTTATAACTACAAGATGATAGTTACTACAAGATGATAGAGGAATATTAATCATTTTACTTGTTAAACCACAGAGCATGCCGGGTAATTCAAACATTAAAAATGGAACAGCCATTCACATAGTTAGTTTTTATATCCTGTTAACGTTCTTAAGAAGTATTTATTAATTAAATTTTTTTTAAATGTTTTCGACATGTCTTTCGTAAAAATTCATGACCTAATGTAAAATTTGGAAAATAAAACATACAAATGAGCTCAAATACGACTTGTGCTTACTTCTATGATTTTTTTTTTTTTTTTTTTTTCCCAGTAGTATTATAAATATTTAACCCTAAAATTTAGGCATGCTTGTTTATTAAGAAGCATCTTTTTATGGTTTTACAATACTTTTGTATAAAAACTAATACACAACTTTTCGATAGTGTAAATCAACTTTCGTTATCAAGTGAAAGTGATAGGCCTATAGTAATAAAAAGATAAAAATCACTAACATAGCGAAGGTAGAAGCCTAAGGTAATATTGAAAACTAAATGTAAATCTAACATAACCTACGGAATGAACCGAAGTCTAGACTTAGGCCTAAGTAATCTAAGTACAGTATCCTCAAGGTAGGAATGTGTCTTGGGTGTAGAGGAAAAGAGGGACCCCACACTTAGGGTACGAACAGAACAAGTGGGTAGCGGTGGATGCTACTAGTTAAGTCGCGGTCGATGTCGACATCCATGTAAAACAAACACGTTGTAGTGAATGGAAGAGAACAGAGCAGGTAAGTCGCGGTGGAGGTTTAGCGCGATGCCATCCAGGAGGTTTACATTGATGCTTTTGAAAATCAAATGTTTGTTTTTACATGGATGCCTACTGCGCGGTCTACAAGGATGCTTCACTGTGATTGGTGCGTTCAAGGCCAAGTTGCCACCCCCCTCCACAGCAGCTCGCATAGAACACGTCTGACGTCTGCCATGCTGGGCTAGGGTACTCTAGTTGCTTTCCATAATCTCTTTAGCGTATTAAGTTAATTTTTGAATTTCAAGTGCTAAATATGAAGGAAGATCTGATAGCAATTGTGCAGCTCACTTCCGTATTGTGAGTATATTAGCTATCAGCCACCACTTGGTCACAGCTAACATTACATCACTTGACTCACACAACATCGCAAAAGCACAATCTTTTTGTCATTCAAATTTCATCAAACTACTCCACTTGACAGTGGTCCTAGCTCGACTGCGCAGTGCAGGTAACCTCCTTGCTATGTGCTGTCGACATGGACCGCGACACTGGTAGCATCCACCGCGACCTCCACCTCCACCGCGACCCACTTGTTCTGTTCGTACCCTTAGTTTGTTGCGTTTCCTTTCAGCGGTACAACCCTAATAAAGAATATAGAATGCTTCTGTGTAAAAAAGCGTACCCTATTTTCTTTTATTTTCTTTAATCGGTGTGAATAATAAGAATAAAACGTTTACTAAAGTGCACAAGGTACATATTAAAGAGATGGACACATTTTTGTTAATGAACAGAACGTGTAACAAATAGTTGTTTTATTTATAAATATATACACAGAGTGTTCAGAAAATGTCATGCCAAAAGTGCCTGTAAACATGTGTCCAAGAAACTGCATCAGGAAGGGGGGACGTATTTCCTGGGATCCCCTCATCATCCTGTTTACCTTTCCCACAAAAATATAATAAATATTACATGCCATTCTTAGATATTCAAGTAGCCTAACCAGCATTCGAATACTTCTGGAATGTGCCTAATCTAATTGTAAAATAATAATCTATCAACAAAATAATATCTACAACTTTCTAACTTGTGTTGAAGTTATCATTTAGCCGAGAAATATAAATTTTCCAAGTTTTAAATATTTTTGTCATTTATTTTATTATGTATTAACTTTTTACACTTTATCATTACATAAACTTACTTTTTTACACAACTTTATACTTTGTTGGTTTTTAGTTATTATAAATAAATATTGTGTGCAAGTAGGCAAAATCGTAAGATGCGATCTGTCACGAAGTTGTAACTTTAGGAATTAAATGTAGCTAAGCAGAATTTGTGTACCTAGTTTTCTTGGAATGGGTTGTGCTGTTAAGGCAGGCTAGGAAAGCAAGTAGAAGGGAGGACACACCCCTTAAAATCAGACACACTCCTAGTCTGAGGCTACTGTATAATCAAACGTGATTATAAAAAATACAGATACTGAACTACACTATAACGAACAACGATCCAAATAGGGGTGGTGTGCCAACGGAATGGTGACCTAAGAATCAAACTTTTATTCCCTCCTTCAAAAGTTAACTACGTGATATCGTCATCACGCCTACTGGGGATATAATGGGAAAAAAAATCATCTTTATTTAAAGTAGAAGTTACTTATTCTTTGTTTATACATTGTGATTATGTATCTTTGTCTCTTTTAAATTTTGATATTGTATGTTGGGCTTTTTTCGTGGCCTTCTTTTTGTATTCACTAATTTTAGATTTAGGGGACCTTTTTTCTCACAAATAATATACTGTCAATTGAATTCTGATTTAATGCTGTAATTTACATTTTTTAGTGTTGATGGGTGTTATTTTTTTTTTTAAGGATCTAGGCCAAACTAAGCGTTAGTACACTGGTAAAAATGTTACATTGTAAATACTTAAACCAAATGTGAACTCAATTAATAATCTTTTTGTGAATTTATAAATATCTTTGTTCGTGGTGTGTGGTGTGTTACCGCTCTACTTCATCTTGAAATTAACCAAGAAGATTACATAGATAAATAAAGAGTGGTCTCTCGCGTAAGCTTTTCCATGAGAGAAATAGAAATAATTACAATTTATAAATTTCACGTAATTACTTTTATCGAATCAGGTGATATTATTTTATATTTATGTACATTTAAATTATTTCTACTTTTTTACAACAAACAGTGTCGTTTGTTTCAGTGTCGAGATTCATAAATCTCTCAAAAATATTGACGATGTAAATCTTACAATTATTGATGTAGTAAAATATCCTACCTAAAGACAAAGGCTTTTTCTGTGTATTTTCTTCCCAATCGATGCTATTGCGGAAGGAGGACTAGATATAAATGGTTTAGTTTGGTAATTACCTTAACACATTCAGTGCGGTATAGATGATGTAGGCTAAGGTTGACCCAGGAGCTGAAAATTTTTATTCACTAAAAACATAGGTTATACATGTAGAAACAATGTTTGAGTGTTAAAAAAAATATTCGGATGGTCCTTACCTGTAATTAGTGCCAATAGATGTTTGGAGTTCATGAACTCTACCCACAGTTTTGGCTCGGCGCAATAGTAGAAGGTCCCTGCCGCGACGCAACACGTACCACAATCCCACGAGACTGAACCGCACTATTCATTTGAACTATGCTCTGTTATGTTAGTCTGTTCACTTTATGTATTTAGCAATAAAAAGTAATATAATAAAATATAAGCAAACACAATTGAATAATAAATGTGTACGAAACGAGAACACGACGCACCAACTAAGGGAACGGACTAAAACATCAACAGACCAATGAGTCACCAAAACAAAAACAAATCTTCTTCTGAAACTTCTAAAATAAGCAATTATTTCCTACTAGAAACGTAAACATTCCTTCTAGATAAGAGACAGTGTTGGTAAACAATTTGACAGCGAGCGCCATGGAAACGCCTCCCCCGCACCATCGAGGGGCGGGAACCGAAAACTGACCAGACAAACTCGAGACTCGAGACGAAGTTTCATTCATTTATTTCCAGTGGCTGAGACACAGTATCCCTTAGAATACAACTTTAGACTTTGGAGCTCATGAACTCCACCCGATCGGCTGGCAAGGCCAGCTTGGAGTTCATGAGCTCTACCCGCACTATTGTCCATGTGTTAAACTATTGTGTCTTTAACAAAACATATTTAAACCTGAGGAATATTCTCTCAACTTTAAAACAACTGCACACAAAACACATATCATGGTAAACCATACAATCAACTTGTAAATTTGAACAATTGTGGTCTAAACCGTAGGTACATATTTACATTTTTTTGAAGTTGTAAATCAATGCACTATGTTCTACCGACACAAAGTACATGTCAAGGAAACTATAGTGTTTTACATTTGGCAAAGCTAAATCTAAACACTTGACTTACCTTGGGAATATCCTCACAATTTTTAAAGTACTGTACACGTAAACACGATAAATAGTAGAAAATATCAATCAACTTCAAAACTGGCATTACTGTCTAAACAACCAAGAGTGTTTGTGATTGTAAAATGTCAAATATTTCACTTCATGCCATTATCAAAAATTCTTCGAGAATTTATTTCGGCAAAATTTGTTAGAGATTTAAGATTATCTTCAGAGGCTGTCTCAAAGATGTCATTGTTATATGCAATAATATCACATATTTGATAAAAGATACGAAATACTAGTCAAGATATTCCTTTTGTAAATTACATCAAAGGAATCAATATGGCCACGAATCCTACCCACGACTTGTCGGCCATTTTGTGTTTTTTCCTTGTAAAAAAAACATTTAAAACTTCGATAGACAAATTTGATTTAAGATTTTTTACCAATATACAAAACTTGATAAATAGGTGTTACCTGTGCAATTCATTTCTTACCACTCACGTCAACTTTCACTTAAACGTAATGTGAAAATTCCTACCATTTACAATGTATTTTGTTCTACTTAATAGTAGTTCAAAAGTAAAGTGAAATTTCTTACAATTTTTAATGATGTGTTTTATGTACGATAGTTTAAAAGTCGAGTAAAGTGGCAGTTTTTACGGTTTTTTCAAGTATACAGTAAAACCAAACGTTTTATCTAGGCACCCTTCTTAAAATGATGTAACTGTACTTATGTATTTGTTTGTTTTATTCACCTCGTTGCTACAAACATACTTAGGAGGGTTTGGGAGCTCCAAAATGTGTATATGTGTTCACAAATGATTTGAAACTGAGTATTGCACATCATATCAGACAGTGAATAGAAGCTTTTGTTATGTACATATTTTGAGAGAAAATAATAGTATCATTTTAGTTAAAGTAACAGTTTTGAATACTTTGAAGATGTTTATACAGACTATCACAGATCACATGAAGTTTTCCCCGTCAGCATATTTTATTGTCTCGGTCTTTGTACAATGTCAGAAATTTAAATTGCTGGTTTATTTACAGTTTTATAATTTATGAGACCCAATAATTGTTGGCCACATTATTTTACATGCTGTAGAAATGGTGATTTGGAATATTTGTAATTCTGCAGTATGTTAAACATTTTTTTCAACAATTAAAATATACCTTGTAAAAAGTCTTCAAAACCCATACTTTGGCCAACATTTGTTTTAAAAAAATATATAATTCTAGGTTAGAGTCAGCAAAAACCTAACTCTGTCAGAGACTTGAACATTAGGTTTCAAACTGTAAGATTATTAGGTTTGGAAATCAAAGTGTTCACCTGAGATTACTGACAGATCTTCCTTTTCACCACTTCAGGAAACTGAAAAAAAAATTAATTTTCGTCAAAGGCTCAAGAGACTAACTTTGTCCATTTAGACGATCTATCTGTATTAAAATACAATGATGGACCCTATCAGCATTGATCCGAAAAGTGTGTATAACCTACATAGAAAATTTATATTCGTAGAGCGTTATATTTATTTGTAGAGATTGTATATGCTATTAGGACCCAAAACGTGTATGTTCCTTGAGAGTTTATAATCTATTAGAAGCTAAACTAAATTAAAAAATAACATCGATCTCTCCCATTTAGAACTATTTTTATCCATGCATAGACAAAATATTATCATATTGACCACCATATTATCTATACTGAGAGAAGTATAATAAAATGTATTGACATCTAGCTTTGTACATGCCATCCACTGTCACATGTCATGATACTCCCACAACTATATCCTCCCATTTGTCTCTCTTGAGTTGTAGGAACTTTGTTTTTCACGTATTGCTCTTGGAAATGCTCCATTTAAACTTTCCTATTTTAGTTTTGTAAAATAGTTTTTTCATATAAAAATATACAGAACGTTTATATGTCGATTTCATTGTTGCAGTTGCCATGGTGATATGTGTTAGATATTTGATTACTTACCTTAGGGCCTAAAGTCTAAAAGTAAATGTTGGGAATATCCTCCACCTGCAATAAACATCACACTGTTGTGATTTTGCTTTCACAGCATAAAACACAAGATATGACAGTGTCTTGACTTAATCATCACGACGAATTCTGAGAAGGTATTTTTTTTTTTTTTTTTATTTGTTCTACAAATCCAATTGAACAATATTTGAAGAGATCCAATTGTTTCCAGTTTACGTGTGACGAATTAAACGGTTGGCTCGTTTGTAACGTTTCTAACACCAAACTTTATCCAGTAGGTTTTCACGTGAACCTAAAATTATTGTTACTTGAATATAATTACAGTATTATGTTTATTTAATTATTATTTCAAGTGATTACCCTGTAGAGGGAATCGAACTGGGAACCTTTGGCTGTCCCTACAATAGTCGCTTGCCAGTAGACGTGTACTACTAAATTGCAGTGAACAAAGTCTAAGGATAGCCCAACTGGTAAAGTATTGGTATTGGCCCAAGATTCTGGGTTCGATTCCTACCAGAAATTCTACAGAAAAATTCTAATACATTTTTTTGGTTTGAAATGATTATATTTTATGCATAATTATCATAATTCTGTAATATTTTGGATTAGGCTATTTTGGTTGTTACAATTATCAAGATAATGTGTTTTTAGTTTTTTGTGTGGAAAACTCTGGTATCATTGACCTATAGAAAAAAATTGCTTTTTCGTTAAAACATTTTGTTCCATGTTTTAATATTTTTTAATGTTAATTATTCTAGAAAAATATTCGACATTAAAAATGTTAAATGTTAAACGACCGCCATTTTGAAAGTCTTATTCCTTATATACTGGCAAAATGTTACATAATGTTACCGAATCTTCACTCAATAGCTTATCTATTTTCAAAGATCTTCTTTAAAAGGCACAAAATAGCCTACAGACAGAAATCAAAACTTAAAGAACCTATATTTATTTATTTTTTTATTTCTTATTGCAACTCATAATTTCACACTTTGAACACATGACGTTTCGTGAATTTAGTTGTGCTGTAATGGTCTTCCAGACAAACCTAGCAGGGCAGTTTTACGGTAGTATTTCAGTTCATAATTTCATAATTATCGGAATTCCCCAACACTACTGATGAAAAAGAAACTTTGAAACTTAAATTTTTAGCTTTACCTTCAGATTTGTTTGTTATTTTGAATAATCATAGATACTAAGGGAAAAGATAGGCTGACCGTGTCACCTAATACATAATACTTCTGATAAATGTTGTGTTGTACAACTGTTTAGCCACACCACTATTTGGACGCCCATACACGATACCTATCTTATAAAGAGCGGGCCATGCCTTTAGGGGAGCCAGGTGTTTTTCTTTATTTTGTCTCTTCCTTGTCATATATTTATTTTGTAATGATGAGTTTTCTTTAAACTATATTATATTTTTTATTCAAGTAAATTTTTTTATACTTTAGTTTAGATAAGCAAATGTTAGCCTATAGTTATAACCTAATTATATTAGTTTTATGTATAGGTGTAAGTATGATTGGGCGTAAGTGTGTATATGTAGAGGTCAATGTACTCTCTCTCTCTCTCTCTCTCTCTCTCTCTCTCTCGTTGATTACTATTGTATAAAATAGCTGTAATAGATGGGTTAATATTTTGTATCTGTATTGTTTCTGGAGGGAATAAATAAAAATAAATAAGATAATTATCGGATGTCGCTTACAACCTTAAGATTTGTATCGTATCGCTCTAATGTGCAGCCAGCCGTATATTAAAAAAATATGAAAGCCAAATTATTAATCTACCCAAATTATTTTGTATGTTTGCATATTTTATATCTGCAGTAGAGTGTTTGGATCAAAATCTAATAATTACGTCAATACAGTGACCACACCATCTAACACGATATACGTAATAAAACGTAATATATACATTACACAAAACGTAATCTACTTTCTGGATAGCCCTCGTATTTGTAATTCCACTGTTTCGATTCTTTAATTAATCTCATCTCGTATGAGTGTCGTGTTAAAAACTCCACTAATGCAAAATATGTATTAGAGTGTATGTTGATGTCAACAAAATTAATTTTCTTATAAAGGATGTGCCTTTCTAAAAGTTTGAATATCTCAAATTTAACTACAACTATTTCAATGATATATTGATAAATCATGAAGGCTTATCACAAATCAAATTGACAACCCACAAAAGAAAATAGCATGCTATTTATTTTTTTAAATATAAAAAAAGGCTACAACGTCCCTTCAATCATTTAGCAAGTATCCTCCATTATCAAAATAGGGCGTTTAAATGATTGAGATTCATAATAGCTCTCGATTATCTAAATAAACCGTATTTTACAAAATCATTCAAACAGTTAGATAAATTAGAAAGAAAAAAATAATATTGAAATTTTAATTGACGCGAAAATGAGTGATCTGGAAATCGTATTTCACGATTATGCATATTTATTTCTTTATAGATATCCGTGGAATTCTTTAATTTAATTCTGATATTCCAGTGTTTGATTAGGCATGAATGTTTCAGACATTTCCTTGTTGAGGAGAGTGTATTTTAATTTTCAGAACATGTATTGAATGTGTTATATTGTAAATAATTGAATTTTATGTGTAGAAAGAGATGAGTTTTGTCTCTCCTTGGGTTTAATAACGACGGTAATAAAAGTGTACCATTGAGAATGCGCATAACTAGAGATGGATGAAACAGTTATGGTGCCAAATGAACAAATGTCCAAGGAACAGGAGATATTCACAATAAAGGAAACAAATAATCTTCAAACCACAAAAGCTGAAAATGTATTATTACAGCTAAACTGAAACGGACTAAAAATAAACCTAAAGTTAAGTGGTAAGTAACGCCCCCCTCCCACTCTCAAGTCAACATGTATTGTCTCGTCTCATCATCTCATTCAGTTAAATCGCTTCATCGGCCATTCCCCCCCCCCCCCCCGTTGTATCATCTCACCTGAATGTTTGGTCTTGGGTTGATGTCTTACATTAATAATCTTAGGACACCCTCCAATTAAAATTTCACTATTTTTACTACTTATAAATAAAAGTATTTATTTTGTGGGAAAATAAGCTACAAACATGATTAATGATATTTGGCTAATAATTATTGCTTTTCCTTCCAATTAGGACTAAATTGTATTTACAATAAGTCCTACGATAATAAGTCCTTGAGAATATATTTCAAGGGATGATCAAACATAGTGACCAAAGCAGTAAGTTCTTGTTATACAATAAGTAGATTATTCACTTAGATAATTGTATGTTATAAGATATACATTTCACGCTACCATAATGTCGATTTGACCACAAGAGATTGAAAATAAAAATCCAATTTCATGAATAGAAGATATAATAAATAACATTATTCACTTATAAATTCAATAGGATATTCACAATTAATTATTACACCATGTTTAGTTTACAAAATTCATTTTAGTAAATTAATATTTATGGAGATTCTAAAATGGTTTAAAATTTACAAAATGTGTCGATAAACAAAATATTATGACCTATTGTTTAAAATTGTTACAAAATTTATTTTTATAACTGTTTTTACATATTAAGTATTCAATTTTCAGTTCAGCACATAACATATTTCAACATTGAAAATATATCTTTTAGTAGTATGTTGAATCATTTTTAGATACTTCGAATTATTTATATGTAGAGAAATATTTAGCACCGTTTTAATCTATTTCATTTTTTATTGAAAAACGTTGTTACAACACTTTAAAAAAAATCTCAACATTTTTAATATAGAAATCATTCGAATTTGTAGTAGCTATTTCACTAGAGCTTTAATTACATAGATTCAATTTCTTCATTCAGAACTACAATACAATCACAATTAATTGTTGTTTATTTTCAAAATTTGTTTTGATCCTTTTTTAATGTGAAAATCGCTGCAAAACTTTAATTGGTTCAGCTTGTCTAAATCTTAATTTAACATGTGTTTTGGATACAAGTTATTGCAAGTAGATCCAAAACGAATTTGTTCATTAGGTTATGCAATTGTTAAGCTATAAATTAATATTTCACAAGTGAAAGTTATACGGCAAAACGACATAGACCCGGAATCGAACACGCTTTGTACTCATTTTGCAGCCCTTAAGTAATGTATTTCTTAATTTTTAATATATTGATTTTAACGTTAATACTTTTTTACCAGCAAGTATTAAAGATACAATAATATTTCAAGTAAAAAATATAGGACCTAGACCGGGAATCGAACCCAGGACCATTGAGCTATTTGAATTTGGTAAATCAAAACTTGCAGCTATAAAGCAAAGTTAAGTCTATACTGGGAAGCGACTAGGATAGCTTAGTTAGTCCTGGAATCGATTCTCTATCTCACTATATTAATTGATTTTTTTTTCTATTCTATGTAAATAAACTGTATATATTGTTCACTACTTTATTGTACTATTAACTCATTTAAACGTATTACTTAATTTAACTCACTTTAACTCAAAATATCTCATCTGAGGAATAACTACAGATACTTCAATGATAACCCTTAGGGCTTAAAATACTTTTCAACTATCTAATTCTTAAATAAGATTACATACAAATCCATATAATCAATTATTAAAAATCCATATACATATTTAATATAGTAACTCGTCAATAACAATAGCCTACCAAACAATAACCTATCTTTATTCTAAAACTATAGTTATAATCCAGAATTGTATATACTTATAGTCTTAGCCTTGAAATAATGAATATTAGTATCTATATCTATCGGCCATTGACACCTAAAATTAGTACAACTTAATTTTCTCTTCCGGATCACAACTTGTCACCTCTCATTTCCTTTCCGGCTCCTTTTTTTTTTTTTTTTGAAAGATGGATGTTCCCATGTCTCCATAAGTTCCAAGTTGGTCGTTCTAACACATCCGATATTTTACATACACATAATGGTGTATGTGATTGTAGATGGTGGATGTCTATTGTCCGACGTTCTCTTTATTCAGTTCACCCGAGTTTATAGCTTACTTCCCAAATATTAATTGTCAGATTGTTGGAACAATTATTGTTAGAGGTGAGGACGAAATCCAAAACACCGTTAAATGTAAAGTTTCTTGGTGTCATTGTGGACGTAAATTTAAATTGAAGATGTCACATTTCAAAGATTGCGGATTTCCTGGTATCTGCTTGCTTTTCTCTCAGAATGATTTCAAGGATTACCAGCGTAAAAAACATAAAATCAGTTTACTCTCCATATGTTTTTTCTCCGCTAAGATATGGGGTATTCTTCTGGGGGACCTCTGTCGATGTTTTTTAAAAAATTTTCCGTATTCAGAAACGAATAATTAAGAGTAATGTTTAATTTGAAATTTAATCAATCAAGTAGACCTTCTTTTGAAACAAAATAGAATTTTATATTTTTCCATCTATTTATATATGAAATGTTGGTGTTTTTTAAGGCAAACCAGAGTATGTACAAAGAAAAAAACATTACCATAAATATCTCATGAGGAAAAAAGTTTTGCAATATCCTGTGCACAGATTGCAATTTTTAGAGCGTGGTGTTTATTACTCTGGTTTGAAGTTATTTATTAAACTTCCGGAAAATATAAAAAAATCAAAATTGTTTCAAGAATTTTAGCGGATCACTCAGAGGATACTTCTCGAGGAATGCTTTTTACTCAGTGGAGGAGTACCTCAGCTCATAACCTCTGGGTGCATGGGATGCATTTTGTATTCAGAAGACGACACAAATTATTGATTAATATGAGATAACATGTATACATGGTTCACTGTGTCTTAATTTGTATGTATTTTATAAAATTTCTATCTTGTGTATTTTTTGTATTGTAAATTGTGTATTTGTATTGTGTGTTGTGATTAATTTTTGTATAGTATGACAAGTCAAATATTACAGTTTAATACTAATAAAATAAATTTCTACATGTTTATAGATCATTAATTACTTTATAATAAACAATAAATAAATAATAACGGTAATAAAGCATTTTAAAATTGTTTTCAATGTTGTAAAAGCATTTTACGAAACTTACGTTCAGAAACAGTAGCTTGTAGTTGATAAAAATTTACAAGATCTAAAATGTTCGATACTGTGAGACTGCTTTTTAATTGACCAGACATATTGTTTACACCTAAAAGCTAACATAAACGTATAAACAATATATTAAATACATCATGGGTTACGCAGTACACAAGTTATTAACGGTAAGTACATTAATGTAGATTAAAATATAATAACAATTTATTTATAAATGTATATTTGTACGTAATATTAAAAAATATAATAATAAAAAATATATGTTAAAAAACTAAGTAATTGAAAAAGTATCGGAATTAGAAGAAACGAAAACAGTTTTTTTAACTTTTGTTGTTTAGAAAGTTAGCGTGGATGATTTATTATTTATTTTTGAATGATTTTAGATTTTAATAGAGTATATGTCAATACAACTGCTATTATTTTTAAGTCCACATTTTGAGGTATACCACATTAGATTATGTGTATTATTCTAACCTATGGATATTCATATAAGAAGTATTTTTGTTCTTCAAAATACAAAATAAGTCCACATTTTGAGGTATACCACATTAGATTATGTGTATTATTCTAACCTATGGATATTCATATAAGAAGTATTTTTGTTCTTCAAAATACAAAAATGCACGCTTTTGTATAATTCGTATATAAAATCAATACATTTACTAGATTAACTGTTTAAATAACCTCTAATTGTTGGACGGTTTTTACAATAAATTTGGAAAATAATTTTTTTGTAAAATAAAAAAAGTTATTATTTTAGTGTACATCAATGTTCATAATATATATAATCAATAATGGTTTCCCTGGAGAAACAGGGAATTTGCGTGTTTTAATTTAACAATATATTTAAAATGGAGTACTTTTTATTTAACTAAATTACACCTAAGTTTTAAAAGAATGTTTTTAATTTCCACAGGAAAGGGGAAAAAAATAAGGAAACTTACCAAGTATTATTACAAATGTGTGATTTAGTTTTAGATTTATAGTCTAAATATTCAGTTATGGATTATTACTAATACTAGTTGATGAACGGATAAAAGGACATTCATTTTTTTAATTGTGTAAAAATGTACACTTTTTACAACGGCAATCCAAAACGGATAATTCCATGTAATTGTTCAGTATTTTTCAACTATTTTAACAAATCCAAGTCTCTAGATCATACTTTTACAACAAAATTTTACTTGTTTGACAACAACTATAATTCAAAATAAGAAAGGACTATGAATATACATAAAGTTATCAAACGTAATATTTGAGATTTGTCCAAAACATGTTTTCACAACAACAATGAAAAATGATTAAAATGGCATCATAAATTGTAGATTAAGTAAATATTTATTTTGTTGATTAGAGGATTTTTTTAATATAATTTTTTTATTTATTTTGATATTTTAAAGGCACATTATTTTTTTATTTTTCCAACGACACGCACAACGTAAACCGAGGACAACAAGGTCACTTAAGTGTAAAATCACGCTTTATTCTACATATTTATTTAAAACGAAAGATAACCATTCTTTTACACAAATTATTATTGGACTTCCGATAATATGAATATTTTAAACGTGATCAAAACTATTAAGAAATGGCTATTATTCCGTGTTAAGAATTCTATATGTAATGGCGATAAATATATGATTATTGTATATTTGATTTTGAGTACTCGTCTATGCGACACTTGGAATAAATAACGTTACGAAAATATAAATTTACAAAAGAAGAAACAATCATAAGATGAAGGATGTTTACAAAAAGTTTGTTTTTTGTTTAAATCTTGATAACCAGTGGGTGTTAAAATTTCAGTTCTTCCCAAACCTAGAATACTTGAAGTTATTGATACTACTGCGTCTTGAATTTGTTGTTTATAATGTTCCACCTCTCGTATCCTTTAGCTGTAGACATTAGTATAACCATCTATAGATTTTAATTTACGTTAATAAGTACTCTACTATACAATAAACATTGAAATAACTGTTGCACAAATAATATAAATAACATCAATTATGATGATATAAATATATATATATATGAGCTTCTACTGATTGACTGAACATCAACGCACAGGTATGTCCGATTAGACTGAAAATTAGCTTGGTTTCTAGCATTTCGAGTTATCAAAACAAATCTTTAAAAAACAGCTGTTTACAATATTTTAAATTAGTCACGTGATAAAATCAAAAATCTTTCTTTCCATAACAATAGCATGGTAACTTTGAAGGCCAGTGGAGTGAATCCCTAACATCGTATGACTTCAATTAATGGCTTAAAACTTTCTTGGCCGTAACCTGAATTACTATGTAAAATTTCAAAGCAATCGGTTCAGCTGTTCTATTAAGGTGGTGATATATTAAAATATATCAATTCTGTATTTGGCGGTGTAAAATAGTCAAATCAACCATGGACACTATTTCTTTACTTTTCTTTGTCATAAATATAATCTAAGTAAAAGTGGATCGTTTTGATTGGAATGGAGCTTTCAATGACTGCTGTCAAGTTCTATTCGTTTTGCCAGTGTATTCTGAACCATATTTTTATTTTGGCTACTTGTTTTAGTGCCATTTTTGTTTTAAAATGTATTTGAAAACTTACATTATTTGAAAAACTAGGACCAATACAGTCTGTTTAGGTAATTAGAAGCTTTTCTTGATCAAAGTGATAACAAAACCATTAATGACATCATGTTAAGTGTTTCTTTTTTACAAATAGCACTTAACGCAATGCTAATTTTAAGTTATAGGGGGGGGGGAATGGAAAAAAATTACAATACAAAAACAGGTATTTGGCTTGAGAAAGGACCAAAATAAGTACAGGCACCAAATTTTATGTTCGTTTGGACCGCAGAGAACTTTACTTCTAATTTTGTTTTGGAGCCAAAATATTACAATTTTGTTTTAGAGCCAAAATATTACAATTTGGTCGTTTTTTATACATAAATTGTGGATGCTAACATTAAACACGATTAAAAAACTAAATGTAAGAAAACAGTTTTTAGAACATATCTAACGAGAGCTACATAGCCTAACTATTTAATTTACCAATTTAGCCCAACTCCCTACTTTGGATATTTGAACATTTCCGATTAATAAATGTCTTACTATATTTTTCTGTTATAAATTAGTTCATGTATTCTGTAAATATTTATACTTATGGGTATTACAATTAATGGTGTTTATCAATTTTATTTATGTTTGTTATATTTTTGTATCAACTATTATCTTACGATTAAGTTTATTTTAATGGTTTAAGTAGAAACTTTTGCAATCTTTTAAAATTTAAAAAAAAAACCGTTAAAAACACATTTTAGCTAAACAATTTATTCTAATATCTGATTATTACGTTCAATGTAATATCGACAAATAAAAAATATAGAAAACATTTTCTTATTATTGAATGTTTAGAAGAATTGTAAAGGAATTGCCGCATACTCCTTGTATTTTAAAGAACTAAAGGAATTGTTGGACCTACAATAACATTTTAAGAAGTAACGCTAAAACATTAGGAAGGGTAAGGTAAAATGAATATAGTGAGCCTTCTGTAATAAAACCTTCATTTAGGTTTGTGACAAAATTAGGATTGGGGACATCCTGTCGTAAATCTATCAACCCTCCAAGGTCGCTAAACTCCATTATCTACTATTTCCTACAAACTTGGAAAAAAATTGCTTCGAAAAATTAGAACTTAATTTATTGCTCATGTTCTGAATTATAGAATCTTCAATGGTGAGGATGACATATTTATCAGCCTTTGACAAATATAAGGATATATTTTTCTGAAGATACTGTTCAATATAATATTTTTTGTATGATAAAAGTTTGACTAAAACAATTATTGAACAATTTGCTTTATAAATAATAGCAGTTAAATTGCAAATTAGGGCATATTTATTTGTAAATGATACTCGTACGTACAAAATTCTAGTCGTAGAACAATACCAACACCAACGGTTTCTAGGGATAAAGAATAACAAATTTTCACAAAATTTGACATTTTTTATCGATGCATATTTTTAAACAACAAAAAAAACAACACAAAATCGCTTTTCTGGAAATCGGACAACAACCAATTATTGTAAATATTAATTTTAATGTAGGTCTGAAATATTTGAAAGACTACAGTTTGTGACTCTTTCAATTGATAGTTCTAACAGAAAAGAAATAAAACTGACTCCAGTTAAAGTGAAAGATCTATATTTTGATGAACCCCCGGGTGAATTTTTATTTTTTAAAAAATTTTTTTTATAGAGGAGGCATACCGACTAAAACCTTCCTCTTTGCCAGGCGTTTTCCCCACTCAGGGACTGCTCTCGCATTACTTGGAGTGGCGCCTGCTTTTAGCCTATCTGTGGCTCCTCTTCTCTGGCTGCTATGGGTCTAGCCAGCCCTCATCTTTCTTGCACCTCTTGTATTCAATGTATTCTGCAATTGCCACCCAGCGCTCTTTGCACGTCAACATCTCTCCAACTATAGTCCCAGTCTTTAGTTCTCCCACCATGTCGCTAATGCCTCGTCTAGCGATGTTGATACTCGGGTGAAATAGATACTCGCAATACTCGGCTTCGAATGATTTCAATACTCGTATTATTAATTCGACATCGAGTATCTGCGCAGAATGATTATGCGCATTGTGTGTGTGTGTTATATTTCTATCTGTTAGACTGATCCACCAAGTATTTATTTTTTTAAACAAAATGTGATTGACACTTGTAAGACGTAATTAAATGTTATCCTGCCTCGACACAAATTCAGTAATTAAACGTAAGTACAATTATTACCAACATTAATAATTTAGTTATTATTTAAAATAAGTTAATTTACTATATTTTTTATAAAGATGGTAACCTATAAATATATATTTAAATATAAGTAATTACAATTAAATAATAATTTAATTTACTTTTTGTTATTGTGGAAATAAATGAATATTATTGTTACTTTAAATTGAACTTGTTACCGAATCTAAATCATTATAACTCAAAATCGTAATGTTTAATTAATGTGTAGTGAAAAATCAGCTTAGAAACAAATGTAACCAAAGTAGAAACACCGAGTATTTTGTTTGGAATTGACACAACACTAACGAATATCGTTGTCCGAGGATACTCGCACACCGAGGATTCTCGCTATGACTCGCACATTACCTCCTCCTTGTTCTTAGTTACGAGGATTTTGACCGAGTATTTTAATTCGAAACCGAGGATTTTAATACTCGGACTCTACCGAGGATTTTGATACTCGGAATCACCGAGTATTTTAATTCGAACTCGCACATCACTAGGCCTCGTCGTTGTTCTACAAAGCGGTCGCATTTAAAGAACATATGCTCTGCATCATCCCTGACATTCTTACACACACTACAGTTCTTTCCCATGCCCCGTTAAGAACTGCGTGAGGACGAAGTTTACTCTGATCATGGTATCCTTAGAGTTGGAAATTATTTTTTTGAAATATTATGTGTGGCGTATTAAATAAAACGAAGTTAATCCGATTACGAATATGTACGTTTATTTGACGAACAAAATTTGTTGGCGCTAGGCCAAACTTAATGTCAGATATCATGTTTCCCACTAGATTGAACACGCGTGACCTACAAATCTGAAAAAAAAATTTTAATTAAATTGCAGGGGAGAAATCAAATTTCGTTTTTGTATGACGAGTTTTTAACCCCACAATGAGAATTGCGTAGTGTATAACTTTTAAAAGCAGTTTTTGGGAGACGTAATTTGAATCAAAATTACGATATATTTGAGTAATATTTTTAAAAAATCAAATTGTATAGTAAATTGATCAAAATCGGACGAATAATACAACCAGTTACACAACTGTTTCAGTATTTTAAAACATATCGAAGGTGTGCCAAATCTTAGGTTAAACGTACATATTTTTATAGTTCCGAGTTTGGATTTAAAGTGCGGACGATTCAAATTTTATTTCATGGAGAATAAATATTATGTAATGAATTTGATCAAGAAAACAGAAGTACATTGCAATTGCAGGCAATAGAACAGTTGAAGTATATTTTCTCTCTTCATATCTATTTTTTTAAAAACAAGTAAGTAAAACTGTTCGCCTTTCATTGATAACCATAAAAGCCCGAGATTTGAATGTTAATGTAATCTGATACTGTACATGTTTGTGAATTATTTTAACATCTGTAATATACTTGTGGTCAATCAGAAATGTTTGTGAAAACTAGTGACAGTGACAATAGGTACTTCTGTACTATACGGACACCCACCTCACTTTTGTAAGTTCAAAACTCAAAACATCCTTTTACGAATATTTTTAGATTCTGTCATCTGTCTATTGCCACAACAAACAAAAATAACATAACTACGACTTTCGTTCACACCATTCAATCCTTAATTTATGTGTACCTGGCATAAGACCAAAATATTTTTTTTTGAATCGGCTCTAATGAATTAGACCATATCTAGTGAGAATGTAATCTTTAAGGACTCAGAAATTAAAATGACTCAATTGCAAAATATGAACATATAATGATGTCGATCAATATCTTTGGTTTGTATGTGTTATAATAAATATGTACGTAAACATGTAGTATAGAATATAGTTATGGTTTAAAAAAAAATTGATGTCAACTTACAATTGACATCAGTTTTGGGGTCGTCTGATTTTTGAGTCGAAACGTGTCTTTTAGAATGATGTCTGTCGTATGATAGCCCAAACGTCTGGAGAAAATTAATAAGATTTTGTATATTGTTCATATCTCGGCTCTTTTTTAAAATACTTTGATAACTCAAAATTTCGAAGGCCTCCGCCATCAGAAAACAAGGCAAATCTACGATTTTTCTCAAAATCAGCTAGAACCGTATAATGTTATCGGTAAAAAAACACAAAAATCGATCATGGGGCTGTTATATAATAGGTAATTTTTCAACATCGGATATACCCGATTTCTTTCAAATCTTATTGAAATATGAAGTTAATGACCCAAATCTGTTGTGTAAAAACATATCACGGTTCAGGAATAAATGGCAAAAAACATAAATCAACCTTTTCCGCGGTCGTCAAAAGCCAAATTTTAATCAAATACAATTTACAGTACACTGAGAACGTGTTTATGGCTCATGCGAAGCAATTTAGGCAGTTATTTAAATATCAAAAATTATGTTGAATGGGTAAATTCAATATATCAGTGACGTAATAGTGTGCAATAATATGTTTGACAAACGGTACGTTCAATTGTACGACGGGCAACATTTTATGACCTTGAAGGCTGACGAATGGAGGCTCCTCTAGGAGAGTATACCGCTCGTGTCCAGATGTGTCACAGAATTGTTTTATATCAAGAAAGAATTATTGCTCTCCTACATCATTGAGATATTGGCTTGACGAACTCTATCTAGCACACTCCCCGAAGCGGACAAATAGTACGGGGAAGTCAAATTGTTTAAGAAACATGCAGAGGCACCAGTAGTTGAAATTTCACGCTTTCCAAGATAATGACAAGTATATAGTCAAAGAATTCATGTTCACAAAAGGATTTGAAAAAGCACAATTTCTGAGACAATTCCATCCTCACGTCATGAAATTGTCTCGGGGGGGGGGGGAACTCTCCTATAGTGGAGACCTTAAATGTTTATTACCTCAACATAGTATTAACGTAGGTAGTAAATGCGTGCTAAAAACTGCAAAATGTTATTACCATTTGCTCCTTGCCTGAATGCTGCCTGAGAGAGATGCGGGGATAGTATGAGGATGAGGATACTTCACCGGCATTACTGTTAGTGTTACTCTCTGGAGCGGTGTAAAAACATGTAAGGCTGTGTGTATTAATCAGGTCCCTGGTGTTGGTCACAGGAACTATTGATGGATTTGGGGGCTATCCCGGCTTGGTGTAATGTGGGCACGAGGAATGGCTTCATTGTACCACGTGACCGTTCCAAACCCGTGAAAACAGAGGACAAGACTTTGGTTTCAGTCACGAATTACGAGGTGTGAGAGAAGATGTGGTGGACCGATTGTATAAATTTATAAAATGTATACGACTCCCGATACTTGATTATCTAGCAGTGAACGTTGGAACTATTACAGACACCAGTTATTATGATGGCAGAAAAACTTTCTACTTGCGCACCACTAGCAGCGATCGTTCATTTTGCCTAGACTGTATTTTAAGAAATTGTATTTTTTAAAATTGTAAAACATCTTTTATCCAGACAAGTGTTAGATATACGATTTACACTATTGACCGAAGGTACTTGGTAGAACTCCATTTTAATGAAAAAACAAACACAATATTTAGTAAATTCTACAATTTTATTGAGTTTTGCCGACCATGGTTTCGCCAGCAACGGCATTTACAAGGCAGTTGTTTTTCTTCCTATCAAAAATCCTAAATCTAGAGGTACAAACTAGACCCATACTGTGTGGCTTACGCGTATAAACTCTGTACGCCTTATGGTAAGGGCTATGTGCCCGACCTGCATGATTGTGTATCAGCGTTTGTAACATAATATACATTTGATAAACCAATTTTGTTATTAATATTACAATTAACACCAACCAATGTGTGGTGGTGCACTCTGGTATCGAAAAATATAAACTATTAAATGGTACTGTAATTATCAACGTTCCCAACTGCTCATCGTTGTCAGTAACAAAATATAATTAAAATAAAAAATCACAGTAGGCAACAACAATATATCCTCCCTTAAATATATAACGAGTAATACTATGCACGATAGCTCAGTCGGTATAATGTCTGGCTTCAAGTCCAGACTTCATTGGTTGGAATCCCTGTAAAATGCATTAAATGTGATTTGGGTAGTTTTAGCTTTAACCCCCCCCCTCAATGTTTGTTTTGTAGCAAGGTGTTAAATTTAGATAATAAATTCAAGTGGAGTTACTTTTTTTTCAAAGACCCTTACAAAAATAATGAAGGTGGAATGTTAAAATTTATGATTATCATAGTGTTAAATAAATATATAGACGGTTTTTGTTTTAGTCAAGGATGGTTTTTTTATAATTATTTCTGAATTGTAAGATTGTATATAAATAACAAATACAACTTGAACACGAATTCTCACAAAATAGAATGTTATAGTTCAGTTATTGTATCTTTTGCATCACTGAAAAATTATATTTTTTCTCATTAATTAGGTCATTAAAATTTACATATAACCAAAATTCTATTGAAATTTCTAGAGCTGATTTTTATAAA
The DNA here is from genome assembly GCA_963513935.1 of Aphrophora alni. Taxonomy (NCBI): domain Eukaryota; kingdom Metazoa; phylum Arthropoda; class Insecta; order Hemiptera; family Aphrophoridae; genus Aphrophora; species Aphrophora alni. The sequence continues at coordinate 140,655,927 of OY740765.1, read as the reverse complement.
TTAGGCATTTTGTAACAAAAATTGATGAAAAATCACATTTTTGTGTTTTACTCTTGTGGCAGATACTCCCACCAAATTATTTTGAGTTATTGAAAACAATGTTCCTTGAGATATGACGCAACAGATAGTTGCCTTGTCAAAAACCAATATTTTGTGCTCAGGTGACTTCGAAATAGATATTTTTTAAAGTCGTAATAACCTTTTTTTTTTTGACCGATACATATATATACCTTCTACAAATAATTATTTGTATTACAATTATTGTGATTTCGATACTTTACTTATAACGGGTTTAACAATATACTTACTCTCTATACCATGTATAACCAATAAATTAAATAAGGATGAAAATCAATGCTTATATGATAACATGATATCTTCATGTATTTATAGTGGAAAATCGCATATTTATATAAAAATAATTCCAATATTTACAAAAAACATATATATATAAAATCAATTGTACTTCACTGATCTTTTAAAAATTTTCAAAATTGGATATATGTTATTAAAAGCGTCGTGGATTTCTTGAGAATTTTTCCCACCTGAAACATTAAACCATAACAGTTTCAAAGTCACTTCCTAATTATTGCAATTACATTATAAATTATTATTATTATTATTATTATTATTGAAACATATTGACAGTAATTAAAACATTATTGGCTCTGAAAGGGCCTTGCAATGCTGAAATTTAATAGATGGATCCTGCAACAAAGTAATCTATATATTTTTCCAAAAACATTCAAGTAACATCAAAAGGAGAATACCCAATCAAGAACCTCAGCATTGGCCCCCCCAACGACACCCGAATCGAATTGAGTAGAAAAAAATTATATAGACGTCTCTCCTTGGCACCAGAAACAATGTCTTGGATTTGGAATGTATGGTCTAACAGATAGATTGTAGAATGCAGTAAACTGCACTCTAAACTTTAAGATTTGTAGTCCCAAAAGTTAAAATGATGGACCTGTTGGTTTTTTTCACACTATTAGACTGTAAAATATGTTTAAAATCATGTGCTGCTCCACGAGCTCTTTCTTCATTTCCTCTCTCCTGTCATTCAAGAGGTAGTGGCAAGAAATAATGACTCAAGAAGAGTTTAGTCTGTATCAATGAAGTTTCATTTCAAAGTTTTCAAATCGAATGAACAATTTCTGTAGCACCAGTTACAAAGGGTGGGATCCAGACTTCCTTATATACAAATAAATTTGTCTCTTTTCACAAACTGAGTTGACATTTTTTGTAGTAGAGCTCCCCCATTACAAAGAGTGGTTGGCTACTGAACAAAAAAGCCTGTATTGTCTTCGTCAGAGCGTACATATGATGCATCCTTAGTGATCTGTGAAGAGTATCAACTTGTACCATATGTAAAAAGAATTTGTGTGTTGTATGTGTGAATATGGAGAAAGTATGTTAAATGTTCCTCTCAATAAGTGTAGCTAGTCTGCACCCCCATGCAGAGAATACTAAATTAAGATGAAAGTGTAAATAACTGTGTAAAGTAGGTAAGTTGTGTATGCGATCTCTGGATATCAGGGGCCCTTCAGTTTTAATGTAGCTCTGTCCAGTTTGTTTTTTGTTCATTGTTCACATAGGCCTACTTGGCTATTTGTGGGAAGACGATGGAAACATTTAACCAAACCAACTCGATGAAGAAAACCCAAGGAGTGAATTAAACACGGATATATGAAAGATGATGAGGCTACTCATAATCTCACTGGATTCACTACTCAATTTCAGGAAAACTTAAGGACATCAACTGAACCAGGACATCCTGTGATTGATTAAAATTAGCTATAACATAAATTACCATGATGAGTAAAGTTTTATGGATTTAGATTTTGTATGGATAGGACAGAAAGGCTGTAGTCTTTGGTATTACTGTACCTAATCGACAAATAGAAAAATAAAAAATAAAATGCTAAAGTTCTAATATATTTCGTAAATACTGTTTACTTTCTCATTAGTAGAGTGTTTAAAAAGAAGACTAAATTTTTGTAATCTAGGATGGATCTTTAGGTTGAACCACAAATGAATGTTTTGTATTTATTTATTTACTCTCCTTTATAAATAACGGTGCTCACATTGAACACTTGTAGGCTTTTCTGTAAAACTCCGAGTTGCTTTTTCATTTGATGTGTAATTTATAGCGGTAAGTTTAATGTAATAAAAGTAATAAAGCGTTAAAACCCCGCTATTCATTTTGAAACACCCGGTATATATGAGAAATGTTACACAATTTGTATGCTCTAAAAAATGATTTTAAAAATAATTTTTAATTAAATTTGTATTTTCATGTAATTACCAAGAATGGAACATAGTGTTCCAAAATGTAGCATAAGCAAATTTGGAAACTGGGTAGGTAAATAAATAGAAACATCATAATCATCATAAATAATGTAAATAGCATTGCAGAAGTTTTAGTGTGTTGAACAAGATGGAACATATCCTATATTAAAAGTTTTTAATATAACTATAGCAACAAGTATAATAACTACCCAGTCTTTAATTTTGTCTCGAAACGTCATTTTTTATGGTAACATTTAACAAATAAATCACCTGTGGTTAATTTTGTAATGGCTGTAACATTTCCATTTATATAAAACTTTTTTAATAATTTTGTTCTTAGGCGTTGGAATTTAAACATATTCCAATCTTAATTAAAAAGTGTAAGGAATACTTGTTAGGACTGAATAGAACTATTAAGTAAACATAATATTAATATTAATAATAGATACTATAATTATTATATTCAATCCCCAAGACATTGTACGCAGTCTATTATTGCGAAAGTATAAGAAAATGTTGGAATAGCTGACGCTAGGCAAAATGTCTTGTTAAATAATCTTGCAAGGTATATAAATTCACAATGACCTAAAACAGAGGTCAGTAATTATTTGAGATACCGGCAGGGCAAACCAGAGGCTCTAAGATTGTTTCTGGATAACCATGACCAAAGGATGTAATATCTGATATTTTCACTAACAGGGGAGAGTAAACCGATAGTTTGGGATTTAACAATAGATCAGTGATCTCATAATTCTTGTGTATGTTGTGAATTGACTGTATTATTTAGAGATTAATTGTTGAAGTAAAATGTAATTCAGAGGGTAATATTAGCAACCAAAAGATAATTAAGGTTGTAAAATTGGGATATATAATATAAACATATATTATATCCCATTGCTTCATAAATATGTAATAAAAGTAGTAGTGAACAAATAAATGGGAAATAATAAAGTAATAACGTATTTAATAGTTTTTCTTCAATATGGAACCCTTCAATTGGTCCGTTTTTATTTAAATACTGAAGCCTAAATAAATAGTGAAATTAATAGCCTCGTAAATAATAAGAATTAATGAATAATAAAAAGGTGAACTGGCCATAATAAAAACCAATAATAAATGGTATCATTTATATTTCGTGTTACGAATGTTATCATCTGTAAATGTGATCTTCCCCCCCCCCCCCATTTCTCATCCCTGTGAGAAATATGTGGCAATTTCTTGCGTATTCTCTGTTTTTTTCGAATTCCTTACCAAAAAGGAAATGATGAAAAACTTTCTTTTTTTTTAAATTTTTTATTTCAAAACAAGCAAGCAATTTTTTTATTTTCTTCAAACAAATAATAAAATAACATTGGAGAGTAATTTCCAGAACTAATTATATTTTTCAATTTGAAATTTACCAGTCGCCATGTTACAGATAATAAACAGAATCTCTCTCCCCCCTTCTGTTTATCCATAGAAAGTGTTCTTCTACTATAGAAGAATATACATCTACAATTTCTGTCCAATATCTTTCACAGTTTTTCTAAAAATTAAAAGGTAATTTAAAATCAAGTAAAATGTTAAATTATCAATAATTTTTAAAACATGAAGCTGGATTTAACGCTGAATTTTTTTTTGCAGTTCCAAAATATTTTTGATAATATTTTGATTTTAAGATGAAAAACCATTGCGGCCATTATCACTTTCACAAAATTGAGCTCTATATTATAAACCTTTATAAAAAAAAAAATAATAATAAAAGAAATAAAAAAAATCAACAACATAACATTTACAAGGCTGTAAAGAAGCTTTGCAACAAATTAACAAAAATATAAAGTATAATAAAATAAAACAATTTTACAGTATTACAGGACTGTAAAAGTACCCTGCAAAGGGTTAATAATGTTAAAATTGTTAACAATGTATGTGGGAAAACAGAATTTTTTATATATATATATATTGTTACATAATATAATTTTTAATAGATTATCACTATATGAGAGGGATTTCCCAACCTAAAAACATTGTAAATAATTAATTTAATTTTCTCATAACTAACCTTATACGATGAAGCCTGTAAAAAAATAAAACAGAAATTGATCAAATTTGAGAAAAACTGAATAATTATTTACCTGTTATAACAACTTTGCCTGTTATAAAAATAAGTAATGTAACTTTAGGGTTTATCATTCGATAAACAAGACCGGGGAATAACTCTGGTTCATAACTGAAACAAACATTTAAAAAATATAAAGTATGTAAAAATCTACGTACGACTATAGATGTTACAATAATACAATTTTAAAAAAAAATTTTAATATTTTGGTAACTTCTAGTCTATAAATAATTTAATGCTATTTATTAATGAAATAACACATAGAATTTCAAAGATAATATATGTGGTTTGAATAGGAGGGAAACCTGGAGGCGTATGTTGGTGGCATTTCAATCTCAGGAGGATTAGATATATGTTGGACAGATCCGCTGATGAGAGTTTTCCTATGAGAGACATATCCAATCTTAGTGAGTGTCAATCTGAAAGAAAGTCTTCTTCAGGGAAGAGTAAAGTACTTCCTCATTTAAGCAAGCAGTACTGGAGTATTAAGTTCACATGGAGTTACATCTACATTAATTGATGGATGTAAAGATATACTGAACAAATTAACAAAGATTAAACAGATCAATCTGGAATTGAGACATTACGGAATTGCTTGAAATAAAAATATGGACGAGTTAATCAGAGTGGATTCATAAACTCTTTTTGTAAGTTCTGTTGGAGCTCACTTTAATTAAAATGTGGCAACAACTTGCTGTTTGAAATGCTGTTTTTAAAACTGACAGAAATAAACAAAAAATAATATTAATTGATAGTAGGCTATTCCGGTTTCAAAGTTATTTGATAATTTAAACATTTGCTATTATTTTGTACATACAAAACTAATACATGTTTCAAAACTAAATCAACTCCTATTATCAAGTAATAATAAACCTAGAACTTGAAAAAAGTGAAAAATGCCAACTTAGCCTGAGACCATGTTGGAAACTAAAACTAATAATCTAAGAAAGAAACCCTGGCCTAATGTTAGAACTGAGCTGTTAAATAATTAAGACTGAATACAAATGTGAGTCATAGAACTACTCAACACAAGTGATACCAAATGTATGATTAAACCTTTATCAATAATTGATAAAAGATGAGTAAAATAAGACTTAAAACATTATTAGACTGTGGGGTATAATTTTATTACTTAATCAATAATTGATAGTAGTTGAATAAAATAAGAGATAAATATTTTTGACTGGAGGGTATAATGTTATTGCTTAAATCAATTTGTAGGTGATTTTTAAAGTTACATGCAAAATTTGTCCACATTTGGAGGTGATTGTAAGTTTTTTCTAATATCTCCGTTTCTATGCAGTAGTTAAACAAACTTGTTCATTATTAAGTTACAAAGAATATGAAATGGGTTCAAAGTTAATTGGTCTATTCAGTAAATTATTACAGGTTTTAAATTTTAATGAAACTTTAGTAACAGATGGTTGTTGTTTACTTATGTTTCACAACTAATATTTCATGAGCACCATCTGATCCACTGCCAACATTATGTTACTCTGTTTAATAACTAACAGCAGAGTTTTTATTTTTGGAAAGAAATGTTAAATGGATCTTCTAAATAAAGTATATTATACTAATCTTTACTTTAGAAAATATGTACGATTTAAGAATTGAAAGTTAAAAAAATTCATTAAATAACCTGACATCAACAACAGTTTTTGAAAAATATAGTTCAGTCAAATTATCCATTTAAAGTGACAAACTTTAGAAATATCCAACATTTAATGAAATAAAAATCTAAGCACCCAGGGAAATGGTTCGTAATAACAACTAGACATAACCCAAATGAAAGCAAAATTTAGATGTTAGAATGCTTATAATTGTTATAAACAATTATAATTCGTTTGTACGTTTGCCATAAAAAAGAATGAAAAAGCCACAAAAATCTTTACTCTTATTTAAAAACAACAACATATTTTCCAAGATAATATAACTTATTGAAAAAGTAAAAAAAGGTGGAAAGAGACATTAAGTTGTCAAGAAAAAATTAGTAAAGTGTTAAAGTACAAACTTTGTATTAGTGTTATTTTTGAAAAAACTGAATATTTTCCGAAACATCTCTTAAAAGTGGCCAAAATGTTAAGAATGAATCTTAAATCTAAAATTCTTAAAAAAATTCATACTTGTAGTGACGAATACTCAAAATAAGTATATCTTATGTCTCTTAAAATGTTTCTAAAAAACTTTCATTTTCCAACTTACTTTTCTTGATTTGTATAATGAAATATATGACTCTTTTGAACTAGAAAATAGTGATTTTTATGCATGCTAAAAATGATGGATTGCACTTTTATTTGAGTATAATTTATTATTTAAAAAAATATAAAAAAAATTTGCTTATAAATATATTTAATATTGTGGTTTAAAGTCATCATCATCCTAAAAAAAACCATAAAATATAGACCCCTCGCCCTCTCATATACCAATAGCATCTGGGTTGGAAGACAACAAGTGTTGGTTAAGAGAAACTTCATAGGAAATATGAAAGAGAGGGGGAAACTCCATCCCTGAAGGGGATCATTTTTTGTTTGCATGGCTATATTTAATTATATTACTGAAAGTGTGTTAAATACCTGCTAAACTGTCTATGTGTTAAACCTAAACCTTCCAAACGGATAGGAAACTTTACGTCACAACTTCCAACCATATTCAGAATTTTGAAATTTAAAAATTTTGCCTGAAAAATAAAAATAACGAATCAGTACAATAAATTAAAATACACAAGACAATAATGTATGTTTTTCATAATATGTTTATTGTACACTATTTAGTTTAAAGTCTAAAAGAGAACATTCTTTTATGTCTAATTTACATTGTGTATTGACAGGTCAGTTATTTAAAATATTTTTTTATTTACATTCATGTATGTAAAGAACATATAAATTTAATTCTTAGTTTAAAGTTAATGTATAATTGTGTTGGGTTTGGTATATTTCAGATGAACCCCCATTTTCAACAGTTACTATTTACACACTCTACAAGCATAATGAACCAGTAGGAGACAATGTTAGGAGTTGCACAATAATATACTCAAATCAAGCAGGGAAATTTGTGAACTCACTATTGTCGTCAATTTAAAACTCCAAATTTAACATGTTATTTAAATTTAGTTTAGAATTATATTTTTAATATAAAGTTTATTTAACATTAAGCTTGCGTTGCGTTGATTAATTTATCGCCTGAGACCACGTCCTCGTCGTCATCCTGACAGATTTCAACCAACGTGGATGCAGTTTCCAGATAACAGAAAACTTCTGATTTTTTAGTAGGGGGTTTTCTGCCGCCAAACAGCGGGGGACGGCCACAACTGGTGTCAGAAATGGGATTTTGTCTGGTGCTTTTTGGGCCTGGCGCATCTCTTCAAGCAACCAGGTAAGAAATTACTTTTAAATTACAATCTTAAATTAGAAAAAAAAAAATATATATATAATTTTATTAAATGAAGTTATTCATTAATCTTATTAAAATATTAATTAATCTCAGCTACGTTTTCTCATTTTTAGTAACTTAAAATTTAAAAAAAAATTGTAACATTTTTAGTATATATAAATAGTATTAATGTTTAGTATTAATTGGTAGTTTTAAGCAATGAGTCTATGGGTACTTCCAATCATGTGATAGATTAAAGAATCGTTCACTAAGGGAAAGGCATATCAGAGAGTTTTTTTTGAAAAGGAGGAAGTTTCCCAGATTCAGAACAAAACTTCAAGATTGGCAGGACAAATAGGACATAATTATTTTGGTGTATGTCTAAATCTCAATTTTTTTTCAAACAAGAATTTATTTAGGAAAATGAATTAAAATAAATAAATAAATTATAATACAAATGAGTAAAATAAAAGAATTAAAAATTGTTTGTTGAATAAAGACTAAATAAATATATATTTTAGAAGTAATTGAAAGGTGTGTTGAAACCTGGATCTACCAGTATGATTCAGAGATGAACTTGCATTCTAAATCAATCATCACCAAAAATGAAAAAAGGGTCATAAAAACTCATTCAAATTCAAAGTCGTGCTCATTGTGTTTATTTATGTCACGGACGTAATTTTGGGAGAATGTTTTACAGAATGCACAACAATAAACCAGGATTATTATTAGAAAGTTTTTACTGAGTAAAACTGAAAGAGTAAATGAGGACTATATTAAAGAGGACTAGCATTAAATTGTAATAAATACAAATAAAAGTAAGTTATTGTATCAGTATCGTTATTTAATTGACATACACCAGTTTTTAACATCTCTCCAATTATGTACTTACAGGAAAACCAAGTTTCTGAATGATGCGAGCATACTTTCTTGCTGCTAATCTCGATTCCTCTTCATTCTTTGCTCCTGTGCATACCATCTTCCCTGATCTGAAGATAAGAGCTGTAGTGTTGGGTTCTCGAATACGCATGATGACAGCAGGAAATCGCTTAGGATTGTACTCAATATTTCTTGCAAGTAATGCTATTTTCCTTAAGTGTAATTTGCATCCTAAGTTTACAGTAGAAACAACGTTTCTGGAAACATAATTAGAGTTTTGTGATATTTAAATATATAAATACTAGGACCCATTTGGTAATACAGAGTTATAAACTGAATGCAAATCTCTTTCAACGACTGCAATTTTAATCTTAATTAATCGTTTTCACTGTCTCCTTATTGATAAAGTTAACAAAATTTGTTAGCTTGATTTATAGCGGCTCTTTTCACCAACAACTAAGCAACATCAAAAATTACATATTGTCTTGTCATAATCAGAATAATTTAGGTATTTATTATAAAAACCATATATAGAAATGCTTAAAATAAACTTGCACATCTTCTCCTTGTTTTTGTTATTATTTATGTTAGCTGAACATGGTTTGCGACAATCTTATTTGTAGCGAGGGGCTGCTTCTATCAGACCATGTATTTCAAAGTTTAACTTCAGAGGAGGGAGAGGAGGGGGTAGTCAAAATTTGCGATAGGACAAATCATGTGGGACAACATTTTAATGTCTTTGATGAGACAAGAAAAATGACAAAGAAAAAAGATTTTTGGATCACATAACTAAAATGATTTAATTATAACACGATTATATTAAAAGAACTAAAAAGGAAATTTCATCTCCTAACCCTTAACCCTACCACTGTTCACTATTCCACTCTGGAATGATTCAGCTTTTTTGAGACATTTTTACACGTAATCAAAACAAATCATAAAAATAATAATTTTTTATAAAACTAATATTTATGTATTATATATCATTATAATCAAAATATCAATATAACTATATAGAAAATTACCTCTTTTGGCATGAAGTTGTTGTTTTGGAAAAACTGAAAACTATTATTTCAAACATTTAAGTTTTATTTTCACCATGTTTGAGGTTCTACATAATCAGCTATGCAGGGGCAGGATGAGGACCAATCAGCTCACCCCCAATTTCTCACTGTGAGAAAAAACAATTAATCACTTAATTCTAAAACACTGTATATGATGGAGGCTGCAAATAGTCCTTTTAAAATATCAGATGAAATAACTAAACTGAAAAACGTGGCGCCTAGGCCTTATGAGATGTTTAAACATTGCTCTGAAGAAATGTTTGCCAACGTATTACAAGCCTTCAACAAAGTTTGGCGTATATCCCAAAAGAATGGAGGACAGCAATTCAAATTATTCCCATTCTGAAACCCACGAAAGATAAATCTCAAATGAAATCGAATCGCACAATTGCTCTAAACTAGTGTCTAGAGAAACTAGTGGAGAGGTATCACAACATCAGTAAGTGGCCAGCAATCGAACAGCACCAATATCGAAAATGGAACCCCCACAGGGAGCAGTCATAAGGGTCAATATTGCTGTCTATGACATCACAGATGATCTCACAACAGAAGTCAACTATATTGCCTATGACATCACAGATGATCAGCCACCAGAAGTCAACTGTATTGCCTATGACATCACAGATGATCAGCCACCAGAAGTCAACTGTATTGTCTATGACATCGCAGATGATCTGCCACCAGAAGTCAACTATGGGGACGATGTGACACTCATTGCCACCTATAAAAATCCGGATGAAGTCAATTAGATAATGCAAGCAGTCCTAGATCAAGTATCAAGATGGTGTGTAAAGTGGTCGTTAAATATTTCCGCTGAAAAATCGGAAATTGACTTCTTCACAAGAAAAAATATGGTGACAAAGTATATTACCAACTTGGCAATAAATAATAACAATTTAAACACAACCATTGTCCAAAACTACTAGGGGTCAGGCTGGATAAGAATCTGAGTCGGGAAAAAATGGTAGAAGAGTGTAGTAAACGTTTAAATACCATCAAAGCCATGGCTGGAACCATGCCATGGACAAAGGGGACCAGACAATATAACGTTGAGAAAGTTCTACTTATCCTTTGTGAGAACCAAACTAACTTACTGCAGTGAGATATGGGGAGCAGCTTCAAAAAAAAACACATAAATTGCCATTAATCCAATCAGTACCCTTAAGGGTTTGTCTTAGTTGCCCATAAACTACCCCCATTTCAATGGGACATAGAACTAGCAGCAGAACCCAATGAATTTATCCTCGAGAAACAGACCTGGGATAAATACCTGAAGATCCTATCACTCCCCGTGAACCACCCACTGCATTCACTAACAGGTACAACAAAACTGCAGTCGTACATCAATAAAGTTCGTTTGCTTTCTGCTATCATGCCTCCAGAGATTCCAAAATAAATATCCGTCTTCGATACGAACCCCCATGGAAGAAGGTTGATTTCAAAATACAACTGGATTTGCCTACTAATGTAACAAAGCAGTACCCTCACGAAGAACTCCGCCAAGAGTCACTGTAAGTGATATATAACGCAATACTCAGATTCTGTAAAAATCTATACAGATAGATCGGTAGACCTGAAACACAATCGTTTGGAAGCAGGATACTACAACCACTTCACCATGAAGAATGTTATATCCCAGCAAATGCAGCCTCCAAAATGGACACAGAGCTTTTGGCAATAAACGAAACTATGGTGAACTGTCTCCATCTTGACAGGAGAGAAGATTCTCCATAATTACAGATATGAGGAGTGCCCTGTATCCCCTGAAAAAGGAAGAACCAGATGACTACTGTTACAGAATAAAAGAAATACTAACTCTGTTGAAAGATCTTAGCAAGGATGATAAACAACTGCAATTCCAATGAGTACATTTCCACTGTGGAATAAATGGAAATGAAGAGGTAGACAGAATTGCAAATATGGGGCCCACTCTTTTTCCGTAGTATTCCCTCAAGAAATGTAGAAGTGCTGCCAATTCGGTTATAAGAGATAAATGGATCCATGGCCGTGCAGAAGGAACAAATGAAAAAAAGCCTATTCACCATACAGCCTAGAAATGTACTGTGGTGTAACTAGATTGATCGCCATTTGTGGCAAGATCACGGATGGGACACATCGTAAGTCAAGCTTATTTCAATCGATTCAACCTGAGTAAATCTCACCTCTGCCTACGTTTTGGAATAGAAGAGGAGACCCTGGAACATATCCTGTTGAGATGCCCCACACCAAGTTCCTCAAGACGAATCCTCCTGTCAGCATTATGAAATCCACACTAGTTGGAGGATATTATAAAAAAATAGAGACTTTTGGACTCTGGCAGCGGTGACGTATTATGGACGTTGGACTATCGGAGTCAACAACCGATATTGTTTAATAATGCCCATGTGCGATGTTTATATCTGTAGCAGGTTTAAACCCAAAGAAAACAACTGATAGTTGACTACTAAAACAATGTTCCCATCAACTTACTGATCCATTTGTTACTTACTGTTTTCAATGTATCCTTCTCTGAAGGTCAATTTAAAAATATTTAAAACTTGATAAAATCATTCTTATATTTAAAGGAGATAGATAGAACGTCCATAGTAATAGATCCCCATAACTTTGTTGTGTCATACATTAAAAAAAAAAATTGACTAAAGTGATTAACTGAGGTTATAAACTTTGAAAGACTAGCTGCAGTGATACTTTTCTTCAGTAAATATTTGGTAAGCAAATATTTTGATTTAATTCATAAGATAATTTTCTTGATTTCTGTGAATTTTATCCTAACTACATTATTATAAACAATTCTAGGAATATGAATAGGTTAAATAAAGTATTTATGTATTGTGATTTAAACGAGGGAAGGTAAAAAAAAAAAAACATTGGTAATATTTTCTTCTTTAATTACATGTCACATAAAAATAATTGTTCTGCTATAAATCATAACCTCATATCATTTGTAAGTAGTATTGTTTCATTGTTAGCTGTTTTTGATTGTGTTTAAAAGTCAATTTAAAATGTTAACTACTTTGTTTGATTGCACCGAGAAAGAAATGCGGGCTGTGATAAGTTTTCTCAATTCTGAAGAAGTGAAACCAGTCAGAAATTATTTGTACAATGCAGCTCTAAAACAGAGAGAGTTGTTAGAGTGGAAGCATGTATCTACAATTGGATTAATCACTTTAAAAAAGGGTGGATATCGCTTTTTCTGTGACGAACAAGAGAAAAGTACATCTTCCACTTCAATGAATAATGACAATATCAAAACAGTTAACTAATAATTTCAATTTAATAACAATATCAAAGAAGTTAAACAAAAAAATTCTCAATAATCAACGAATTAAAGTTGATGAAGTTACAAATATGTTGGATTTAAGCAATGGCTCCACATTTTCAAGTACTCACAATTTTTTAATTTATTACATTATTTTTGAAAGTTTTCAGTATTGTACTCATATTTTTAGAGAGAGTTTTTGATCATCCTGCATAAAACAGTTCACGGCTTAAAAATAACAATATTGTTAACATTACTTACTGCAGTTGAGGAACAATCTCTGGATCAGCTGATGGTGTCATTGGTACTGGGGAAGCGGATCCCAAGCTAGGTAGCTGCGAAGACTGATGATGGTTAACAATAGGAGACATCATTTTTTTGCTAAACAGAACATTAATAAATAGTTTATACCCATATGAGAAAAACTAGATAATTATTGTACAGAAAATGATCATTTTGGAATAAAATTTTTAATGATATTGAAGTAGGCTACTTATAGGCTATATGTAAGTAAAAATTAAATGGGATTTTGTTTTATTCCTGAATTGGCAGTTTGGGAAAGGAGGATTCCACAAAGGCCTTTGATTTATATTTCTTATAAACACAAGCATTATTAATAATAAAATTCATGATTTACTATTAACAAACAAAATAAACAGTGCACAAACTTTTTCATACACCCATTCACAATATAAATACTAATCAAACAAATAAATTGTCACGAAAATGTCAGTTTGGTAGTTGTTAGTAATAAGTGAAAATAAACCATAAACATCGTATATGAAAAAGGAATATATATATATATATATATATATATATATATATATATACATATATGTGTGTGTGTGTGTGTGTGTGTGTGTGTGTGTTTAAATAGCCCCTAAACTTGCCACACAATTGTGCAATAAATCTGTACATGTACACATGTAAATCGGATTTGATTAAAATTAAAATTTTAATGACCATGGGTCAAAGGTTTCAATTGTTTTCTGAAAGTTTTATTCCTGAACTAGAATAATTTTATTTTTACATGGAATTTTACACGTGGGTTTGGGATATTAGTCTTCAGATTTTACTAAAATGTGAACAAATTAGTAAAGGACATTTTGAGAAATTATGTCTTTCGAAACAGCCCCATGGCCAACTTTTTTTATATAACTCAAAAACCGCCAATTTTGGATAGATGGCGATCAATAATTTCTTTTTAGGTCCTTATAGGCCACATTTCACGAATATTAGATTAAAATCATTAATCGATTTTGAGAAGAGTAATTTTATGTTCTTTTCCTTAATGACATCTACCACCAAATTTCTAATTACAGAAAAAATCAAAAGGTCTTAAGACCTGGCCAAAATTTACCCATGTACCAAACGTACCATAAAAACGGAAATGTAGAATTTTTTATCGATGTGTCATGTTGCCTGAAAAACTCTTTCGGAACGTTAAATTGACCAATATTTCCACGTACTGGCAACAAACTGATTACCTGTATTTATTTTTTTAAGGAGTTGAATGACTAATTTTAATAAGATTTAACTTGAAAAATAATCCTTAAATTATTTAGCTCTCAGTAGGAAAGGCACACATGATGATTATAAATTTGCTATTTAGCTGTTATTTTCATTGGGAAAGAAAAGTATAAAATTAAACAGTTTTAAAGAAAATACAATGAGAAAACAATGTTCAACACAAATAAACACTATAATGAAAAATTAAGTATAAATGTAGAAGAAATTGAAATATATGATAAAAATGGATTCTATAAAATAAAGTGGAGTCTCAAGAACGGAGGAACTCCAAAACGCGTTGACAAAAATAAATAATAAGAAATGCTAAGATTAGCAAAGCATTCTACTCAAATTAATTATGTAGATCCTAGCAGATACAATTATTATTATAATTTGTTATTTAGTGTTGAATCACACTATGTGTGGATGTCTGTTGAAATAGATGTATCACTGTTATTTGACCATACGAGTTCTTCAACAGATTTTATCTCTAAAAACCTAATAGACTGAAATAACAGAGACAAAAAAACTTCTCCAATGCCACTAAAAATGGGTCCGTTTTTTTCCAAAGCTGTAACAGATTGGAACAATATTCCGAATTTCGAAAAAATTACGAGTATTTATTTGTCATACCCGCTCATAAGAGCAATACTGAAACAATAATTTCTCTAATGAATATACATACAGTGGATGGACGAAAAAAAATAATGGAAGAATACTCTCGTACTTCAAAATTAATTATAAAATGGACTGCTGTTAGTTTTATAATTATATAATAAAAAAAGGACATTATAAGGATATCCTGTCGTAGTGAGAAATACTCTTAATATTTCCATGAAGATACAAATGATAAAAAGTAGTTTTTAAACTTTAAAATGTATACCTATTATATGTGCTATCTAAATACTCTAAACCTAAGCATGCCTATTTTTGAATAGACTAAAAATTGAACACAAGATCGCACACAAATTATGTTTAGTTAATCAAACATGTTTCAACAAAAAAAATGACCATCCTCAGTGATACATTCTAGCTCATGTATCACTGAGGATGGCGACTTTGTCATTGAAACACGTTTAAATAAGTAAATATAATTTTTGTGAGATCTTGTGTTCGGGTTTTAGTCTATCTAGTATTATCTCACAAGTCAAGCTCAATATTTATATATATATATATATATTTTTTTTGGTTTTTGTATAATTAATATTTACTTTTACAACTATTAAAATAGTAATTTTTTTGTAACAATAAATCAATATTTACTGCTACTTTAACTTGTTTTCATTCTATTTAAAACTTATGAATATAAACCTTCTAGCTCATGTATCACTGAGGATGGCGACTTTGTCATTGAAACAGGTTTAAATAAGTAAATATAATTTTTGTGAGATCTTGTGTTCGAGTTTTAGTCTATCTAGTATTATCTCACAAGTCAAGCTCAATATTTATATATATATATATATATATATTTTTTTTTTTTTGTTTTTGTATAATTAATATTTACTTTTACAACTATTAAAATAGTAATTTTTTTGTAACAATAAATCAATATTTACTGCTACTTTAACCTGTTTTCATTCTATTTAAAACTTATGAATATAAACCTAAGGGTTAACATACCTAGAGTTTAAAATTGTGGAAATTTAGGCTAAGGTAGGCTCTATTTCTAAAGAAATTTAATAAGCTCAGCTGGCCTAGAATTATTTGTTTTTAATTTTATAAAGTTTGTCTGGACCTCCCTTTTTCTATGGGGGTGTTATGTAATAATGTAATAATGACCTCACTGTAATGATAGGAGTGCCGTTTACCCCCCCCCCTCCTATGAAGATTTGGTCACCATACCATTTACCAAATTTGATAAAAAATGGTCAAAAAGTTTGAGCTGTAGAACACTGGATAAATGGAGACATCATTCCAAAAATCACGTTTTTGAACTTGTGAGGTACCCCAAAACAAATAAAATCACAAAAAACTCAATATCAAACGTTTGATTCATCACATTTATACTATAAATTAATAAACGGAATGCGAGTAAATGGGTTTACAAAATTATTTCATTCCTATTTTAAAACTCTTGTTACAAATTAAGTTTAAGTTACAATTGAATCTTGGTATAAAATATTGCCTTTATATGCTGTGGCTAGCCAGAACAGTTCACTATTACTTCTACATAACAAATTATTACTTCTAAAAGGTTAATGTGGGCAATTTGTGTTGAAAATATGGGGTGATTTGTGGATCATTTTACAATATAGATATAGATTTAGGTTATTAATTTTATAACCTATGAGATGATTTGAGTCTGCAGAATTAGCTGTTTAGAGAAAAGGTTAATAGGTTTTAATCATTTATGACTACAGATTCTGATGTGTATAGATCACTGGTCGATATTTATGGATGGATAATGAAAATTATCACTCGCCAAGTTTTAAAGTTAGATACATAATATGTTACCAAATATTTATGATATGAAGTGCTGTAAATTGACCAAATATTTATGATATGAAGTGCTGTAAATTGACTCTGTCTAATGCCTTGAATTGATATTTTATTATTGCAATCTGAAGCTGATTATTTAAACTTAAATGTTTAAAACAAATGATAATTAAAATATATTGCAAAACTTCAATCTGGTTCCCTTGAGAGCTGGTAATAACGCTATCCCAACAAATAATTCAACAATGCCGCCGATCACTTCTTTTCCCTATATTCTGGTTTTGTTTCTTCCTTTTTTCTTTTGTTTTATTTTATGCAATCTTTTGATGACTGGCCAATTATTGTGCTCCTTATAAATCAATTGTGTCATAAACTTGTCTTGAGCATAAATATTATAAGAATAAAATTTTAATGATGGCGGTCAAGGTTTATTTTTGTATTTTTGATGTTTTTCAATAGGTGCTAAGGCTAATTTTCTGTTATTTGCACACAGGTTTGAGTCGGTAATATTGAGGATTTCACCAAAATTTAAACGAAATTGGAAAAGCCGAATTTGAGAAATTATTTCTTTTTAATAGATTTTTGGTTTTTATAAATAACTCATGAAACACCATTTTTGTAAGAGAGATGGCGACCAATAGGCTACATTTTGTATGAGTACTTAAGGACTATATTTTAGTAAAATTTTATAAAATCGTAGAGTAAATTTTGAGAAAATCAGAATTTTATGTTTTTTATGGTAGCTACCCCCAATTTTGAGTTGCAAAAAATGTTTTCAAACATCCCGGGATACAGACATACCAAATTTGATTAAAATATCTGACAAACAGGAGTACCTTTTTAACCCAGGTAACCTCAAAAAATAAATAAGTCCACAAAAAACTTAAAACTTATTTTTTTTATCATTCACAAAACTTTCTCACCGTGTATGTATACACTATTATATACAGGAAGATTTTTTCTTTAAATATACAACCTCTATTATTTAAAAGACGAAAGGAGATATATGCATAATCTGTTCTCGGGACAGTTATTCAAATTTAAGTTTTATTCACCTGTTCCTCGGGAACCTTGTAAAACTTATTTACAAAATTTAAAAAATTCTCTTAACACCCCCTATCAAAAATATCTAATGGACACATATGGCTTGTGATACTTCAAATTAAAGTATTAAAAAAATCGGCCAACAGAATCGTTCACTTAACTCAAAAATGTTATGTTGTAAGTTAATTTCTAGAATTTTGTAAAAAGTGGTTGTCATACTAAGAAAATAGTACTTTATGAAAATAGCTTAGTTGGTGACACTAAGGAAAACTGACTTCTTATTTTTAAGTAATTGGAATGAAAACTTCTTGCAAAATAAAATTACTATACCAGTTCTGACAACATTAATAAATTATTGTTGGAGTAGTAGGCCTACATGAAATAATACTTAGGTTAAGCGTTAGAAATGAAAAGAAATTCTCAAAAATCAAGGAAAGGTGTCATGAAAAAAAATTTTTTTTTTAAATATATATATAGTATTATTTATATCTTAAATGTTGAACTTTTTAATAACTATTTTCATAGTGGGATAACCTATTTTGATAATTTTTTAGAAAATAACTTACTACAAAATAACATTTGTAAGCATACTGAACGAATGAGTTGGCCGGTTTTTATTTCCTTACAACCAAAATTATGGATTTTAAAGGGCTTCAATTTGAGGTTTTGCACATGTTTCTATTACACATTTCTGAGTTGGGGATGATGGGAGAGAAGAGTGGTTTTTGGATTTTGTAAATAGGTTTTCTAAGGTTCTTCCTAAAGATGAATAACTGACCTGAGAACACATTTTGCTTATATCTTCTTGTCTTTTAAATAATAAAGGTGGTAAGACTTTAAAATATCCCCCTATATATACAGAGTTAAAATAACTCGTAATACACCTCGATATAATTTTAATGGATTGCTATATTAACGTGAAACCTCTACCATACCTATTATAAAACTTTTTTCTGTTATTTAAGGGGGATAAAGTGAGCAACTTTCATTTTTTAAGTGGCAACCCCAATCTTGTGACAAATAATTGGAAAGGTCTATGCAATAGAAATAATGGCTTCTCCAAAATGTTTCTTGTACGTCCCTAGCACTTTGAAGCCTAAGCCCTAGTATAGGTCGGGCAGTGCAACAGCGCTCGCCGCCGAAGCCCGAGTACATCCGGCTGCGCTAAATAATTCTATACAATCGTGATGTCGGCATATAATCGAGTTTCGGCACTTTTGCTTAGCTAATTGGTTATTTATCTTTGCATGTCTTTGATTTTCGATTAGTCTGTGCTGTTGATATGGACTAAATACAAATATTATAAAGCTGATGCTAGGCAACGTAACACGTCTATTTCGGAACGTAGCAGACGTTTGTTTAGTTCAAAGTTAGTGACTGAGTAATCAAGATTCTTTAAGTTTGTTTGTTGTTTTTCTTGAATACTAAATACTTTTTGAGTTATGGTGAACCCAGAATGTTCAATACCCCTTTGTGTACCTGAATGTTTCAAACTGTATCATACAAAGGCCAATTATGTTTAGTGAAGTGCTGTGTAGCTATTTTTGTTTGTTTGTGTATTTTACCCTTTTTCAAGACTAAGGAGTGTTGACTGTGAGTAAAATATCTATTTACATGTATATATATATATATTTAAAAAGGTAATTTCTTTAGGTTTAAAATGATATAATAAGTCATATATGATAAATATAACAAATACCACAATTTTTTAAAACATGTCCAAAACCCCCAGGCACAGTAGGAAAGCAGGGCGTTAGAGAGTTAGGCTTCAAAGTGCTAGGAATATATTATAGTCTGTGCAATGCAAAAACTTGCTTCATGTTGTTCTGCTGAAAATATGTCTACGAATTCGTTCTATAAGGGGAAGAAAGAAGGAGGTTAGAGTTAAAAAGAGTAATTAGAAGTTACCATTTTCCTAGCATATTTTAAGCTCAACAAACATTAAGACACAAACACATTCATATTCATTTCCTTATTCCGTTATCAGTAAACTTATGCAGCTTGTTTTGGAATTGCCAATGCAAATATCTACCTGTTGTAAATATCAACTTTGGACTTTCATTTATGGTTCATTTAGTGTCATTTAAGAAGTTAAACAGTTAAGCTACTATTTTAAATGTTTGGTTTAGATTTATTTATCTGGTTAAAAAGTTTAATTATCTGGTATATAAAGTTACATATTTTCTATTGATATGGAAGTTTCTGAGTTTGAAAGGATCACTGTGTTGACGATGAGAGGTTATGGGGATGGTGTGAGATCATATTGGGACGTTGCAAAGTAATTTAATGATAAGTTTCCAAACCGTATCAATCCGATATCAAATTGTGCAGTGGCAGGATATTTCAAGACACATAGTATACAAAACAGACCAAGGTCAGGTAGGCCTCTTTCAATTGATGAATAATTAGATAACATTCAGTCCTAATTCAGTTGAAAATCCCCACTTATCAACGCGAAAAGCAGCTTTGGAGCAGAAATACAGCCAAAACAAAACTACATCAGTGAATAAGTGCAAATGAAGACTATAAGTTATTGAAGTAGACAAGAATTATAATTCTGATACATTATATAAATAAAGATGAGTTATTGTATCAGTGTCATTATTTAATAGCCATACCTGAAGTATTTTCATAATAAAAGAATGAACCATATAACTTATTTTTAACTAATTTGTTAAATCAGTCTCAATTCAGTTGATATCACACAGACTGGTGTTTTCAGAGTACCGTAAGCCTAATAATGAAACAAAACTTAGAGAATTCTAAAGATATATACACATCTTAAAATAATGATACTTAAATAAAATGGTGCCGCTAATTCTAAACATCTTAAAAACATATATTAAAAATTGACCATTTACCATGTAATATGTTATATCCCAGTCATCATCATTCATCATTTATGATGCATAACATATGTTATTGATGTTATGTGTAACTCTACGCAGCATCACAGTATTTTTTTTTAAGATAGGGTACTAAGTTTGATTTTTATAGGTTATTAACACATATACACAAGTACTTGTATTACTTGCCTAATTAATAAATAACCACACGAATGTATTATGTAAATTTATTATTACTTTATCATATTGATTACTTTCCTTTCCTATCTGTAGAATTAATTTTACATAATAACGGATCATTATTTTCCTTCTTATTCAGTGTAGCCAACTGAATGTAGGCCTATGATGGAACATTGACAACAGATTTATAGCGTATCTAAAATACATGGTAAATGGTTATTTTGATTACCTTTCTTATACGATTAGAATTGTGTGTGACAATTTTTCCTTTCGTAAATATTACCTTCAGACAGTAATTATTTACTGTAGCAGCCCAAATTTAATATATTTTTGTTGTTGTTAATTTTGTACTACATGCTCTCTTTATAAGAATAGCAATATATTTTGGTGAGCAAATATATATATATATATATATATATATATATATATATATATATATATTTGCTCGCCAAAGTATGTTACTATTCTTATGACTATATATATATATATATATATATATATATATATATATATATATATACCTATAGTATATTAGGCATGTGCATTACAGCTGAATTAATATTAAGGTAAGAATATATTTTCAATATTAAAGCCTTTGTTCAATACTGGATCATAGAGATCTTATATTTTAAGATGTCTCACTTAAGATTTAGAATAAAGCCTATAAGAAAATAAATGTTAAGAGAACCACTTTTTTGGTATTTATGATAATGATATAGAACAGATAATAATAATTATTGGGGCAATATCAGGGGAATTATTTACTGCCCAGCGCATAGTACTGGATTCTGGGTTGGACTCTGCTAGGAAAAAGTTCAAAATTAAAAGTGACTAGACCTAATTCATTGCCATCTGCTACTTCTATGTCGGCCAGGGACAAGGTGATTGCTAATTTCTGGGAACTGGATATCATTGGAATATAAAATCCTTTTTTAAAGAATAGTAAGCTGGAAGAATAAACAGCAACCAAAGCATACTTTATTATTTATTTTAATCACTGCCAATGACAGATATGATGTTCCAATTCTTTAAGTGGATGGTCACCTCTCCCATCCTCTGCCAACAAATCTAATATCAAGAGACTAGAATCAACTTTGAATAAACATGTTTAAACAATTCGTATAATGAATATGACATTCTTTTCAATGAATGGGAATCCGAAAAGATCTCAGAAGAAGAGTTGTTCACAGGGAACTGGCTACAAGCCTACCAACTTTTTGTAAGATTTAAGAACATTCTTCAAAGAACTCTTAGAAATGCATCTTTGTGATACGAAGAAATCTATACTGTCCTATATGATAGCCTATCGAATTGACTTTGAATTCACTTTTATTAATTTATGTTTTAGAAAACTGTGAGATTTTATTTCTCAAACACCGACAAATTGAAAATGATTTGAGAAGGTTTCACAATGAATATTGTACAGTTGATGATCAAATCTAAAAAACAAGAAATTTGCAAAAAGATGAAGTAGTTACTGTGAGAATGAAAACAAAAAGTAGTGTAGTAGGCTGTTGAAGAAATCATTCCTGATAAGGTTTGGGAAATTAGATTAACTAAGTTGAGAACGAAATCGGGAACAATTTTGAGACCTCTAGGCCTACAGAGAATTTACCCCTTAGAAGTTCATTCCAGTCAAGATAGTGAAATAATTAGACATTTTGAAATCAAGCAAGAGTGACTAAAACTGATATTAAAGATGAAAAATCCGAGTCTGAAAAAGAAATGAGCATCTGATGATTGTGTAAGAAAAGTGAAAACACAATCAATACCGGTAGTTTATAAAAACTGCCTTATTAAAATTCAGTTATGTTTAAGTATAGGCTACATTTCTTTCATGCCTCAAGGTGGAAGTGTGATTTTTCCATTGGTCTATTAAGTCATATTTTTTTAATAGATGGTTTTTATAGGTATTGTATTTTAGATTAAAAAGAATCATAAAAATAATATTTAAAAAAAATTATGTATTGTTTTGAAATTTATTTCTTGATGTAAAACTTGCATTTATTATTTTAGTACCACTGATTTTAAAACATTATTTAGTTTGATGTATGTTAATAGTTAAATAATAATATAATATTACATATGTATAAACAACTTGTGGGCTCCATTCCATGTAGTGTTGTTCAATACAGTGATATTCCTTCTATCTCTGTCTCACTTAAGAGCAATGTATTCTGATCATGATAATGAAATTTGTAGAGGTTGGCTCCCACGCTGGCTTTCTTACCTTGACCAAATTCATTGTGATTCGTTTTCCAGTTTTTGTTTTAACTGTTTATTTTATACTTTCTTAATTTTCTCCTTCCTCATTTTTGTATTTAAATAGATTATTTTATTATTAGGTTTTATTCTCTACCATTTTAGGCTATTGGGATTTCTGATTTCTATCTAATTTATGTATTAAACTCATTTGAATTTATTTTTTGCATTTTCCTCTTTTTGAGAAAATTAAACAAGTTAACTTTATTAAGTTAACATTTTTGAAGTCATTTTTGAATTTACGAATTCCTTTTGCGTTAAAATATATTATAATTTCAAAATAATGTAGGTATGTAGTAAAAGAATTAGACAAATTTTATAAAATAATTGGTAATTATGTACTGAAGCTTCCCCTAGATATTAGTTGCTAAAAATCATGCAGACTAAAAGTGTTTGTCAATAATCTGATATTTTTTAATAACGCGAAACAAATTTCAAATCTCAAAATATAATAATTTGAAGAAACTGGCAGTTTTAGACACAAGGAATTAAGGTTATGATGAATGCGTACATTAGGCTACTCTTTACGACTATGTTACTGAGGTTAGAGAAGGTTTCAGTGTTCATGTAATATCAAAGTGAGTGAAGTTAGTCATTACATTACCAGTCTATGTTTATATTATACGCTGTACGTTACATTAGTGTGACATGTAAATAAAAGGGGAAAAAAAATTTGGGAAGGTAACTTATATGGTAAATATTTACTTAAAAGTACCTAACTTGTATCCTAATGACATAAATTTGATTTTCTTTCAGTTTCTTCAATAATATTGGATTTTTAGACTTGAAAATTGTTTTGCATTGTCATAAAATATCAGGTTATTGACAAACAATGTAAATACTTTTAGTTTGCATGATTTTTAGCGACTAAAATCTGGCAGAGGCTTCAACACATAATTACCAAATCTTTATATCGAGATACGGTAATCAACTAATTACCGTGTTATCAATTAATACGGAAAGCTTATGTGTTCAATAAATTTAGACATTTGAATCTATGTGGATATACAGGTGCAAGTAATTTACAAACTTTTACCTATACAGGTTTTTGTGGTTATAACAGTGTTGTGTTTATCACATACTTCTAATTAACATTTACCAAATAGCCTACAACTAAAAATTTGTCAAATTCATAATTATTTCTATTGCGAATGACTTAAGTATTACTTTTAAACAGAGTAGTTTGATTAAAAATCTTACCTCTTTCTCTTTTATTACAGCCACTTAATAAATTCCAAACTTTTAACCCGTACACGTACAGTAGCCTACACGGCCAAACTTAACCTCAAAGTAATGCTTTTTTTCTTCTTCTTTATGCCTGTATTAAAAAGGCGGGCTTGGTGTCTTGATGTATCTATGCAGCCCATAAGTTGTATCTATGTCTTGGTGTATTTATGTATAAACACATTCACTGTTTTGTTTTGTTTTTTGTTCAAAACTTTTCACTGATCGCTGTTTTTAAAAATTTTTTATTAATATTTTTGTTGTTAATAGGGTAGTTACTACTGTGTATGTTAATTCTGTAATACTAGAGATGGGCAATATTTTTATACCAGTGACTTTGGAGGTAATACTTGTTTGTTGCCGGTTAGCTCGGTGCCAAAGAAGAAGAAATATTAGTTCCACAAAGGAACTACGAATGCGCCTTAATTTGTTTCTTGAACTAATCTGAACATCTTCATTTTGGCCTGGTTACTGTAGTAATGTCAAGCTTTAGACCAACGCGCCGCTAGCGTTTGATGTTCAAGTCCTTTCAGTTACAGCTACTTTCGGTTACACCTTCTTCCATCTAGAAGAGACATCATCCTCCATGTCCAGCCACGATGCCAGTAATCGGCAAATTGTAAGTAGTAAGCCACCATCCAAAATGGTAGAGGAGAAGGTGTTAATATGGACCCCCGTTTTGTTTTTTTATTATACAATTAATATTATTAATCTAAAATAGAGGTGATTAGCATAGTTACAATGGGGTGTTAGTTACAGGAAACTTTGTAATAAGTTAAGGCGTTTAAAACTCCATTTTATTTGTTTTTTCATTCGATTTTCAAAAGTTGAGTTATTCTTTAAAAAATGGGATGTGCAGTTAATATGGCCCCCGTGGTGTTTGTAATATGGACCCCTTATTAATGTAAGGAAATATTGGAGAATAAAATTATTAGAATAGCTTTGTGACAAAAAATGTTTATAATACATAAGTACAAGTAGATACAGTAGATATATAAAAAATGAAACTGTAAATGACATTGAATGGGGGGGGGGACTATGGACAGAAATCGCAGATATACTCCTCATTCTCTGCCCCTGCACATTCACTATGAGCCCAAAGAGAACACATTAGGCATTGAACCCATAATTCCCCGCGGATGTTACTAAAGAACTTATCGCAAAAAAGACATGACGCGTCTTCTTGGTCTGGTTGAGACTCTCCCACTGGGAGGTCAATAGGTGATTCACCAGAATAAGTAGAGAGCTGCATCCCGTCATCGTCACTGCTGTCAGCTTGGGGTTGGTGTTTAGGGTTATTTTTCATTGTTTTTCTTGCATTGTCATTCTGGGTTAAGTCAGACGTGGTTGCTTGTTCTGAAGCGAAAGCTTGAAGTCGAGAACAAGAAGGCTGGGGCTCATCAAACGTCAAATTTCTATTGAAACTTGTTGTTCAACCTCTCCCACGGCCACGTCCACGGCCATGACCACGGCCACGAGCACGAAGACTGGCAGCAGCTTCCTTTTTTGTCAGGAAATTTTCTAGCTCTCTTTAATAAGGAGAACTAGTGACGTTGTTTGCGACGGAGGGATTTCGTCCACGATTTGATATTTTCTTTTTTTCTGGGACGGGGTGAATGTCTTTAAATGACACAACAAAAGTCAATATGGGGGGACGAGGATTGGCTTCAATCGTTGGAGTGTTATCAGGTTGGTCATCAGGGTTATCAACTTGATTTTCATTTTGTACTTCCTCCTCTCTAGCAATGAATTCATGGTCTTGAAATATATTCCTTTCCAGGGGGTAAATACCCGTGATCCAGAATCCATTCACAGAGTTTACTCCTGTGGTACATCGGAGGTACGGCTTTCCAATAAGGGGCGCTATATCGTAAGGTCCAACAGGTCTGCTTTCATGAGTTCCTAGTTTCTTTGTAGTGACCTCAGCTGCGTGAGATGGACTAGCCTCTTTCACATATCTTCGCAAGGTTGTCTTCGGCTCCTCAAAATGTTTTGATGCCTTTTTGACCGCCATTTTTTTTTCAATCACTGCTTCTTTCATCTTATTCTTATCGCATATTTGCCTTCTTCCGGCCTGTTTCGAGGACAAACTGGCTCTAGGCATCTGAAAAAACTAATACCCACATATATTGAAACTGCTTGTAATATGGACCCCGGGGTCCATATTACCATCACCTAAGGGGGCCATATTGCAGACATGACCATGTTGAAAAAACGTGATTATAGGTTAAAAACTGAAAACCCCAGAACTTTCTAGTCTGTGTTAAACTGTTGGCAACAACCTCAAAATCATATCCGTGGTATTTAGAACTAAGGTTTTATCAGTTATAGTAGGTTAAAATCAATAAGAGTATATACCTTACAACTCTTTGAAAATCACGAAAACACAATTCACTTCACAACTACTCAGAAACTGCACCTAATGATTTCCAGCGATCCTACCGGCCAGTTGGTATACTAGTGAGCTAGTTCCAGCATTCACCACTTTATATCTGCACATTGGTTTTAAAATACGAAGGGGGGCCATATAATATGCAGGGGCCATATTACCACCTTCTCCTCTACTACTGCAGGGCTCTAAATCACAGTTTATTCCAAAAACTTTCACTTAAGTGTAAGCAAAGTGTGGATCAAGGACTCATGAAACTATTAAGTTTAGTCGAGGACATTGGCTTTCGTTGTTTTGTGAATGCTCTCAACCCATCGTATTCGTTACCTACAAGACATACAATTTCGAAAACTATGGTACCCACTTTTTATGGAACAGTGCCAAAATGCTGTTAAAGACATCATAAAAATGTACCTTCAGTCTGTTTAACTGCTGACTGTTGGACATAAACTAATTCTGAGAGCTATATTGTTGTCACAGCTCATTTTATATTAAATGATTTTGAAATGCAGTCCATTTTATTAGACTGTTGGGCCGGATTTCCCGGTAGGCCCGCGCCTATGGGCGCAAGCTCCCAGGGGGTGCACGGCCGAGAGAAAAAAAACATTTAAAAAAATATCTAGAAATAAAAATAGCCATAACTTAACATATTTTTTGAATTGATTACAAAAAATCATTCTGATTTTGAAGTTCATTGGAACAAATAATTGTTGGTAAAGTTAAACTATCGTCCATTCTACTGTACATCTATTGCCTTAAGAAAACATACAAAATATCTAGTTTTATTTTATATTACAGTTTTTGTGCCACGTTAGTCTATCAAAATACTTCTTGTAAGCTGTGTTTCTGAGATTAAACCTACTGTATTTTATAATGTAAATAATCTAATTTTATAATATAATATAATGCTCTGCGGGTTGGATCGTTTTGTTTCAGTCCCACAAACATGAGCTCACTATTTAATACATAAAATTACTAAAAGTGTTTTAAGACTGCATTTTGTTAAGCCCAGAACTAAGTAAATTACTCAAAAAATTACCCCATCTCTTTAAGTCACACTAGCCTCAACTTAGCAGCTGAACTGAAACGAATTGTTCAAGAATAGAGACTCCTTAAAAATAAATGTATTAGTGGTTTCTGATAATGTAGCCAATATCAAAAGAGCTATCTCTGAAGAACTTAAGTGGAATTTTTTTGGGTTTTTTGGTCATAAGATAAATCTTATTGTACGAGGAAGCTTGGGCGTTGTCTTTGATTTATTGGACAAAATGAGAGATATAGTGTCTCGTTTTAAAAAAAAAGTAGTTCATCTAATGATAAATTTATGACTTACCAGAGAAATTCTGGTTTGGAACCATACAACTTTTACAGGATGTGGGGACTAGGTGGAATGCCACCTATTTCATGCTACAAAGGTTTTGTGAGTTAGAATAAAGTATAAAAGTACAATTTGCTATACTGGACAAAGAAATTGCCTGTTATTATACCTGGTGATTGGAAGGTTGCAGCTGTAGCAATAAATTGTTGTTTGTGAAATTATAAGTGCTTTATCATTTTTGTTTTGCCTTAACAAAAGAATATTCACAAACTTTCGGTGATTATAGAACTAAACTGTTCAAGTTATGCCATTTTTTCCCCAACATGACATACGGTTGCATTTCAGCTAGGTCTTGTTGTGATGATTTGTAGTAGGAGGAAGTATAGGTTAGACGAGACTGCCGTTTTACGTTTTTTCATAGCATAAATTTGTATTAAAAGGAATGATCAGTGATTATAATTATATATTCCTTTAATATTAAATGAAAAGACACAAAGGATTTAATTGAATAATTCTTAGAAAATTTGGATAAAATTTCATAAAAATGTCATTTAATGATGATATATTTTATTTGTTGTAAAAGAATATTTTCTTAGTTAGAGATTAATAGACTATCGATTAAATATAGGCTCTATATTTTATATTTGAAAACGTGTATTAGCTGAAAATCAATTACAAAATTTATTGTAAAAGTTGAAAAGAAATCTCTTGGTTTATGGCACATATTCATTGAGTGTAAAAATGATCTTATCTCCTATTCCTTGTGTCTTGTTCTTCAAGCAACAATGTAATTATGTTTCTGATGTATTGAAACTCGAAATGTTATGAAATAAAAATTGTAAACTAGTGACATACTTGACGTATATCGGTGACCTTGGCCAGCCGTAGCAATTGTGTTGTGTGTGGGAATGGTACCAAACTTTTGTTTCTGATCTTACATACAGAGTTTAATATTTTGGCAGAAGGGAGTGGAAGGATATCTATAGCCTACAACAGATATTAGTAGCTAATAGTTAACTGGGGTAGCAAATGATGTGCACTCAGTCAGGTGTAATGTATGGTTTTACTTTCCAACTTATATATATTTTTTGACTCATCACATGTATATATATATATATATATATATATATATATATATATATATATGTTTGTGTGTGTGTGTGTGTGTGTGTGTGTGTGTGTGTGTGTGTGATGAGTCAAAAAATCGATGTTGAGTTTTTTGAATATATATATGTCCATTTTGAGGTCCCCTAAGTTATAAAAAGTGCATTTTGGTCTGTCGTCTGCATGTTAAATGTGAGAATCGATATTTTGCCCATAACTCGATGTCTTTTTTCTGATAACTCAAAATTTAGAAGCTACCATAAGGAAAAAAACCACAACTTATATTTTTTATAAAAATTGGCTCTAGTGATTTTGATCAAATTTTACTTCAAGAACCCAAACAAACTGTTTGGAGTCATCATTTCCAAAAATGCTGGTTTGTCAGTTGTCTGTAAAAAACACAAACAAATTTGGTTATGGGGTTGTAATAAAACATGAATTTCTCAAAATCGGCTCTACTGATTCTATCACATTTTAATACTATGTGGTGATTAAAGGCCCAATTCTTTGTACAATATCACAATTGAAAAAAGAAAAATATTATTCAAAAATACAGTAAACTCATAACTATCTGGACTAATATGGGGAAAAGCCGATCCAGATAGTATAAAATCAGGATATGTCCTTAATCAACTTTCCGTGGTATATAAACTAACTTTGGGTTCCATAAATATTGAAAAAGGTTGAAATAAGCTCTAAAGATATGGAATTACAATGGTATTTTATTCTTAAAATACAGCACTGTACATAAAATATATAATACTGTACATAGAATAACTACAGTACTAAAAAGCCAAAACAAAACAAAAACTACACTGTTAATTATATGAATGTACAAAACTACTGAAATATGGTATTCATGAACTATGTATATATGTACTGTACATAATTTGAAGGCCTGCTACACAGTTTAAGTTAAGGATAATAAGGGGAATGGTTTAAAATAGAATTTGAGTAAATGAAAGTGTTAATAAACACCAACTTACACTATTATTTCTTGAAAAAGTCTAATTGACAACCGTTTTTCTTGTTGTAATCGTTTCCTCCCTGAAATGTCTCGTAATTTATGTAAACAAATGGTGTATCCTAGCGTTGCCTCATTTAGTTGACTGAGATATTTCAGTGCTGCTGCGATTGATTGCAGTTTGAGATCGAGCATGTGATAATAAATGTGATGTATCTTTAGAACTTTACTCTTCTACTGGTCCTTCATTTAAAAACATAATATCTTAATTGTTATTGGAGGTGGAGGTCCGATTGATCATTCCTCAGCTACAATGGCTTTTTGTAGTCAAACTTCTTGGACACATGAGAAAAAGTAGTCTTTATTTCAGATCATTTAGTACCAAAATAAGGATACCCATTTTCTGCTTAGTTAACAAATC
The DNA here is from genome assembly GCA_963513935.1 of Aphrophora alni. Taxonomy (NCBI): domain Eukaryota; kingdom Metazoa; phylum Arthropoda; class Insecta; order Hemiptera; family Aphrophoridae; genus Aphrophora; species Aphrophora alni. The sequence continues at coordinate 140,625,269 of OY740765.1, read as the reverse complement.
TGAAAAAAAAAATTGGATTTTAAATTAAATTGCAGTGCGAAATCAAATTTAGTTTTTGTATAACGAATACTACCTAATTTAAACCCACAATGAGAAATGCGAAGTGTAAACTTTTAAAAGCAGTTTTTGTGAAATGTGAGACAAGCAATTCACCAGCCATTAAAAGATGGATTGAATTTTCATTGATTTCTCTTTACTAGAGTCCGTAAGTGAAATCAAGGGCCCTTATAAATTCACGCACTTGTCTGTACAATTTTATTTCAAATATTATTATTGGTAAACAAAATGAACGAATCTGCACTCCGTTCGTTATCAAATGCTTGTACTTAGAGACGTTGTCCCTCCTGAAATAAGACACTTGTTTATTATGCTTTATTTTTCTCTAAGACTCAATATTGGTATAGAAGATTCGGGTATGGCATCAGACATTGCAGATATTTTTAAAGTACAGAAAAAGTATATTCGACTTATGACTTTCAGTAAATCCAAAACTTCTTGTAAGAATTTGTCCATTGATTTAAAATTGATGACAGTTCCAAGCCTATTCCTTTATAAATGCCTGTTGCTAATTAAAAAGAAAATAGAATGTTTCCTTCACAAGCAGAGCTTCCATTCATACTCAACCCCAAATAGAAAAGTCCTTAAATATTTAAATTATCCAAAACATCCGGTTTCTATATTTGAAAGAACGGCTAATTTAAATCGGTATCAAATTGTTTAATAAACAACCCACGGTGGTAATATACTATATAGATGAAAAATTATTTAAAACTACTTTAACACAAAAGGCACATTATTCAGTTCAGTAATATCTGGATGACATTTTCTCGCTCCGGTAGGTTTTTTATTTTTGTAAAATGGTGTTTGGTTCCTTTCTGTTTAAAAGAGCTGTTGAATTGTCAATTTTTGTTAAAGGAACTAAGTCCATATTATCTGTTAGTTTTATAGCTTTTTGCTATAGAAATGCCATCCTTTATAGTAAGACTAAGTCAAAATAGAGTAAGGATTGAATAAATTAAAGAGGTAACTGTGTTAACATACAAAACTTAGATATTTTTGTATAGTGTAACAAACATATTATGGTACCCAATGTGTTGGTCAAAATCACATGTTAAAATACAATTTGCAAGGGGCTAAGCATCATTAAACCCAATATCAAAATCCAAATCTTCATTAAACCATTCTATATCATCAATTACACTGGGATCCTCAAAAAGTTTCTGTAGAACGGTTTTGCATACGGTTTCGGTATTTTAAACTAAGCATAGACTTCAAGTCCTTCATCTTGGGCTTAGAAATTCCTTTACCATTTGGTCATCGAGGATTCAAGTCAGAAGAAAACATAGCTTCAGAAGAACAAGGTCTGCCTCTAGAGGCCTTCTTAAAAATGTTAATCTCTTGCCATGTAGGATGTTTCCTACTGTTCCTTTCTGTTTATTACAGCTGATAATATACTGTTATAAACGTAAAGTAGTCTGCTGCTTGGTTCCTTTCTGTTTATTACAGCATACTGGATACAGCAATTAACTTTTTTTGTTATTTTTTACTGCTTAAATTACAACAGATATTTTCAACTGTTTTTTATGACCATATAAATTCGATAGCTCTCTACAAGATAGCACCACTAACTCAATTTCGTAAAAATGGTGCTTGGTTCCTTTCCGTTTAAAGACGTCCAATTTTAATTATATTTCCATAGGTTATTTTGACATGTTTGTTCTAGATTTCTAGATTTTAATGTATATTGTAATATTGTACTTCTGCACTTGTGAGTAATGTAATAAGATATGGAATGTATTTGTAATTAATACTATGATGACCCTGAATTTAGTAACTTGACTATTCACCTGTTTTAGCCAGTTATAACCGGTTTTTGTAAAATGTTATGTGAAATAAATTATTTATAATTGTAATCAATTAAGCCGATTTTAAACAAATTGTTTACAAACAACTCCATTAACGATTTTTTTTGTTCACCCAACATTTCCGAACCAGCTTTTTTTTTTAGGATATAGCGTTTTATACTTTTCGTTTACATACAAAGAGACTACATTTGAGCAAAACTTTATCAAACTCGTTATAGTTGTTTCTTATCAGACTTTAGAGTTTCGGTCTATCGGCTACTCAAATGTCGAAAGAAAGACATGCATTATTCAGAAAAAACACATTTGAAGTTTTGAGGATCTCAAGCGTAGCCTATATTACACGTTATTATTTATAACATCGATTTTTACTACTCACAGTAAAAAAAGCTGTAAAAACCTTGCACTCACACACAAGCCAAAATAATATCATTCGATATCTCCTTAAAATGTTTTTATATTTTATAGGTGAGAGAAAAAAATTATTTTTCATTAAATCTAAGTTTTCCGCATTACCTTTGTAATGTGTCTTATGGGAAGAAAGCAGGTACAGAAGGGTCCCTCTCCTTATCAATGTTTGTTAAAAAAATATATAGAGAGAGATATTTATATACAGAGTGATTTCAAAATATTGTCCCGAATTTCACTAGGCTTTTCTATAGGTTGTTACCAGGCGACTTAAATTATCGAAAGGTGGAACCAACTGGTAACAATGTTTAAATAAAAAAAAGACAAAGACAAATTATATAATCAACAAGGCCAAAATTTATTGAATTTAATTTTTAGTTTTACGGATCAGATTTCATTATTCACAACAATGTTTCCTTTTTGAAAATAAAAAAAAATACAAAGTTTAGTTGAGAAGAAATTTACATAAAAAAAAGAGTTTACGTTTTCCGACACATATACATATACATATACAAAAAAAAAACTGAGAGTGATAATTGTTCTAACAAGTTTGGAATTATCCAAAACTTAATCTAAACATACATATAAATACATAAATATTCATACATAAGCACATATCACATGAAAGAATGGATGTGATACCATTCTCATTCTAAAAGTACAAATTCATATTATATATATATATATATATATATATATATATATATATATATATATATATATATATATATTAATTTTGATTTATATTTAAAAAAAAAAATTAGAATTTCGAAATATCGAAATTTATGAAATATTAAAATTTTTAAATATTGAAAATTTTTAAAAAATGAAATTTTTAAAGATTGAAATTTTTTAAAGATTGAAATTTTTTTTTTAAAGATTGAAATTTTTAAAGATTGAAATTTTTTTTTGATTGAAATATTTTAAGATTGACGTCAATGTTTTTTTATTGTTTTATTATTTTTGAAAAGTAACCCCTTTGGGGTCGTAAAGCCGAAAGATTGCATGCATCGCCACCCAATATTAATTAGCTTATAAATAATTACACATTAATACATATAAACAGTAAGGACATATTATTAAAGGAATTTCAGTTCCAAATATATGTAAGAACAGGTTAACAATTTGAGTTAGGATTTTTGTCGAATGTCATTTTATAGTGCACTTATTATTGTTAAAAAGTTTTTGATTAAACATGTCTTAAACAGTTAGGTAGAGTCCTTGAGAAGGTATGCAGTTTTGCTGTAGAACGTGCAAAATCCGGAAACTTGGACAAGCTCCAACAACTTGGACCAGCTTTTTTTTGCTGTAGCAAAAAGACACGTTGACTAGAGATTATACAAACTTAGACATGTTATTGAACAAGTTTCTTTTATTAAAATGTCTTGTTATTTCATCAAAATTAGAGAAAATTAACGGAATTACAGAAATCTAGAAAGTTTATAATTAAATCCTTCTTAGATGTCATTAAGAATAGTATATAAGTACCTTGATTTCTGTTTGAAATAAAGACTTGTACAACACTTAGAAAATTTGTAGACAAGAACTCTAGTTCAGAAAACATTTCTCTAGTTACCATTTTGACATGTTTAAAAGTTTAATATTCTGACTGCTTAATGTTTAATACAAGCCTGTTCAAATTTACAGTTAGTTTCTGTAAAGTGTCCTTTAAATAGAACAAAACTTATTACAAGTAATCTAGTTTTAAATACAAAATTTTGAATACTAAAAGAGAAAGCAAAATACATATTCGAATAAAGAAAGCTTAAAATATAATTAAGTTTATTACATAATGAAATCTGAGCAATCCCTACCTGGTGTGATATTGCAGTTTGAACTGATCATACGCATATTTAGTTTTTTTTATATATATAAAAAAAAAACTCACTCACATTTTTGTTACACAACAAGAAAACACTGACATTGTGAAGAAAAGCACTTATTGCATCGCGACAAAACATGAAGATTTTTAGCGAATAATTAGACTGATATTAGAAAAGAATTAGCAAGGCATTTTACGACGAAGTCCAGTTTTTTTGACTACATATTTCAATCGACAGGTGAGTAATGAGAGGGGTTGCTGATTAAACTGGTTAGAAAGAGATAGAAGAAACCACGTGATATGTTGCTGTGCTTGCCGCTAGGCTACACCACAGTACTGCTGCAAGTAACTATGACGAAGCGGGGAGTGGAAGGTGGATCGATAAGTATATTACAGATTATATTTAATTAGGAAAGACGTTACGACGGGTTGATGAATTTAGTGCAGATTATATTTTGATGTGAATAACGCTACAGCTCTCTAATAATTTAATACAAATTTATTTAATTGTCTGAAGGACGTTACAAGGTGAAAATAAGAAAAAAAAAGTTCCAATAAACATAAGTCTGGAAATACTTAGTTTTTGAATTATCCGCAATTTATTTATTATTAATTTTACTAAACACATGATATGTTTGGAAATAGAAAAGATATTGAACTCAAATTTGGTGTACATAATTGTTACGTAACCTTTTACCCCTGTACAAAACCAGAACGTTGTTTTGTATATTTTCAAAATGGAGGGCATTTAAAATTTTTAATCTCAAATATCTCTAAATCGGATAACTTTACAAAAAAAAATCGGAATCAAAAAGAGAAAGATAAATAAAACAATATCTATTTTGTATTTCCGTAGCTCAAAAGATAACCGAGTTATGGGTTGAAACCTAAAAACATTAATATCTACTAATTTGACAAACATAATAATAACGTAACTACCAACAAATTATGTTTTACACAAACACCCACACACATACACACATACACACACACACACACACACACACACACCACACACACACACACAGACACACACACACACACACACACACACACACACACACACACACACACACACACACACACACACACACACTGCGACGGTTTGGAAAAAGCCAAACGTCTCAAGTCAATTTAAAACAAGTTAAATTCCCGCGATAAAGCATAGTGGATAAGGGACGAGGGGGAGCGATGACGTCACGGCAACAGGTGTCGAACACTGCATGTTGAATCGTGTACAATCGTTCTGTCTGGTTTCTTATTTTATTAAAATATTAAATTATTAAAATAAATTAATGTACAGTAGAATCAACCGATTAAGAATATCAAAGAATAAATTTAAAAGTATTTAAAACAAAAAAGTTATTCAAGTTTTTATAGGGGCTCAAAAACCTAAAATTTGGAAAAAACGTAAATTCAAAATTCAAAAAACGTAGAGTCATAACTCAGAGGGGAACTAATAATAATCATAAATAAAAAATATGAATTAATAATAATTAACAGGTGAGAATGGACTTAGAAAGTCATTCTTGGGGAGTTTTTTGGAATTTTTGAGTTGAAGGGGGGATCATTTAAAAAATAATAATAAGTACTATTGTAGAGACCACAATAGGGCACAATAATAGGTACTTAGAACCAAATTTGAAAATAAAATAAGGGAGATATAATAATTACAAAACTTAAAACTTCAAAGCCCAAAAGCGGGTAAAATAAATGTTAAAGGGGTAAAGTAACATGATAATTATATGTATTTAGTATGTAAAATTGTAACACACCAAAGCAGAAGTAATAATATATAATGGGGGGGTTTTTATGAACATAAACTCATACGACACAAACTTAAGGACTTCAAAGGCGAATAACTCGACAACCAAACGAGTTATGTAAAAAGTAAAAACATAGTTTTTCGTCGTAGTAGAAGAGGAACAAGATTTCGTCAAAAGAATTTTGAGAAAGGACTTATCTCAAAATTTGAAAAGAGGAAAAATCAAATTTCGGGAAAAGGGCGATAACTCGCGAACGAAGCGTAGTAGAGCAATGAATCAAGTTCCACAAGACCCACAAGATGGAAAGGAAGAAGAATCCGAAAGGAACTTTGAAATCGGTTCGTGCGTTCGAAAGTTATAGCGAGTTGAACGAAAAAACGTCAAAAGTAGAGATTTTCATGCAAAAACATGAAAAGTTGCGTGCGCATCTTCAAGCAGAGTCTAAAGTCAGAATCATCATGTTGCCAACTTGGATCAAAGATAACGTTAAAGAAAAAATACTATAAATTATTAATTAAAAGGTGTTTTAATTAATAATTAAGGAAGAAAACTATTCATTAGTCAAGAAATATGACTAATAAAATATATAGTGTAAATATTTCAGACCAAAAGGGCCTGAAAACACATAATATAAGGAAAATACCTTTTTCCCAAAAAGGGAGGAAAATTGGCTCCAGAAAAGTGGATTAATTCCCACTGACAGGGAGACCGAGATTTAACCGTCGAAAGACGGTTACTTTTGATTTGGAATCGACGCTGAAAGGACGTTTCTTCTGCAACCGACTCTGAGCTGAGAGGAAGATTCAACTGTCACTCTACTAATTGGACTTAGAATAATTTCAACTTTAATCGATCTTCAAGGCGACTTAGAAGAATTCGATACCAGCATTCAACTACATAGCAGCTTACAGACTCTGGATAGAAAACATCAAATCACCATCATCCTAATAATACAACAAATTCCAAATCTAACTAGAACTTCTATTAAAGTGTGAAGGTATCTTATACTTAAGGAATAATTCGCAAATATTAACTTCTTTTCAAAAATAACGTCATTAGGGGAATTATTAAAAATTAAATTCATTTTTAAACCTCTGCTTTGGTGTTAAAAATAATTAATAATTTAAATACGACTTTTCCAGGACAGGAAAAACTGTTTGTGGTTCTGTCTGGAAAGTCAAGCGCTTTTATTTTGTTTAATATATAGATAATATTACATTAATTAATTTTGTCAAATAAATAAATAATTGTGTTATTGTTCAATTAAATTGTTTGGTGTGATTAAGAAAGTTTTGAATATATAATTTTTCTGTGCAAAAGAGAAAATAATATACAAATAATTCATTTCTAAATTTTGTTGTGTTTTTAATATATATCCATTCTGTGTATGCTATTAACCTTGTTTTAACATAAATTTTATATATGTGCTCTGGTAATATAATTTGAAAATTTTAAAAGTTATCATCAGAACTTAAGAGCCGATTTCTCCCAAAAGGCACGACCTTGGAGAGAGAGAGAGTTAATCTTAAAAGATTTAAATAATCGAGCATTGAGATAAAATTCAGGGAATTTTGCGTTAATTAAAATTTGGTAAGTTTATGAGGACAAGCTCATACTTATTAGAGCCAAGAGTTGCAAAATCTTTGATTTAAAAAAGTAAAAGTGAGCACTTTGGCCTTGCCCGCGCTTGCTCTGAAAAGAAAGGTGGTTCGCCCAGTCGGTGGTGATCGTACAGCGAGTTTAAGAGTTCGTGATAATAGTGTTCCAAAAAAGGGAACAAGAATCTTAAATTCGTGAAGTCAGAAAGAGGCGCAGCGAGGCAAGTGGCGTTCCAGCGTGGGGCAAGAAGAACCCTACTCGAACCCACTACCGAAGTGAGGAGCAGAGCGCGGCAACACACACACACACACACACACACACACACACACACACTGAGATTCAAATTGCCTCGCTAAAACATTGTAAAATTAGAATGCGGTAAGGCGATGACGTCACGCGATTCCGAGTCAAAAACTTTCAGGTCTGAGCATGACGGAAGAGTTTATAGTGTTTCTAATTTTGTTAAAAAAGTAAAATATAAAACTAAATAATAACCACTTGGGTACCGTACCGCTGAATAACTGCAAGCGTTGGCGGCGCTGTCGTTAAGTGTCGGAGACGCTGCCACATTCGCTGAACCACTGTCAGCGTTACAGCGAGGCCTGGCAGGGTCGCCACGATGTAGTGGTGGGGCGACATCGAAGTCAGTGCCATGGCTGGCCGGTAAGGTACAAGTTAATAAGTTTGTTCTAGGCACCGATTGTACTTTGAGGCCCGACCTGGTCGTGATCAACGAGGGGGGGGGGGTATTTCAATCGCTGATGTTGCCATACCCTTCGAGAATCGCTACCAGGCTTTCGTTGAGTCTCGATCTGAAAAAGTGCGAAAGTACGCACAGTTGACGGAGCAACTATGTGGACAGGGTTACGATCTGACCCTAGATGGCTTTGTGGTAAGAGCTCTCTGTCCCTGGGACAAGAAAAAAGAGGGGGTCATCAAGAAATTGAGGATTTCCCCTCGCTATGCGAATGTGATTCGACGCCTTATGGTGTCAGACACAATTCGTTTGTCACGGGACATCTACGTGGCTCATGTAACCGGCCACCAACAGTGGTGATTGCCTTCGACCCTGGGTGACTTTTGACTTTTTATTTCTTGTATAATGAATTGCCTTACGCTATATTATATGGAGAGACTATTTTAATAAGGGTGGGTTATTTATATTTATGTTATATTGTTAATTTTTATTTGTTAATTTATAGTTTTGTAGTTACTTTAATTTGTTATAGATATTTGAACTTTTTACATGAACTTTTATTGCTCCAATGAACTATAATTTGTAAAACAAGATAAATGTATTAATATTATTTGAATAATAAATGGTTTATGTATGAGAAGGTTTTTGCAATATTTTGAAAGAATATTAGTTTTAGTATTTATGTATGAGTACGTTTGTGCAATATTTTTGATCGATTATTAGTTTCAGTATTTAATTACGAGAAAGTTTGAGAATATTTTAACAGATTATTAGTTTTACTATCTATGTGTGAGAAGGTTTGTGCAATATTTTTGACCGATTATTAGTTTTAGTACATATGTGAGAGAAAGTTTGACAGATTATTACTTTTAATATTTATGTGTGAGAAAATTTGTGCAACATTTTTGACCGATTATTAGTTTCAGTATTTATGTATGAGAAAGTTTGTGCAATATTTTGACAAAATAATTAGTTTTAATATTTATTTAGTGAGAGAAAGTTTGATCAATATTTTTGACTGATTAACTAGTTTTAGTATTTATGTCTGAAAAACTATCTCCAATATTTTTGGCCAATGATTAGTTTTACATGAACTTTTTGTTGCTCCAATGAACCATAATTTGTAAACCAAGATAAATGTATGAATATTATTTGAATACCATTTATATATTTTTGACAGATTATTAGTTTTAGTATTTATGTATGAGAAACTTTGTGCAATATTTTTGGTTTATGATTAGTTTCAGTATTTATGTGAGAGAAAGTTTGATCAATATTTTTGACCGATTACTAGTTTTAGTATTTATGTGTGAGAAAGTTTGTTTAATATTTTGACAGATCATTAGTTTTAGTATTTATATGAGAGAAAGTTTGTTCAATATTTCGACAGATCCTTAGTTTTAGTATTTGTGTGAGAAAGTTTGTGGAATATTTTTGACCGAATATTAGCTTAATTATTTAAGTATGAGAAAGTTTGTGAAATATTTTTGACCTATTATTAGTTTTGGTATATGTGTAAGAAAGATTGTGCAATATTTTGACAGATCATTACTTTAGTATTTATGTATGAGAAAGTTTGTGCAATATTTTTGACAAATTATTAGTTTTAGCATTTATGTGTGAGAAAGTTTGATCAATATTTTTGACCTATTTCTAGTTTTAGTGTTTATGTATGAGAAAATTTGTGCAATATTTTGACAGATTATTAGTTTTAGTATTTATGTGTGAGAAAGTTTGTGCAATTTTAATGACCGATAATTAGTTTTAGTATTTATGTCTGAGAAAGTTTGTGCAATATTTTGACAAATTATTAGTTTAAATATTTATTTATGTGAGAGAAAGTTTGATCAATATTTTTGAATGATTACTAGTTTTAGTATTTATGTGTGAGAAACTTCATGCAATATTTTTGGCCAATGATTAGTTTTACATGCACTTTATGTTGCTCCAATGAACCATAATTTGTAAACCAAGATAAATGTATGAGTATTATTTGAATAATATTTATGTGTGAGAACGTTTGTGCAATATTTTTAACAGATTATTATTTTTTTGAAAATTATGTATGGTATGATTTGAGCATTATTTTGAGTTACAATCTTGTTGAGCACTGTGGTGAAATTCACAATAATAATTTGAATTTGCCCCTAACCACAATCACTGGAACTTAATAAAACACAATTATCTGATTGATGGTTCTTTATTAATCATATCCTTCTATAACCCCACTCCATAGGTCAAAGACATATAACAATAACTTGACAAAGGGCCAGCCCAAGCCCTTACTGGTCAACTGATCAGTGGAGTGGGAGGGATTTTAGCCTGCACTCAGGTTATCATAGTTTTAGTTTTTATTTTATTTTAGTAATAGATATGTAAGGTTAGATTTAGTTTATAAGCAAGACCCTCCGATGATGATAACCATGTTATCGAAATGTACATTAAGTGGATATAATTAATAAAGAACAATCAATCAGATAATTGTGTTTTATTAAGTTCCAGTGAATGCAGTTAGGGGCAAATTCAAATTATTATTACTATTTTGAGTGATTATTAGTTTTAGTATTTATGTATGAGAAAGTATGTGCAATATTTTTGACCGATTATTAGTTTTACCATTTATTGTGTGAGAAGGTTTGTGCAATATTTTTGACCGATTATTAGTTTTAGTATTTATATATGAGAAGGTTTGTGCAATATTTTTGACTGATTATTAGTTTTAATAATTATGTATGATATGGTTTGTGTATTATTTTTGACAGATTATTAGTTTCATTATTTATGTGTGAGTAGTTTTACAATATTTGTGACCGATTATTAATTTTAGTATTTATGTGTGAGAAAGTTTGCGCATTATTTTGACAGATTATTAGTTTTAGTAATTATGTGAGAGAAAGTTTATGCAATATTTTTGACCGATTATTAGCTTACAAAATTATGTATGAGAAAGTTTGTGCAATATTTTTGACCGATTACTAGTTTTAGTATTTATGTGTGAGAAAGTGTATGACGCTTGATTCTCATTTACCCCATGCTAATAGTATTCTGTACCTGGTGCGCCTAAAGAAGTTTACATCTCAAAAAAGTTTGACAATTAATTATATAGTTTTAATTGTATTTTAATTTTGTTGCAGATTCATTATGGCAGCACATTATTCAACATCGACGACATCAATAGAAAAAACCCCAAGTGTTTTTTGAGTGTTGTATTAAAAAACACTAAAACAGTGGTGAAAAAGTGATTTTTAAAAATAATGTAATTGGATATATTTTATTTTTCATTGTTATTTTAAAACAACATTTTTTATATGTATTTACAAATTTGTTACATTAATAAATATTTTTATTGAAATAATTAACCCGCGTTTTATTTTTAGTAGATACCAATAATTTCTCCACTGTAAAACGTATTATGTATTTAGAAACTTATTGCTTAGTTTGATAACTGGTAGAGTACAGCACTTTCCTACATTTAAACAGAAAGTATCAGGAGAATATAATGTTAAAAGAAGTCAATGCAGCTGTGATTCAATTATCAGAGTTGCCATTAATATTTCAATACCAATAGACCTCCTAACAACTTCTATTCACTGGATAACAGGTTTATTGTAAGTTTTCAAGATATCAGGAGAATATTATGTAAAAAGAGGTCAATGCATCTGTGATTCAATTATCAGAGTTGCCATGTATATTTGGTAAGGGGCAAAAGGCGGAGCATGAATGGAGGGGATAGACAAGGGGCGGGGCAAAAGTGGAAGGGGAGGGGCCAGAGTTGAGGGGGAGGGACAAGGGGCGCGGCAATAGTTGAAGGGGAGAGGCAAGGGGCGGGGCAAGAGTGGAGGTAGAGATGCAAGGGGCGGGGCTTAAGTCACATGGTCACCTCCACCACTCTTGTCTCAAATATTTTAGTCTCTATTGACCTCCTATCAAATCATATTCACCTGGTGTCAGGATTTTGTATTTTTACTTAAGTATAAGGAGAATATAATCTTAAAGGAGGAGGATGTTAAACTGCGATTCCGTTTTCAATTCAGATAGACCTCCTATCAAATCATATTCACCTGATAACAGGATTTTGTGGTTTTACCGCAATATAAGGAGAATATAATGGTAAAGGAGGTGGATGTAAACTGCGTTTCAGTTTTCCAATCCCAATAGACCTCCTAACAACTTCTATTTACTGGATAACAGGTTTTTTGTAAGTTTTCAAGGTATCAGGAGAATATTATGTTAAAAGAGGTCAATGCAACTGTGATTCAATTATCAGACTTGCCATGAATATGTGGTAAAGGGGCCAAAGGCGGAGCATGAATGGAGGGGGATAGACAAGGGGCGAGGCAAAAGTGGAATGGGAGGGGTTAGAGTTAAGGGGGAGGGGCAAGGGGAAGGGAAATAGTTGAGGGGGAGGGGCAAGAGTGGAGGTAGAGAGACAAGGGGTGGAGCTTAGTCACGTAGTCACCTCCACCACTCTTGTGCTCAAATATCCCAGCTCTACTGACCTCCTATCAAATCATATTTACCTGGTATCAGGATTTTGTCGTTTTACGTAAGTATACGGAGAATATAATCTTGAAGGAGGTGGATGTTAACTGTGATTCAGTTTTTAATTTAAATAGACCTCCTATCAAATCATATTCACCTGATAACAGGATTTTGTCGTTTTACCGCAGAATTCGGAGAATATAATCTTAAAGGAGGTGGATGTTAAACGTGATTCAGTTTTCAATTCAGATAGACCTATCAAATTATATTCATCTGATAACAGGATTTTGTGGTTTACAGCAGTATCCGAAGAATATAATATGCCAGTATATGGATCGATTTGCCTTACACTTTTGTGACGACGATTACTTTTAATTTATTGTATTAATATTCCTGTTCAAACACATTTATAACGACGCTAATTTATCACACACTTCTATGACGACGACTCTTTTAAACTTATAAACTACGATTATCTTTTAATTTATTCTTCGGAGATTATTATTAATACTTATACAAAAAAACGACGGAGATACTATTTTATTTTGACGTTTGATCTCGGCTAAATCTTTCACAACGATCTTCTTTTCTACTAAAGAAACACTTGCTCCGGAACTCCCTCCTTCAATCAGTTAACAACCAAAAAGAACCTCGTGCGCTTCTCTTCCACCCCTATTTATAAGTTCTCTTTTCAAACGCTTTCTTCCGATCCTCTTCCTTCATTGGCTTATTTTAAATCTTTTACGTTATTTCGGGACTGAGGCAATTTCTTTCATTGGTCCATTTCAAACATTTTCGGTTGAAGGCATTGACTTTTGGAATGGTTTATTTGACTTCTTGAGATCCGTGACTGACGTTAGAATAGTTTTTCTAGCTGTCAACCCTTTCAACTCTTTACAATTTATGGCCTGCCGAGCACTGACCTTTTGGGAGCCCTCTATTTCGTTATATATATTATATATATATATATATATATATATATATATATATATATATATATATATATATATATATATATATATATATATAATGTACATATAAATATATAATATTTTTTTAAATTAAGAAATCGTCATCTTTCATAGGCTTACTTATAAGTAACGCGATTTTCTGTAACCACAGTTTATAAAGTCACGATGTTGTTTTTAAGTATTGAAGGTTTTCAAAGTTAGAAATTGTAGTTAGAAATTTCTAACTATGAAAACTTTCAATACTTAAACACAAAAATCTTGACTTTATAAACTGTACATAACTATGGTTACAGAAAATCGAGGCACTTATAAGTAAGCCTATGAAAGATGGTGATTTCTAAAATTTTTTGGTAAATTAAATGAAAATAATAGCTCATATGAATTTGTTATGTAAAATTATAATTATTTCATCATAATTTTTGACATAATTAAAGGTCATTAATTTCCTTCTCATTCAGAGTAGAAAAATTGAAGATTTGGCAGAGATTTGAGAAGTTTTAAAATGTTTGCGAATTTTTTATTTATGATCGTAGTTTAAAAGAATATATTTCAACAAAATTCTAACGAAATATAAAACAGAGCCCAGTATTTTGATTCTCGGAAAGAATTTTCGGTACCTACTGAACATCGAACTTCTGGTTATAATACAGTCGGTGGAATTGTTTAGAAAGTTCGCATATTGCGAAAGGCTGATTTTTCAGGACAATTTCCTGAATGGTTCATTACTAACTACAAATGACCTACAACTTCTTCCCTCATCTTAAATGTTTGTTATTCTAAAACAAACAAACCTACTGATGAAAATATCTTCACTCATAATTGTTTGACCGTTCACACTGTGTGCCTGCGGCTGACAAATTTTTGCCATCAGTAATCTTAATACAGCATGCACTTTGCACTTCGTAAAGTTTTCTAATACAGCGCTTATTTTGAATGGCTATTATTAGAGGTAAACAAACAACAACATAACCTTACCACTAGCATAACTGGGTGCGCACTGAGCTACTGTATACACTACCACAGGAGTGGTGCTGTTACCCCTATTACTTCTCGCTATAGACTCTAGACAAAAACAGAGGTTGGTTTCCGAAGATCCTCGTAAAGAAAATAAATAGAACAAAATATTTGACTGAATCGCGTTACTTACAACCATAAAATAGAGTGTTCTGCATTCTGGAATGATTATATATTTGAGACAATTTAAAATTAGCAGAAGCAATGAAATAGAAAATTTATTTTCAAAATTAAGAATCCTGATCACAGCTTAATTTGATAAAAAGTAAAATGATTTCTTGAAATGTAAAACTCAAATACATTGATAATTCCAATGTTTACTTGGACTTCAGAGATGTAGACATTAAAATTATGAAGGAATAGTTTTAAGATTTTTGAATTGAAGTTAGATCTAGTGTGTAGTAGCCAAATTAACTTTATCAACCGAGATAAAAAAATACATGTATTAGTCGTGGAACATTATTTCACGTATGCAATAATTTTCCACACAACACCGTTCCCAAAAATGTAGCCAAACCCCAATTTTAAAGTTTGTCTCAGTAAAATTCATGGAAACTATATCTACCAATGTAAAAAAATTAATTAATACTTACATTTCTATTGTCTCGACTTCTGCTACATTGGAGAAGCAACGCTAACTCTGTTGGTAGGAGGAAAATCTGTAGCTTCCTCCAACAGTCGTAGGCCTTTTAAAAAGACAGTCTGATGCCATTCCCAAATTTCTGAAATTAAAAATAAACTTTTGTTAATACAAATTGTTAATTTTTATTGGAGTATACAGATGATAATATAATGCAAGATAGTAAAACAAAATTTAGGTTATTTTTGCAATTTGAATGTACATTTTTATTCATCTAGACTTGGGTCGGATCTCTCTTTTTTATTATTGCCTACACGAATAATTATTTATACACTTTTCATGAAACATATGAATGTTATACATTCAGATACATAAACACTGTACCACTCTTACCAATATAACAATTTTTTTTAAACATTATTAATGAGGGATTCAACTAATTAAACTGACATATAAAACAACT
This sequence comes from Aphrophora alni, assembly GCA_963513935.1. NCBI lineage: Eukaryota > Metazoa > Arthropoda > Insecta > Hemiptera > Aphrophoridae > Aphrophora > Aphrophora alni. The sequence continues at coordinate 140,609,605 of OY740765.1, read as the reverse complement.
TTATGATTTCTATATTTTCACAATCAATACCCTAATTATTAAAAAAACTGTGTTTGGGTATAACAATCTTATATCTCCCTATCAATTACACTCACTTCAATTCCTTTTCTTTCAAGATTCCCAAGCCATCTTAGCGTCCTTTTTCAATTGACACCAATACAACTTGCGTGTTTGCTATATATATATTTGAAAAACAGATGCTGGATTTATTGTTAATAATATTTCATACAGAGATACAATTAATAATAATTTACAAAGAAATTTATGATCAAATAAATATTTATATATTTAGTAATCACCATAAACTTTACGCTGTGGTGATCATCCTACAAATTAAAACACACACACACACACACACACACATACATATGTATATTTACTTATATATATATATATATATATATATATATATATATATATATATATATATATATATATATATATATATAAGTAAAAACCCACTGACTGATCACGAAATCTCTGGATCCAAGAAGCCTAGAGCTATGAATTTTTTAACATGGTTTGGGGTAGGTTTGTAGACGCGTACTTAGAAAGGGTTTTGAAAAAGGTTTTTCTTACCCCTAAAACAAGTATCATATCTTTGTTATTAATGGGTCGATTTTAATCAAAATTGTCGTGTTGGTGTATTTGGGCATACTTTATATCCATAGCACCACCATTAGGGATTTGCTAAAAAAATATATTTTTATAAAACTATCTCCACAATCCCCAGGTGAAACTGGGGCCATCAAGTCTATATATATGAAGATCAATGGATAATAAAACATCATATTGGAAAAAGAATTGTAAAGGTTTTTTTTAATACTACATTCAGTCTGAGCGTTTGGTGTTAATGTATAGAATATAGATATTATCCTTGATGTAAAACTAACGAACATGAAGAGTTGGAGAAAATAACACTGATTGTAAAGTGTATAAATACAAATGGAATTGAGGAAGTTGTTTCATGTTATCGCTGCAACTCTTAGTGCAGCACGTGGTGGAAAATGCTCTGATGAAATATTAATTGGTTTTTTTTAAATATTTTTTTGAATGGCAATCCTCTTGTATGAAAAAGGAAGAAAAGAGCACAAAATAAAAACCCCTAGCCCTTCAATACACTAAATTAAGTCTAAGAGTAAGTGAAGAAAGACTTTAGAGTAAAGATGAAAGATAGTGATATAACACAATACTACAAAATAAAGTGTAGATCTAGTTAGGATACCTCGGGATTACCAATAAATTAAGCCTCTGAATGTTTACTTCTTTATTTTGGTAGCCAAGCCATAAGTTCAATCTTTGTTTTAAGTTTTAGTTTAATATTTAGTCTGTATTGAGTAAAATGTCATTAAAAAATCATTGCAATAGTTTCTGTAACCTTAGTTAAATGATTATTTAAGGGGGTCATTTTAGTTAGGTAAACGATTGTAACTGTGTAATTGATTGTTACTAACAAGTATTTTCAATTAGCCACATTCTAAACATATTAAAATCTGCAAGTCACCTGAGAACTATTATGTGTAAAAAAATTTGACTCCAGTAACAACTCTCTCATGAGATAACAAATCAATGGTATTCTTGTTAATCATGGTATCGCTATGATAACTAAGGGGACGGAATATTTCCCCAGGGTGCAGTTTCTTTCAATGCCACATTTTATGTCTGTTTTACAAGGGTATTTCATGCGATATTTTATGGTTCAGACTTTTATTTACAAAAGATTGTTCAACATCAAATTATCTGTTCTAAATAGGACATAATATTTCATTCAAAATAATTTTAAGTTTTTATGTATATTTCTCACGCAAAGTGTTCCTAAAACACCTTAATGTTTTTAAGTTATTGTAGTAAATTATCATTACTGAACTAAAACAACTACATGATGATTATGTTGAATGACTAGGGTGAATGTTGTCCGAGTGGCACTAAAAGTCTCTCCCTACTCAGAGAAACTATCCATTTGTTCTATTTATTACCGAATCAGATAATTGAGAAGCTCATAAAGTGATCGAGATTCGTCATCCATGAATTTATTTCAGAAATTTATTCTGTCGTGACTGTATACAGTATAGGAGTTTTACAAGCTAATAATAAATAATACCTAGTGTTTTATTTATTTTTTAAAATATATTATAAACATGGTACGATTTTTAAGTTGTTTTCTAAAAAATATTAGACGAGAAATATTTAATATGTGAATATTTTATTCGTATTATAATGTTTTGTTTTGAAAATAAAATATTATTAAAATGTAAATTAAGAAATACATCTCTGTATCTGATAATAAGAACATCATTGTAACCCCAATACAGGTATAATTTATCCTCATTTCAGATTACATTTGAATAAATACATATTTGTATTTGTAAACAAGAATGTGACATATTCTTAACCAATGAAATATTACGACGATTTCAAATTTGCTAAAATTTTTGTGACATTTTTAAATGTACGATAATAGTTTTACTTAGTTAAGGATAAATGTTTGGTAGGTATATTTAAAAGTATAAATTTGATATAATTATTTACTAAGACGATTTGGAATAAAATGTATAATTAACAATAATGGCACAAATTTTAATCTTTATTGGTATTTGATTATGTGTTTCATTCTTTGTATTTTTAACTATATAATATTGTATTTACCAATGCCATTGCATTATAATAGTAGACTTTTTATCTCTAAATTAAATAGGAACGATTGCATCAAATTTATCCTAAATTATATTATCCCTAATTCCTCAAATACTAATGCAGTATGTCCCAAAAAAATACTTATCATCACACAAAAAGTGATTTGTTGTTCATCTTAAATCAAATTTAGTTTTAAGATGCAGTTAAGATTTGTCAATAAAAGTTTATGACAGCTTAGTTCATTCACTTACCCTAAATATTTTAGTTCCTTACAGTAAAGTTCTTTCCGAGATTATTGAGTTATCTTCTTTTAAATTGGATGCACTTAGTCACCTATTATTAACAAAAGAAAATATAATATTCGGATAAATCATAAAAATAAGTATACAGAAGAATAGTTTTTATATAAAAACATTATAAAAAACTACAATAATTAAGACAAAGGATAAATTACCCAATATCAAATTTAGAAGCAGTCAAGGAAAAACTGGCTTTCGTATCACCTGTAAATACAGTACAAAGATAGTATAGGTTACATAAACTGAAATACATACAAAATTAACATTAACAATGTTCTAGCTTTTAATTAGACGTGTTCGTCTTTTCAAGAAACACTCTTAGATCATATAACATGCTGAAATTGTTAATACAACAGAATAATGATAACGTAAGACATTTACAATAATACCATGAAAGTTTTGACATAAATTTGATCAAAGAAATTATTTTATTTATTAGGCCAAACGGAATTTTGGTGTCGACAGCCGAAACAGTAAAATTTTGGAGTAGTCAAATCAACAAGCAAACAGGAAATACATATTTATACTGACATAGGAGGATCGCGATCGTGTGGGCAGGCTTAAAGTGGGGAGAGAGAGAGAGACAAAAATATAATAATAATAATACATATTTCTAACCTAACCTAACCTAACACAAACCCCTTTTGTTACAAGATAAAAAGTACAAACCAAAAAAAGAAATAAAAAAACCCATAGGAATTTTATATTTCTAACTACATAACTTTACCCCCTTTCCATATATATATATATATATATATATATATATATATATATATATATATATATATACAAACAAACATATTATAAGGTTGACTCGTGAGAGAACCCCTACCGTTGCCTCTCCAATTAATTCTTACAGAATTTCTCATACACAGAATCATGCAAATATCATGAATCTGACATCATTACAGTCGCTTCGGTATCAAAACATTTGAGTATTACAATTTTCCAAATTTTTAAATTAAGACCCTAAATTTATGAGATATCAGTCCAAAACACCGGTTGTAACTTTAAATAACTCTTTTACTTTTATTTTGAATTTAACAAAATTTCTGGTTTCTATAGAGAAAGGAAAAACCTTGACTATAACGTGATTACATCAGAAGGCCCAGGATATTCTCAACTAGCACATGAGTTTACTTTTTGCAAGTTTAACTCTTCAAACTTAAACTATAAATTTAGGGTAATTATTGTAGATCTGTTAGCCTAACTTTTGTACATATATGTCAACCCCAGACTTGGACATAACACAGCCCCAAAGTTGAATATATGTCTCAGCCCCAGGCTTGAACAATTTGTCATTTCGTTCTTGTCTTACAAGTAGTAATAGATCTAAGATAAATTATTATAATGCCAATTTGCCTTACGAAACCATTTTAGCTATACTTGTATTTCGCTGTGCCTCAGATAGTTACTTATTTTATTAAATTTGTGGATTAGATGAAAATATTTCTTTAATTCAATTAAAAAATTTATTATATCTTTATTTTATGAAAAGTACGTTACTTGCATGAGCTAATTTTTTTTCTCGTAGTAAATTGTATATAACATTTACCTAATTAGAATGATGTAAAATGTAGAATTCCTATTTATTTAATAAAATCGGGCCTTCAATAACATGCATTTTTATTACACTATAACGATCTCAAACGATCACAATGGATAAATAATTAATTAGGCCTAATATCAAATACTAAAATAATAATAATCAATCAAAAGTTAACATTAATAAATAATTGTGTAAATGTGTAAATTGAAACAGAACACATGTGGACAAGCAAATCTTACCGAAAGAGCAGCTGCAAGGTTAAGTTTGGAAAATAACTGTACAAATTGACAAACGTGACAAGGACAAGGGAAAGAAGACATTCTGTTTTACTTAAGAGAAGAAAGTTCGCCGACACAAATAAAAATTTAGTAGAAAACATAACGGAGTTTTGCTATTCAACGCAGCTGCGTGTTGTAAAAAATGGGAACCAAGAAAAAATGAGAAAGCGAATTCCTAACGGTATCTCCGAGGGTGAAGCCAGCGCGTGTAAGAAAAAAACCAACGATTTTTAGAAAGTTAGAGGTCCAATCAGGAGAGGCCTGAGTTTTAAAAAAAAATGAGATTTAACCAATAAGCGAAGAGGACGCTACACTTGAATTTCGGGAGAGGTGAAATCCAGAGTAAGGAGAGTCAGTCTAGAACTGGGGTTAAGAGCGTGTAGGTCTTGGCTTACAGCTAGGAATCAGAGTAGGAGGTGTTAAGTGTTAAGAATTAACCTGAGGGTTTAATTCTAAGTCATTGGTTAATTTAAAGGCAGAGCGCCACAAAATTTAGTAGTTTCTTTTGAAGTTTGTTAGAATCATAAATTAAATAGAGTCAAAGAGTTTAAATTTCATAAAAGAAGAGGAGAGATCATCGCGTCGGAGTCCATAGTAGTCGAGAACGAGTAAGGAGACTAAACAGAGTTAGCGGAGTATCACCAGAGATTCACCACCAGTCAATGAACCAGTGTTAGCAGCATCCGACTTCCCAGGCTAAGGATACGTTGTGTTGTTGTGTATCGTTAGTGATTTGTGTTGTGTAAAAGTGCCAAAATTATAGCGGACGAGGAGAATTGCTGATAAGTACAAAATTTCAGAATAAATAATCATTAGAGTTAGTATTTCACTTTAATTGAGTCATTAAAAGTTCCCATGCCCGAGATAAGAGTCAAGTTTTTTTGTATGATTAATTTAAAAGTAAAGTAATTGAGCTAGCCGGCAAAAATAAAAGTAAATTTGGAAAAATAAGTTAATTAAGATAATTGTTTTGTTTTTGTAATAAAATTGAGATAAATTTAATAAGAACATTTTGGACAAGATTTGTTGAACATTTTGTAGAGTTTTGATTTTATGTAAATTGAATAATCAATTGTAGATTTTAAATTTGTAATCAATAATATTGTGTATTAGAGTAAATTAGTTTTTAAAGAATGCAAGTGTGAGAGAATGAAGTAGCCTTAAGATGTTTCAATGAATAGATAAATTGAATTGATATTGGTTGTTATAAATAATTGTTTTGCTAATAAATCCTGAAGTTAGTTAAAGGATAAAAACTTGTTTGTTGAACTAATTTACTTAAACCATCATAGTTTCAAGATAATATTTTAAAATCAATTAAAATTAGATTAAATAATCAAAATAAAAAAAAAAATATATTATATAACAAACGTTCTGTTATGTTATATTTGGTCGCACAACGTGTGGCATTTGTTTAAAATAAATTGGCAAGATAAAACAAGATATAACAGATTGTTATGTTATATTTGGCGCCCAACGTGGGGCTCATTAAAGTGAAATTTAAATTGCTAGTTATAGAATTGTTCGAGGATAAGAATATTAACATTGTTACAGGAAATATTGTGTGGTAGATAATAGGTTAGAATAGTATTGTTTATGTTAACCAGAAGTAAAAAGAGGGAATTAGAACTTAAAATGGCAAATGAAAGTGAAATATATAATCAATTGGGATTAAATAGTGGGAGTTTAAATTTTAGTCAAGAAGGGGAACAATTAGAGTCAATTAATCAAAATGGGGAATTAGAAGTAGAAAGTAACGTAAATTCACGGGCGGGGACAGAAGTAGACAATCCAACAACATCGGCGGCAGTACAGTCAGGAAACGCGAGTATGGCAATGATACAGGAAATGTTAAAGCAGATGGCAGACGAAAACCGGAGAAACGCGGAAAAGATGACAGAAGAGAACCGGAGAATCGCGGAAAAAGCCGAGAAAAACGCGGAAAAGCTGGCGGAAGAGAACCGGAAGGGTTTTGAAAAATTTGAGAAATTTGAAAAAACTATGGAAGAGAAATTTGGGGAAGTTAAGGGTAGTCTAACCGCATTAGAAGAAAAATTTAACAGGAGGATAAATGAGCGTTTTGACGGAGTCAACAGTCGAGTAGAGATGGTCGAAACACAAGTCGCGGAAATTCGTACGAGCGTCGAAGAGAGGTTGAAGAAGACGGAAGAAGAATTCGGCGATCGAGTCAAGGGATATCGCGCGGAAACGGAGGGTCGCGTGCAAGAACTCGAAAACCGTGGCGTAGTCGTCAACAATCGGTTGGAAGAACTCGCGGCGAAAGACGAAGAAATCGGGGAAATATGCACGAAAAATAATGAAACTAACATCGCGAAAATTGAGGAGAATGCGAAGAAGACGGAAGAGGTCGCTAAAAAATTAATTGAATTAGATAGGAGATTAAAAACAGTCAGAAATTCAGGGGAAGGATATTGTCACGAGCCAGAAGTAAGAAATATTAGTTTCTCGGGAAAAGAGAGGTTTCCCATACAATTTCTAAATGTAATGGAAGAGATAAGCGAGCAGGTAATTGGAAACGGCATGCATTGGATTGACCGATATTTAAAAGACGAGGCTTATATATGGTGGCAGCTACATAGGAGAAGTGTTAAAAATTTTAAAGAATTTGAGGAATTGTTTAGGGAGAAGTATTTCAATGAGATAATACAAGCGAAAATTAGGGACCATTTAGAGTTTGGGAAATTTAGAGGCAGAATGAATGACGAGGCAATTGCATATGTAGAAATGTTGATGCTACAATGTTCCGAGTTAAGTCCGCCGTTAGCAGAGGAACAATTAGTTTATAAGGCGGGAAAACATTTCCATCCAAATATCTTGATTGCAATAATTACAAGGGGGATTAAAAAGAAAACAGAATTTATAAAACTGCTCATGGAATTTGAACATGCTAGGATAGAGGAAGTCAATGAAAGGGAAAGGGTAAACAATAATAGAGGAAATTTTAGGGAACAAGTAAATAACAACAAACCGAATAATTGGGGTAGACGACCGAGTGACCATATGAATCCATGGCGAGAACAAGGTCATAAACCAGTTGAGTGGAGAAGGGACGTAAACAACACGCCGGAATACGGAAAGGATGTAAACAATGCAAGGCAGAGCAATGACCCAAGGCATCAGGACAGAAGGGTGTACAAAGACCAGATGGCAGACCGTCGTGACTAGCGAGCTGTATGAAGGACCTTATAAAATAATAAATAAATTAGGAAATAATACATATAGGTTAGGACACATAAATAAAAATAAAATTAGGGGAATATTAATTGTAGATTATTAAAGAAATATTATAATTAAGGACACTAGGATAAACTTAGGCAGTAAACAAAACATAAACAATAAAGGAGCAAGAGTGAAAGGAAAACCATAAAAGGGACTAGGGTTGACCACAAGAGGAACAATAGAAGAAAGGTCTATTGTAAGACAGTGGGTAACCGCAACATAAAGGGCATTGTAAGAAAAAGGTTCTTTACAACCTATTGTTAAAGAAACGGGCGTAAGAAAAAATTTATCTTGAAGCTTTTCAAAGACAAATTTTATCTGGGGACAGTATAACGATCTCAAACGATCACAATGGATAAATAATTAATTAGGCCTAATATCAAATACTAAAATAATAATAATCAATCAAAAGTTAACATTAATAAATAATTGTGTAAATGTGTAAATTGAAACAGAACACATGTGGACAAGCAAATCTTACCGAAAGAGCAGCTGCAAGGTTAAGTTTGGAAAATAACTGTACAAATTGACAAACGTGACAAGGACAAGGGAAAGAAGACATTCTGTTTTACTTAAGAGAAGAAAGTTCGCCGACACAAATAAAAATTTAGTAGAAAACATAACGGAGTTTTGCTATTCAACGCAGCTGCGTGTTGTAAAAAATGGGAACCAAGAAAAAATGAGAAAGCGAATTCCTAACGGTATCTCCGAGGGTGAAGCCAGCGCGTGTAAGAAAAAAACCAACGATTTTTAGAAAGTTAGAGGTCCAATCAGGAGAGGCCTGAGTTTTAAAAAAAAATGAGATTTAACCAATAAGCGAAGAGGACGCTACACTTGAATTTCGGGAGAGGTGAAATCCAGAGTAAGGAGAGTCAGTCTAGAACTGGGGTTAAGAGCGTGTAGGTCTTGGCTTACAGCTAGGAATCAGAGTAGGAGGTGTTAAGTGTTAAGAATTAACCTGAGGGTTTAATTCTAAGTCATTGGTTAATTTAAAGGCAGAGCGCCACAAAATTTAGTAGTTTCTTTTGAAGTTTGTTAGAATCATAAATTAAATAGAGTCAAAGAGTTTAAATTTCATAAAAGAAGAGGAGAGATCATCGCGTCGGAGTCCATAGTAGTCGAGAACGAGTAAGGAGACTAAACAGAGTTAGCGGAGTATCACCAGAGATTCACCACCAGTCAATGAACCAGTGTTAGCAGCATCCGACTTCCCAGGCTAAGGATACGTTGTGTTGTTGTGTATCGTTAGTGATTTGTGTTGTGTAAAAGTGCCAAAATTATAGCGGACGAGGAGAATTGCTGATAAGTAAAAAATTTCAGAATAAATAATCATTAGAGTTAGTATTTCACTTTAATTGAGTCATTAAAAGTTCCCATGCCCGAGATAAGAGTCAAGTTTTTTTGTATGATTAATTTAAAAGTAAAGTAATTGAGCTAGCCGGCAAAAATAAAAGTAAATTTGGAAAAATAAGTTAATTAAGATAATTGTTTTGTTTTTGTAATAAAATTGAGATAAATTTAATAAGAACATTTTGGACAAGATTTGTTGAACATTTTGTAGAGTTTTGATTTTATGTAAATTGAATAATCAATTGTAGATTTTAAATTTGTAATCAATAATATTGTGTATTAGAGTAAATTAGTTTTTAAAGAATGCAAGTGTGAGAGAATGAAGTAGCCTTAAGATGTTTCAATGAATAGATAAATTGAATTGATATTGGTTGTTATAAATAATTGTTTTGCTAATAAATCCTGAAGTTAGTTAAAGGATAAAAACTTGTTTGTTGAACTAATTTACTTAAACCATCATAGTTTCAAGATAATATTTTAAAATCAATTAAAATTAGATTAAATAATCAAAATAAAAAAAAATATATATTATATAACAAACGTTCTGTTATGTTATATTTGGTCGCACAACGTGTGGCATTTGTTTAAAATAAATTGGCAAGATAAAACAAGATATAACAGATTGTTATGTTATAACACTTAATATATATATATATATATATATATATATATATATATATAGTAACTAATATAACTATGATACGTGCATGAGATATTAAGTATCAAACTTTCTGCTCATTTTTAGCGTTTGGTAGTATCGGTGTAAAAAATAATATATTTATGTTATAAGTGGAATTGAGTAATATTATAAAATAATAATAATGCGATTTCTATTTTCAACTAATATTGTTTATTTATAGATATTCAATACTTGTTAGGAAATAAAATTAAGTGACAATATTAAAAAGTTATTATTTATCAATCTAAAACAAAGGATTCATTGTTTAAAATAACTTACTTTGGACTACAATATGTAAACATTACCCTTTTATAAAAGATAGGTTTATCGAGAGAAAACAATTTTGTGAACTTAAATAACTTGTAAAATGTTTATTAAAATGGATGAACCAATCTGATGTTAAGAATAAATTTATAGAATAATGTGGTTTATACTTGTTAACAATTTTGTAAAAACATGGCGTTTTCTTTGTATAAAATTTACGTTATTTATAATCATATTTAAAAAAAGGTTGAATATTAATTTATTTAATACTAAAAATTACTACTAAATACCATCATTGACTATTTTTACCCTGATATACAAATTTCAGTATGTTCAATGTGAAGCGATTGGATAATATCAGTGTTGCATTTAAAAACAAATATAAATAATCCATTTATATTTTCAAATCGGTAAATCAGTTCGAAGATATCGAATTAAATAACGATACATTTGCTATGAGGGATATAATATTATTTTTTTATTTACTCCAAGCTTAGTAAATAAGGAAACAACATTGAAAATGTACATAGAAATAATACTGTAAATGTACAATTACACTGTAAATTGTACCATATCTTAAATAAAATGTGTTAAAATTATAAAAATTGTACAGGTTTTGTTCCTTATTGTATTAAAGCGGTTATAGAAAAGAACTTTGCAAATTGTTTTAAGTAGAAAACACACGATTGAATATTTCATATTGAACTCTCTAAGAAAATTTTGATCAAAATTTTTTTGTAGCTGGCGAATGTACAAATAAGTGAAAAATTTCTAATACATTAAAATAATATAGTTTTAATAATCTACTAGTTATTTATTCATAATGTTTTATATTTATGATTGCTTTCATTTTGTAAAAATTTTATATTCAACTTAGGGCGTGTTAAAAGCTGTTTTGTTTTTATTTATACTATATATCTTGTACCGTAAAAAGTGTGAAAATGAGATCATTCTAGCTTAAAAATATGTTGAGATTGTAACTGTAATTCACATATGTACCGTAGAAAATAAAAACAAACTTTTTTTTCAAATACATATTCCATAGGTAATTGGAGTAATTATAAATTAAATTTGCAATACAAATTGTGTATTACAATACAATTTTCAAACCTACTGTGTTTCAAAGTTCTATTTATTATACAACTAAGATAAATGTTGCAATAAAAATCGTAACATGCATTGAATTGTTATAAATAATAGTAAATTTTACAAAACTAGCAATTTCAAAATAGAAACTACTAATAGACGAATAGCGATGAAATAGGAACGACGTATCCAATAATGTAGCATGAGGAAAATAAAAATTTTAAACTGATTGTTTATAATGAAATATTCTCTAAACAAATAAGAAATTTAGAACATATTGCCAACATAATTATGTCATTATTTTATTAACCGGTTTGTTTAGTTGTAAGGTAATAAATATGAGCATCGTCAAATTTTTGACTATATTATTGAAATTATATGTTATTTTTATATTCTGAATAATGAACTCACAATCTAATATAAACAATTTAATATTATGGTGATTTTATTTTAACCAAATACACGTCTTATCATTACTACTCTTTTTAATGACACACTTGTAAAGTAATTATATAAACTGGTTTTTAATTTAAACGATATAACGGTTAATAAGATTCCCGAAGTTCCAATCAATCATTCGCATTACATTACTCCAAGATCTACTGATATAAATCAAAACATTTTCCTTAAATAAATTTAAAAGAATAAAGTATTTACATGTGACCGTCTCCACCATACAATATCGAAGGATAAAATGATTACACTAGATAGACAATTAATTTTAAACTATGAAATTTGCTAATTGCTATATTGATAATAATCAACTAATTCAATTAGTTTAACAATGGTTTCTTCTCTAACTATTAAATATTAATATATAAGAATAAACTTGGATCGGACTCTTGAAAAGTCAGAAAAATTTAATATTCATTTACTTTAACATAATTTGAAAATGAAATAACACCTCTTGTAAAATAGTAAGTACATCACTATTCATTTTTCATTGGAAAACATCGTAATGTAATTTCAAAATCATGTTTGAAAATTGAATAAACAAAAACTTCTACACAATTTTTAATTTAACATAATCGACAAAATCGTTAAGATAGGTTTACTTTTAATATTTTAGTCGCCGTTGCTAAACTTAATCGTACTTTGCAAAATCTTTCGGCTTGAACTTGATAACAAATCATTTCATAGGTGTAAGATACTAAAATTGTTTTGACTTAAATTAATCAATAATAAAGTAACCTAATGATTGCAATGATTTTAATATAATTTAAAATATAAAACCGAAAAGATAACATTATAAAATAACATTATTTTTCAGTTTAATAAATTTCGTTTTATTTGTATCTAACAAAAATATTGTCTAACTAAAACAAAAAAATAATAATGCAATTATACCAGTACTATAATTACTTTTTGAGAATACAATTTCATGTGTTATCTTCTAAATGAGTCATACAATGGATTTACGAGTATTGATTATGACACATATTGGAAGAATGTATAATAAATCATTGATTTCTCTCTATCTCCACTGTAATAAAATAAAAGTTTTTTCCATGTCAAAAATAGAAGCATAAAAAGTTCAAAACATTACTAAATGCCTACTTCTATTGTTTATTATAAATTTAATTCTAAAATAAAGTGACTAAACTGTACGTAAACAACATGTAGATAATAAATCTTATCATATACTTATGACACAGTGTTATTCAAAAAGAAATGGACACTTTTCTACACTAACAAAATTGAAACTACATAATTTATACCGGTCATGTGGGCATTACTGGGCAGCTAATAAACTAAAGTTTTATTTTAACAGCTGATTGTTGGAACATTGTTGCAAGACAACTCTTGAATTTTTATATTTTAAAATGAGTAACATTAGCGTTGAGAAGGCTATTTGTGTGCTTTGACAAGAGAAAATTCAATCAGTTATTTTAGTGCAACGCAGTTTTAGGACACGCTTAAAAAAACACCACTTGAGTAGTCTATTTATGATTGGCACAAGAAGTTCAAAAATACAGGTTTTTGTGCAAATCAAAAAGTACTGGAGGCCATCGCTGGAAGAAGATCGTGTACGACAGGTTCGAGCTTCTATCCTGCGCAGTCCAAAAACTGTTTGGAGGATTTTCAGAAACGTCTAATGATGAAGTCTTAAAGTTACAGCTGTTGCAAACATTATGTGTTGATGATAAGGAGAAACGTTTGGCATTCTGTATTGACATCCAGACACGTTTTGAAAGATCCAGACACCAATGGATTCATTGATCAACTAATTTGTGACTAATAACGTTTCATATTAGTGGAAAGATTAACAAACACAACGTGCGTATCTAGGGAACAGTAAATCCTAGAGTAATTGTTCAACATGAGAGGGTTTTTCCTAAGCTAAACGTCTTTTGTGCTGTATCAAAGCAAAAGATATACGGGCTCTTCTTTTTTCAAGAGAGAACGGTCAGAGGGTCATCCTAATTGGACCTCGTTAAAGATCAAGATTTTATTCCCAATTACCATTGAGCCTCTTGGAATTAAGGCATTGCATAACAAGAGCTAAAGAAACATAGAAACAAAAACCAAAACATAATTTACTATAACGAAATTTTTCCATTATGAATACAAAACCATATATCAATTGATTTTACTGAATCAAATAAAAGTTTATAAATTTTTGAGGTTATAAATCAATATTGTGAGTGTGTTGCGATGTGGTATATTAAGAGAAAAACATTTTAACACAAATTGTCAGAAATAGTACGCTTATTTGTTCAAACGCGTTTCAAATCAGCTGAACATAATCTTGTTAAAAATATTAGGAAACTCTAAATATAAAATTCAAAAAACACTAAATCAGGAATTTATTGTAATAATTGTTAAATTAATCCGAAGAATTATGTAGGCCTTACAAAATAAATGTTATGTTAAGAGCACTTTGCCCATTTTAAGTATAATGGGCCAGATAAATCAGAAATGTTCAAACACTATTTAGGCGAACAAAAATTACTCTAAAGTAGAAAAAATGTGTTGTTGAAAAATGTTATTAATCTAAGTAAAATAGATCTTAGGGAAACTTTTTGTATTAAGGAAAAACGTAATGTATTAACATACCTTATTTGAAGTCGATACTAGTTCCTTATATTATATTAATTGCTTATATTATATTAATTGCTACATGTTTCGCTGCCATAGGCAGCATCATCAGGCATGCTAATAACATAAACACATTGTTCATACACATATCACAAAAACATATAAAATTCTTGGTCTAACACAAATCATCATGCAGAACCGGCACTCGTTAAAAGTTAAAAATTGTTTTAGTTCCTCACAGTATATTGGCCACATGTTCACTGAGTGAGTGAGAATGGGACACTGCTACTTTGAACATTCCTTATCAGATATGTTAGTCCTATTCTGATGTTCAAATATCAGGTCATACATGTAGTTGGAGGTGAAATTCAGTTTGTCATTTAATATGTTTGACGGATTGATCTTTTGGTGCTTATAAATTTCAAACTCTTCCATTACGTTCATTTTATATCCCTTTCTTAATCTGTGCAATATGGTCATGTTTTTCTGGATGTCAGTGTACCTATGTTGGTTATCAATAAGATGTTCTGCATATGTTGAGTGGGTTGAGTTTGTCCTTTTGCTGTTGGGTAAATGTTCCTGAAACGTGTTTTAAAGGATCTACCAGTCTGACCAATGCACTGTTTTTCACAGTCATCGCAATTGAGCTTATATATACCTCCATCTAAGTATTTATTGTGGTTGGTTTATTGTATTTGGTGTGGTTTAAAAAACGTTGTAAGCTGTTGTTCGTTCTGTGTGAAATACTGTATCCAAGTTTTCTGAATATGTTGCGGGTCTGTTTTTCGAAAGGCGGTGTATAATCCATTGTGATATAATTGTTCTTGTTTTTAACACTCTCGTCTCTGTTGTTGGGTGAAGCTCTAATTTGTTTCTGCTTCTTTTTTTTATTTTGTGGATGCATTTGTCGACTATTGATGAATTATAGCCATTACATTGGGCTATGTGTTTTATCAATGTTATTTCAGTGGTAAAATCATTTTCCTCCATTGGGATGTTCAATGCTCTATAAACCATACTGTTGTATGCAGCCATCTTGTGTGAATCAGGATGTTTGGATGAAGCGTGTATTGTGTGATTTGTCTGAGTTGGTTGCCTGTGGACTTTAAATTGATGTTTATTATTTATTGCACTGATGTTGAGGTCGAGGTAATTTATACTCCTGTTAATCTCAATTTCTTCTGTAAATTCGAGAGAAGGGTGAATATTATTGAGGTATTTATTAAAATTTGTTATCTGTCTTGTTGATCCGTTAAAGAGACATAGGATGTCATCTACATATCTGTGGTAATAGATAATATTTTCTTTAAATTTGTTTTTTGTGTTCATTATATTTTCTTTTTCTATGTGGTTAAGGAAGATTTCAGCCATGATTCCAGATAAAGGCGAACCCATGGCTAATCCATTATTCTGTATATAAACGTTATTATTAAAAGAAAAATAATTTTGTGTCAGGCATGTTCTTAACAATCTAATTAATTCAATAATTTCCTCCTTCTTCAGTTTGCTATTGGCATTTAGGTTGTTTTCCAGGTATTCTATAGTTTCTTCAATTGGTACGTTGGTATATAAGTTAACAATGTCAAAGGAGACCAATGTGTGGCTATGCTTAACCCTGACATCTTTTATTTTATTTATCAGATGGAAATTATTGGAGATGCTGTAATTTGGTTGTAGCTTGGTTTCTCTTTTGATTACTTTTGCCAAGAATTTGGCTGTTTTGTATGTTGGGGCATTCATGAAATTTACTATTGGTCGTATTGGTATGTTGGGCTTATGGATTTTGGGTAGTGCTCTGAGAGTGGGTGTAGTAGGTTTGATCATTTTTTAGAAATATTGCATCTTCCATGTTAATGAGGTGCCTGCATTGATTTAAATCATTATTTATGGCTCTATGAAATTTCATTGTAGGGTCTGTTTTTAATTGAATTGTATTGTTCAATGTAAAAAATTGTTCTAAGGGAAAAGTTCAAAGTAGTTCTAAGGCAAAACAATGAATATAATAACGTAATGTAATTCTAAATAACGAATTAGGACAAAATTCTCTACAAATTCTGTATTTACGTAATATACAACATGTATTATTAGAGGTAAAATTATCTCAGTAATGTTGTTTTGGATATGTGTTAACTTTAGGTTATTTAGAATGACGCAAGGCATTTGTTAACGCCTTACTGGTGTGAATTAGGTTTAGAACATACCTTATTTATTTCTGTATAAATTCAGGGTGTGGAACAATACTAGGTTTAGTTTTTGTAACTTGTGATACACTAAAGAAGGTGATTTTTTCGTTGAAACGAGTGTGAAAATATATGTTTGTCCTGAAGTAAGTTTCAACTGGTTATATATATATATAAGAGAAAACTGTGGTATTCTACTCAGCGCCTTAAATCTCAAACGTTCCACTTAACAGAAAGCTGAGCTAACTTCTAAAACTACGCTGCTAATGTTGAGAGCAGAGATGTGAGTACTTCGTGACATCCTTGAAAAACTCTACAAGATACTATGTGAGGTTGTAAGAAAAACTTATAAAACCGAGAATATGTTTGAACGGATGAGCTAACTGAAAGGTGAATGGAATGACCATATAAGTAGGTTGGACTACACTAGATCTTACTATTGTTCGAAACAATTCACCTATGGGTAGACACAGTACACAAAAGCCATAGTAGGTCAAGAGGAAAATTTAAAGTAGGAGTTAAATAAGAAAGATGAAAGGGAGGAATGTAACCTTACCGAATATGAAAACCGGTGTTGATCTCGGTACGGACCTCTTGACTTGTCTGGCTCTTACTTAATATAGTGGGTAAATATATAAGTTGAGAAAACTGATTGTATTTTACAACAAGTATCATTAAAATTGTTGGGTTTAACTTAAATATGTTTGAAAACATTTTTAATACTTAGATAATCCTGAAATAGTTGTTAGTTATGATAATGTCTTTGCTGATACTTAAAAGGAAAAAATAATGACACGAACAATATTGTAATACGGTAACCTAAAAAACCTCTTTAAGGCTTGTCGCACACTGCATCCGCTCAGTTCAGTCCGCTCAGCTCAGCTCAGGTCAGTCAGCTCAGTTCCGGCAGTTTTCCCACATACTGCTTCAGTTCGGTCCGCTCAGTTCAGTCGTTAATTTTGAGCGCCGACCGCCAGTGGACGACAGACACTGTCATTGTTCGCATGTAAATTCTGTGTGTCGGCTTTTCCGTTTGTGCGATTATGAGTTCCAGCAGTAGTGACGAAGAAACTGCTGTAGTGGCATTGGCACTAGCTGCAGAAGAGGATGATCGAGTATCAAGGAAAAAAAGAAGAATTTGGGTGCACAGTATTAATGCCGCACGGGATACTGAGGGAGAGTATCATACGCTTTTTCCAAGACTGAAAAATGACAATGTAAGATTTTTTCGATATTTTCGTATGAGTTACGAAAAGTTTATGGAGCTCTTACACATCATAGAACCTGCAATTGAAAAACGTGATACAAACTTTAGAAGAAGCATATCACCAGAGGAGCGGTTGGCGGTGACCTTAAGGTAAGATTAGTAATAAGAACCCACATAATAGAGTAATAATTTTATTTTATAACTACATTTCAAAGCATGTTGATTCTTCAGGTTAAAGTTTTTTTGGTGTTTGTATTTAATGAATTAAATTTATAAAATATGTCTTATGATGAGGGAAATAGCAAGGGGAAAACACATTTCACATATTATTACAACACAGATTGTTGACAATGTAACATGGCACTGTAATGCTTATTCCGGTTATAGTTGAGTGTAATCATTGTTTGAAGAAAAGTCAGTGTTATTGAAGCCAGTGTAGGTTGAACTAGTAGACTCAAGGGGCACCTGGATCCAAGGGGAACATGGGATTGGTATTGTTGAAAATCCTCGGAGGTCTGTTTGTCTCCATAATGTGATGGTGATGTTGGTGAAGGGTTTGGGCCTAAGGACGAGGAGCCCGATTGTGGGGTAGACCACCCACTTCCAGCCTGAGCTGCAATAAGATTTTTCATTTCATAGTTGGACAATAAGGACGCTATTTTTGATTTTATTTCAACTTGAAGAAAAGGATTGAACGTTATTACGGTATCCTCAGCGGATTTAAAAAATGAAGTAAGGTGATCTGAAGTTGTGCTTTTAGATTGGTTTTTTGTTTTGAAATAATTCTCAAGTACACCGGCCACTTTACTGGTACAGGTATTATCCTGGCCTTTTTTTTTAAAAACACGGGAACTGGAAGAATGTTTCTTTGGTGGAGGTGGCGGTATATTTTGCTCGTCAATGCACAATATTTTGTGAGTCATCAGACAAGTGTTCCGTGGTTTGTTCCGTGTTGCAGTCTCCTAAATCAGTTTCATTATCTTCCCCAGTCCCAAGGTTACTAACCTGCTTTCGTTTGTCTGACAAGTGGTCATTAAGAAAAGACATTTGGTCTTCATACTTCCATTGTTTAATATGTTTTGTTGCCTGCCCGCTCTTTGTTTTCTTCTTCAATAGTGCTTTTCTGTAGCCATCCCTTAGGCTGTTCCACTTTTTCTTTAATACTGCACCTAAAAATAAATAAAAAATTGTCGCTATAAAAGTCAAAATACATAAGTTATTTTTGTATTAATAGACTTGTTAAATATTTCTAACAAGCTACTTGGACCTATAAGCTTTGTTGCAACTAACACGTGTGTCTTGTAGCCCCGGTCTCCCCTACTAATTAAGCGAGACCAATTTCCAATTTCAAAATTTAAATTTAAAATATTTATATTTTATACCTTTACTTAAATATCATTAAAAGTTACCCTCTATTGCAGGTTCCTTGGACACGCTGGCACGTACAGGTCTGTAGCATTCAGCTACAGAATGGGCGAGTCTACAGTTGCTGATATTGTACACAGCACTTGCAAAGCAATTTGGGAAAAACTCTCACCTGTTGTTATGGCCAAGCCTGACAAAAATAAGTTTGAGATGATTAGTGAAACGTTTAATGAAAGATGGCAATATCCAAATGCCATAGGAGCTATCGACGGGAAACACGTGGTGATCGAGAAACCAGGTAATAGTGGATCAATGTATTTTAATTACAAAAAAGGATTCAGTATAGTCTTGCTAGCTTTGGTCGATGCCAATTGCAATTTTATAACTGTGGATGTTGGAGCATATGGCAAAAATAGTGATGGGGGAATCTTCAAAGAGTCTCAAATAGGAAAATCTCTACATGATGGGCTTCTAGACTTACCTCCACCTAAAGCCCTGGGCAGTTCAAGCATAGTACTTCCCTATGTAATGCTTGCCGATGAAGCATTTCCCCTACACACAAATATCATGCGACCGTTCCCCGGGCCACAACTGATTAATGACAAAGAGAATAAGATATACAATTACAGGCATTGCCGTGGTAGACGTGTGGTGGAGAGTGGTTTTGGAATATTGGCCAAAAAGTTTAGAGTATACTCTCAGAAACTCCAAGTCAATCCTGATCACGTAGATATCATAGTTTTAGCAACGACCTGTCTTCACAATTATTTACGAGGCGACGATGTAAATCTATGGCGGCCTGGTGAACTTGAACGTAATGAAGAGTTCCACGGATTGCAACCACTAAGAAGGTCGGGGGGGAAATGCAGCTTTAGAAGCATTTGACATCAGGGATGGGTTCAAGAAATACTTCAACTCAGTACATGGTAAAGTGTCCTGGCAGGATGATATGATAAACAAAGGCAGGAAGGACGTGTAAACACAAAGAGCAAATGTACAAAGATTGTAAGAATATACAAAATTGTAAAGATATAAGTAACGTTTCAATAAATAGTGCTGGTTTTTATGCTAGTGTTTTAATTGTTAATCCATAATCTAAAATTTGCAAATGTATTTAATATAATAACATGTTTACGAATAAAAATAGTTTAAATAGGGATACATTTTAGTAGTGTTATTTATTACAGACGGGCCGCATTCCTGATCCGCATAATGTAATTTATAGGCTAAACACATTGTGATTAACAATTAATTTTTGCAGGTTTTTTATATTTTTTTGTATTTCCTCGTTAATCCGGACAATTTAAATAATCAGAATCATTTGAGCAAACAAATATTCGGAATTAACGCGGCCAGCCTGTAATATGTATTAAACAGATTTTACTTACCAGTTTCGTTAAGATGTTCAGATATTTCCTCCCACACGACCTCCTTCATTGTAATATTATAGTAATCCTTGTGTGACAGGTCGTACAACATTGGATATGTCTGTACTGCTGAAATAAGTCGTTCATCAAAACTCATCTTAAATAATCACAGCACTGCAAACATGTGTCGGACCGCCAGAGTTCATTTGCACAACACTACTGACTGACTATCTGTACTCTGCGCATGCGCGGCGCCTCCGTCCTTCCGTCGCTTCCAGCAAAAATCGCTCGCTCACCAAAAAGTGGCTGAGACGGACGGAGCGGACTCGACTGAACTGACGGAACGGATCCTGTGTGCTGCTCTACATTTGAATACATGGTTTTCGAATTTTGGCGGAAGCGACTGAACTGAGCGGACTGAACTGAGCGGATCCAGTGTGCGACATGCCTAAATGTATAGTGCAAACAAACAATTCACAATCACACAAAGTTTCTACATCGTAACACAACACACAAATTCAAATAATGATACTGTCAAATTTAAAATACTACCGTAAACTGGTAACCGGAAGTTCAAACAAAACTGATTTACATTTTAATCGATTAAAAACATAGATTATAATTTATCTCTAAACTAAGTTTTATATCTGCAATATTTATACAAGAAGCCAGGAGGTCCCTCTTTGAAAGTGACTCCAATCGGAACTATATTGAAAAATGCACTATTAAATTTGTTAGCTTCAATGGGATTACTCCGACTCATCTTGATTGAGAGCCAAGAGTGGTAACTACTATTCCAACTCGGAGACCCTCACAACATCATTTAATTTGTTTATATACATTTTTTATTTCATTCAGTTATTAATAAAAAATTTAAATTATTTTTCGCATACTTTAAGACAAGAAACTACCAAAAATTGCAATATTTAGAATTATACAAATGCAATGGACAATATGTTAAGTATATGCTAAGGGCATAAGGTTTGTTTCAAATATCAACAATTGCAGTAGGTATACATTGTATCTAAATAACAATATTATTACAAATCGATGAATTAAAAAGTAAGTAATAAAATATTGTTTTCCTAAATATAAAATATAGTTACAAAATATAAAACAAACATAACTTGTTATTCACATAAAAAGAAACAAACTTACAGATTATAAGTATTAAAATATTACATTATATAACATACCATGAGTTAAGAGTTTTTTTTTTTGTGAACCAATAAAGGGTTAGTTTTAGTATGTGTTTAGTTTTAATAAATACCAGGAGTTTTAAAACATTTACTAAATATTTGTTAACTAAGTATTCTTTGTTTAATAAGTCAACAATTGTACTACGTACATTTTCTATGACGTGTATTAGAAATTTCAATTCAATGTACCAAACAATTAGATTAAATGTCTGGATTATAAGCTATGGCTGCAATATTTAAAACCTTTACACACGCTACTCTGAAATTTATTTTAATTTTTCATTAAACTATTCTTTCTCCACGTTCACATTGAACAATAATTATATAGTACCTCTCATCAATAAAATGTTTTGGAGCAATACAATTTCATATTGGTTTTTGAAAACGGATTTGAAATATTTATATAATTTTTAACATTCATAAATTATTTTAAACTTTTTCTATGAGCGCCTCACAGACCTCAATGATTATTATGCTTAAATGTTTCAACAAACACACATATATATATATATATATATATATATATATATATATATATATATATATATATATAATATATGAATATATATATTCAAACATAGCCTATATAACAAACGTATATACTCCTTTCACAAAGTAAAAAGTGTTTAATGTTATGCACAAAAATTATAAACAAATTCAAAATTGCGATTTTTAACAGTGTAGATACACATCCCGAGAGTTCAATTAAAATGCTTCCACTTGCTTTTTATTGGTGTGACCTTGCATCTAATGTGTTTACTTTATAAACGTACAACAAATGTTTCTACGTTAACTTTAAATGTGATTTATACGAATAATCTGTTTCAATCTAAATCCAAGGGACACGTAGCAAATTAGGGAAAAGCAACTTGTTTTAACCTATTATATTATGAACCCGGTTGAAAATCATCTGTAATTTCAATATAAATTTAATTTCGTTTTTCCAGGTATTTATTAAAACACAGTGTCTTTTATTTTGATATTACCAACTACAATTATAATTGAAGCCCTGTTACTAATATAAGAGGGATCAACGTAAGTACTGCTTTAGTGAACTCATTCATGTCATAAAAGTCATCTTAATAACAACAAAAATAAAAACAAAATATTATGCCATCGCCCTGGAACTCTGTGAGGCTCTGGCTATGGAACTCTAATTATGAGGCTCAGAAAAACTATGTAACAACTGTTTTAAACAAACTTATCCTATTGGATAAGACCGAAATAACTGTAAATCTTTAGATGTAACAATAAAAGTTTGTTTATTGTTCACAAATATTACAAGCCAATGAAGTGGAGGGGGAAACTTTATACACAGTGATTCAAAATTCTCCTACATTGTTGTGGGAGCTAATTAGAAAGCTAAAAATAAGATGAAAAAACGTTTATATAGACATAAGTACGAAAACGATTTGGGTCGGCCATTTTGTATTTTTATTTTTAAACAAAACTTTGAAAATAGAATAAATTTTGATTAAAGATGTGATATAGGCATTATTTATGTACTCAGGAAACCAAGATTTTATTTATTACAGTTTCAAAATGGCGGACGTTAAACATTTTAAATGTCCAATATCTCGAAAACCATTAACATTACAACTTATTTGCATGAAACAATAGATTTTTTTCGGTGGTACAAAGGATATCGATGAAAAAATAATAAAATACTGAAAATTAATATTAAAACACCAATCGCCATTTTGAAACTTGTTAAGGAAACATTTTAATTTGGCATATTTCAGGGCGATGAAAATATTATCCTTAATAATGATCGTAATTTCATAATATTTAAGCTAATCTTGGGTGTTGTAGACAGCACTTATGTTTTAGATTTCTTTTTCCAATATAACCTCAAATTCTGAAAAACGTTATCTTTTAAGGAAAATTACTCAATACTCGTAAAGACTCATGAGCCATTCTTAAAAACGAAACCTCGCTATTATGTCACATAAAGAGCAGCAAACATCTTGGATTTAACCCCACTTTGCACTGATATTAGTTGAACGTGAAAAAATCCTCTCTTTTGTCACTGCTTAAAAGATCTAAAGGAATTCCAATAGATAAGAGATCCGAAAGCAATAAACAGATGATGCTTACGGAGGGAGGGGTTGTTTATACATGGAAGTTGGGTTTGCATAAGAACATGAGGATGGGGGGGAGTAGAATGTAAACAAAGACTCTGTAAAAATTCAACTCTCTCGGATTCACGGATCAATTTATTCTGAACCATGGGGAAAGGTTAACACCACCACTACACTTAAGACTATATTAAATATAACAAAAATGTCGACGTCACTCGATTTTGATTCCAGCGCTTTTCGTTGTAAAACAGTCTGCTTTTCGGAGGAAAACTCGGGTGACAGTACTCTCGTTGATACGCACATTTTCCCTTCATTATTCTTCCGATTTCGTTGATTTTATTATTATTTTTTTATTGAAGAGAACCAACTGCTCTAAGTTAACTGCGAGAAAAATCCTTTGTATCTTTAAAGGTACTTTCTTAAAAAATTGCTAAAGTAAAAAAAATGTTGTTTTGATTTTCATGTAAAACAGAAAAAGATATCTTAAATTTAGTTCAAAAAAACACATTCAGCTGTACAATAACTTTCTGTTGAAACCTCATTTTATATTTATATTTTTAAAAACAAGGTATTTATGAGTATTATTCTATTGCATTAGTCTTATGGGCGGCAGACGGCACCTGCCGGCAAGTGGAGCCTCCTCTAGAGAAGCATCTTATGAGTACAGTCGCAATTAAGTATATTTAAAAATGTTTTTATTCTGGATACAAAATTTCAATATGTCGAGTAGAGGTTTGAATTAATTATTTTTAAGTGATTTCAGATATTAAGTATCTAAAGTCATTAAAAGTATTAAAGTATTAAAAATAAACGTTGAGTAAAGTTTCCAATTAAAAAATATACACCTTTGATGGATTAAATGCTTTAATTCATATTATAAAAAAGTTTACATTAAAATAATTTATAAATTAATTGATAACGATGACTGTAACATTTTTATTTTAATATTTTCTTTTACCAAGATATCATTTACTTTCATTTATAAGTTATGGATGGAGTGTATCCATTTGTGACTATGTTCATTATTACAAATTTGTTCCAATAATTACAAATGTATTGTATTTTAGAAATAAATAATTTTCTTTTTTAGATACTGAAAATCAAAATTACACAGTATTTTATTTACAGTGATTGAATAAAATTAAGAACAATAACTCTGTAACTAATCAGGTTTTCAATAAGTCAAAACGTTAACTAATTGCATTTAATACTCTGTAACTAATTAGGTTTTCAATACGTCAAAAGGTTAACTAATTGCATATAATAAATAGCACGACTATTCAATTCTAGTTGTATAGAAGAAACTTCACAGCGATGATGACGTTCCAGATAGGTTTGTATATTTTAGTCTAAAAATATTAACATTTTGAACTTTAACTTTATATTGTTTGCTGTATGTTGTTTCTTTGTATGTTGTTTTGGTGATTTGTGTGGTTTTGAATATGCAAAGTGTGAAAATTAGTATCGACAAAGTCCATGAATATTGAAAAAATTATATAGAATCTAAACAAAAAATATTCCATTCTTGAAATAATTTATGTACATGTGGCGTGGTAAATTATATTAAAAGGGAAACTAGCAATATATAAATATTTTCATAAGCGACCGATATACGTGAGCCACATTTTAGACATGTTGATTTGTGAATATGTTAAACCATTTAGGATTGATAGATTTGTTTCTAAAATTCTACCAGTTTTCAAAATAAAAAAAAAAGATAACAGGGTAATATTGTCACCCTAAAGGCGTAACACCGACAGTTATAATAAAATTAGGGTAAAAAACGCATATTTTTATATAACATTAGTTTTTTAATACATATATTAAACGACATATATACCAAAACACACTGATTAATATAAATAATGAAAAAGAGAGAACCAAGATATATTATACAAAAACACACATTGAGTTTTTATGTAATTAGATCAAAAAGAGAACTATCAGATTATTAAAAAAATAAGTTCATTCAATTAACTAGATATGAAAAATTAGACAAAATTGTACTTGATTAGTCAAACGCTTACACATATCACTTACATCATATTCGGGGTATGCCACGCCGGCCACGCTAGCCACGTGCCAATTCACATAGTAGCGACTGTTGCGATGCTATACCGGCCACGTTTACCGTCAGTATTCTAGAATAACCATTTAATATAGTAGTAGAAGCAGGTATACTAGTATGTAATTAATACATATTGCTCTTGGCTTGAAATACATTATTATACCACTAATTTTATACAATATTTTTACTTAACAAAAAACAATAAATAAATAGCACAAATTAAATAGAAAACTAGGCTGGGCCACTCGCCATGGCGGAGGGCTCAGCCATTCAAACCGGTGATTTTTCCGAAATGGAAACACAAATAGCAGTTGCATCTATAATTCAAAAAAATGATATCCATAATATCGATAACCAATATCAGCCAAATAATCAAATAAATAATAGTAGAAATAACCAATATCATATAAATAATCCATCAAACAATGATAGTAGTAGTAGTAGTGATTGCAGTAGAAAACGGGATATTACACAAGTAAATGACACAAGCCCAGACAGGTCACCAACAACCAAAAAACAAAACCAAAAAAAATATAAGATATTACAATTGTAATAATGAAGGGCCTTATGTTGTAATATTAACATGGGCAAGGTAGAAACATTGGAACATGTAATACTAGAATGCTCTAAATACAATATCATAAGACAATAACAATTTAAAGTAATAAAACTTAACACAAACCTAAATTCTTCTTATTTAAAATAAATATTAGGGGAAATAAATCGCAACAGAGAATGGAGAATGGACCGTGTAGGTGCAGCTAGCGGTTGCCATGTGATCTAGCCCGATCTGATCATGCGCAGGCTAAAAATGTGTCCGCCACGTTTAAAAAGATCGCTCAAGGAGCGAATGGTAGCCACGCGTGTCCAGTTAGCGGGCGTAGCGCGTGGCCGTGGCTCTGCAGTGTGAACAGTCTCATTTGATAAGCAGGGAAGCGATATTTTGAAAAGTAGCTAGCATACGTCCAGCCACGCAGCCACGTGCAGTGTGGGATGGCCTTAAGATGAGCCATCAAAGCCACATTTCAGTGATACAATATGCTCCACATACAAAGATTTCTGAGTCCTTTGAGAATACGTCATCCATTTCGTCGTCATCACAAATTAAATCTTCGTCTCATTTTCTGATTCTGTGCTTACTTCAAATGCAATCTGTCTACTGCATATCTTTCATTCAGTATATCTTTGCGATTTTTTTTTTTTTTTTATTTTATTTTATTATTATTTTTTTTTTTTCAGTTTTAATGTTCTTTTTTTATTTCTTAATATTCAGCTTTTAATTTTTTCCTCTTTCTACTTCTTTGAAAGGTATTTAGTATGTATGATATTTGGTAAATCTATTACATTATACATACGAAAACTGAATGATATTCATGTTGTAACTTTTTATAGGCGAATTTAGAATGCAATGCAGTAATTGATTATCCATTTATGACATTAGTGATTCCTCTTTTAAACATGATAACAGATGTGTAAACTAATCTACCACAACTGAAGATGCTTTTTGTTTAATTCTAATGTCAAATTTGATAAATGTTTGTCGATTCAGATAAATTACCAGACAACATTGGTAAAGAAATTGTTGCTTGCTTTGCATTGTTTAAATAACTTCGGATTGATGTGAAATATTAGTATCATTTAAATAACTTTCTGTTAAGTTTAAATGTGGTACCAATGATTGAATTTTGATTTTTGCATCACAGGCTATTTCCGAAAAATTATCTTGTATTTTTAAAACATTGAGTAAATTGAACTCTGTAGATTATTCATTAAATTATTAGACTACTAGCGTGTCGAATTCGTTATGTTTAGGTTGATTTATCTCATAAAATTCTTTCTAATTTACCAGCCAAATGAGTAAGCACAAGTGGTCAGCATTAAAATTTGTTGTCATTACTTTTACAAATTCTAGTAGTTTCTCGTACATATTTCAATTGCTTTGGATTTGTTTTTAAACGTCAAACGGCTTAGGTTTGGATGATTGTCAATTGCCAAAGCTAAGTCCTTTTTTCGGGCTTTGTTACACTTAATTCAACCAAATCTGGGATTGAACAAACTGAAAATACCTAAAGTTAAAATAATAGTAAGCCTAAAATACATTGAGTTAAGAACTAGAACTACTAGAAGTCCTCTTTAATTTAAAAAAAGAATAATAATTTATATAATTAGAATTCTTAAAACTACTTATAACTTGGGAAATATATAACATGTTATATATGAATACAAACTACACTATATTTATCTATCACTCTAAAATTAAATTTAGTGAAACGTTCGTGAAATTTGTTTGAAATATTTGGTATAAAACCATTCTAAGAAGAAAAATAAAATAAGTTTAACTATTATCAAATAGTCGGAAAACTCGATTTTTAAAAAAATTACCAGTTGCCACATTTTAACTAAAAAACAAAAACAAAACGAAAATTTTTATCAACCGTAAATCCAACTAAAAAAAAAAAAATCGTTCAAGTACATTTTCTTTTAATATATTTAACATTATTTATTTCTGCAGCGTGATGTTGAGTGGCATTTTAATTACAATTACACTTGGTAATACCACAGTACTTCCGATAACTACATTTGATGAAACATTGTTTGGATATAGATTCTGCTGCTGCAGCTTTTCTGGAAGCTACCTGTTTTCATAATCGTCGTTAGTTTTACGAAAATGTAGTTCAGCTTTGTAGAATTCTTCCCACGTGTACATTTTTTCAATTATTATTGATGATGTGGCGAGTTGCTATCACCATATTATGTTTTGTGGTCCATAACCACAGAATATTATTTTCTGTATTTTTAAACTCTTTTCCTCAACAGTTCTGCATTAACACTGGTGTTTCAGTTGATTATAAAAGATAAACTAATTTTCAACTTTTTTAATGACAAAATACAAAAACCATAAAAATTGAAACAATATTATTCATACAAAGTGTGTTTTACTGGGGTAGTGTCATAAGTTCTTACTCTAACAACACAAATGTTGACTGTCATACTGAATTATTGTTTATAAATAATTAACGATTATAAAGATCTAAATTGTACAATACAACTTGATGAGTATTAAGTATAAAAATGTTTTTCAGTTTCTTCTGCCCTATCGTAGATCGCAGTAATGTTTATAGCCAGCGATTTTTGATAAATGACTTATTAAGTTACGCAGTTGTCACGGGCACAGTACGAATGAGATTGACAAATTTATCAACTTTCTAGAAGAAACTCACAAACAGTGTACTGTCTACCAAAACCTTCCTTATTTGATAGCATTTTATGCTGCGCCCATAATTTACGGGTGATAAGCAAATGCTTGATTCTATTATTTTTCATAAAATATGAAAATTCCTCTGATTATCCATTGGGGTCAATAATAAGTAACAAAAAAATGGTTTTATGGTTACACTAGATGTGTTGTTTAGCATAGGTATGTTCAATAGTTTTTCAACGAATTTGGAGTATGTTTCAATAGAAGAAGATAAATCATAACCAATGGGACCAAAGAAATCGGTGTGTACACGTTCCCAACTTTATCTGGAATATTTCAACTATTAACAACAGACTTATTTGGATTGTGCCTACTATCTTGACAAAAAACAATTATTTGAAAAGTTTTCGATGTCTTTATTTATTCCAGGCCACCACATGAATTATTTGGAAAGACCTTAAATTTTAACAGTACGGAAATAATTTTTGTGTAGTTTACTCAATACATTTTAACGTAACGAACTAGGTATAATGGTTCCCCCACATAAGGCAAACATTTAGTTCTCGTTGTTTATTTTCAAAAACTTTTAAATGTTTATCAAATTTTGGTGGCCAACTAAATAACACATATTTAAAAACTAGGGTAATATTCTTCACATTATGTATTTTTAGTACTTAAAAGTACACAACACATTGGAATAAGTTTTATTTAATTACCCGAAACATCAGTATTTTCTTTATGAATTACATTTAGTGGTAATCTAGAAACATTATTTGCATTGCCGTGATCTGCAGATTTAATAAAGGAAATATCATAGTCCCAAGCACTTATAAAGTATGTCCAACATATCAAGCTGTTAAAAGCTATTTGCGGAAATTCTTTCTATTTCCAAAAAATAATTAATGACGGCTTGTGATCGGTTACTAATTGAAAGTGCCTCCTATAAAGATATTGGTTAAATTTGTTTACACCGAAAATTCTTTGTCGGTTTGACTATAATTCAATTCTGTGTTAGACAAAACTCTTGAGGTGTATGCCATATGCCGCTCCACTGGGTTTGGGTAAATGGGACTCAATGCAAATTTCAAACCGCAAGAGTTGAATCGCAGGATAACTTTAGTGCTGACTTTGGATTATAATGAGTCAACAAATTTGCAGAAATCAAGTTTGTTTACTTTAAGAAATGCTTTATCACAAATCCTCAGAGCATTCAGATTTTACACTTTTATGTAATCATTTTTATAAAAGATGCGTGATTGTTGCTTAATCTTTGAAATAATCTATAACAATTTACGAAGGCTAAACAACGTTCGAGCTCTGTTACATTTTGGGGAATAGAATCATGAAGAATAGGATTTACTTTCTCTTCCTCTGTGTGTAGAGCGTTTTCGTCTATCACATATCCTAAACAAATTATTCATTTAAATAAATGAATTTGTTTATTTGAACTGTTAGACCAGCTTCTTTTAATGTTTTTTTAAAATTTCTTTAAGTTTAAGAATATAATCATCTTTTTTTCCAGATGTAAGAATACCATCAGAATAGCCATCTTCATATATATATATATATATATATATATATATATATATATATATATATATATATAAACAAACCCAATCTACATTAAGAACTATTTTGTCAACTATTCGTTGAAAAATATTACGCCCTGACGTTATACCAAAAACTATTTTTGTGGAAATAAAAAGTCCTTTCCTAGTCGAAATTGTTGTTAGTTTTTGATTCATCATGAAGAAAAATTTGTTCAGATGTATGTTTTAGATAAATTTTGTTAAACATTTTTCTCTAGACAAACGATTTATCAAGTCACTTATTTATATCAAACAAGTATGGATTCAATGTTCCATAAAAATCCCCACAAATACGTTCAATGCTATCAGCTTTTAATAGAGTGACAATGAGTATTCTCATATTACTCAACTCTATTGGTTATATATAAAAGTTTCCACTAAACTATATAATTCAAATCATACTTTTTCTACCTTTTTTTTGACAATCACTTGATTAAAATGCACAATATCTGGGTTATATTATATACCTATATCTAGGCTTACCATAATTATCCACTTGTTTTCTTCATTCACATATTTGCGAAATTAGACTGTTGATTACAAACAAAACAACTATAATTGAAAAATTTACATTTCAGCCTTACACGATTTATTCTGCCACTACATTTACATTTGCACCACTGTTGATCTTGAACTGTTCGTGTTGTTACTTTACCCTTTCTAGAGCTAGAACAATTCATTTCTCTTCTGAAGAAAAATAAAATGCGGTTGTATTATCATCTGCTGTTTCTAGAGTTAATCCTATTTCCACAGCTTATTTAAAGGTTAATATTTGGCTTTGGGTAAAATGTCTTCTTTTAACTATTGACAGTGTAGGACTCTTCAGGCAAAATATTGGTGGTAGAAATTGTTCATTCTGTTCCCGCTGACCGTGCCGCGTAGTCCGTTACTCCGTTCTATTACCGGCAATTCTTGCTAAATCTGTCAACCTGTAAGAGTAGTCGAAAGTAATCGGAAGTGTCCGGTGTTAGTCAGATTATGATTGTTATTAGTCGCCGCCATGAAAACTGGTTTACAGTCAAATAAAATAAGATATTAACTAATAAAAATGTATTAACTGTAATTAGTACATTTTTGGAAACTTCTTAAACGAAATGAATGAAAATAAAATTATATACTCACACAAAAAACTTTATTGCTGCAATAAAAGTAGAAGACGACGTTTTAATGACTAATCCATCATCCTCAATTGCTTCAAACCTAATTGATAGTGGATTATCATTATAAGTTCTTCACAAGTATAGATTGATGCATTATAAGAGATATTTATTCCTTTTCAAAAAAACGAAAAAGAACTCTTTAAATATATGGCTATATGACTTGTTGTTATTTCAGTAATAAAAATAATTTGACTACTGCATCATTGGTAAAAATATGCTATCAATTTAAAAATTAATGGGTATTTTTATAAATCACCCATTTGTTTTTTCTTAGAGCATAACACATCTGCTTTTAAGTTGTTTTAGAACATAACTACAATGTTTCATATTTTTTGTTTTATTTATTTCTAGCGTAATCATTTAAAAGTAATTACCTCTTTGTGGGACAACCTTTATATCCTAATTTAAAAACCTGTTTCTAGTTTTTTGTATGGTGTTGATGACATACCACAGCGTTGTTTCGGAAATAGAAATTAGAAACAACCAAACTTCAACTATTATTCGTAGCTCAAATACTGTTTCAAACAATGTGTACAAGGTATGTAAATTACAAATTTATTATCAAGTTATCAATATATACTTTCACTAAAGTCAATAAATAGTCTCCTATTGATCTATCAAGTGTTGCCAAGTTTACAATAGGTTACCACTCGTCACAAGACCAACTTTATATATTAACGACACACTAACCTAATATTTGATTTATGTATTCATAACCACAAAAATTGTATACTTAAAAATATTATTACTTTATACAAAAATAAATGTTTATAAGCAAATGATATGACCTAATATATCAATTCAGTTCTATTAACCAAAGAGATCATTACCCCGAAACTATATTATTTAAACTATTACTGTTATTTGTTACAGTCAACTTATTAAAAGAAAAATGAAATGGTTTTCATGATTTTTTTAAACTTGATTTGTTTACATACAATCCCTTCCATGTATACAAATAATTTTTATATTTAATATAAAAAACTGTAACTTTCTTGTTATATACTAGTATTCCCCATAGCCAGTTGAAGTATAAAAAGTAAGTGATTTTATTTCAAATTAATTTTAACAATAATTTTTAATTTACATTATAATAGATATCTATGTCATTAATTTTTTTATGTGTTTTAATATTGTGAATTTAAAGTAAAATATTTTGAAGAATTGATTTAACTTTGTAATCATTAAATTGTTAGTTTTATTGCTATAAATTGAATCCATTTTATATATTAGTTAATTAGTCTGTAATTTATTTCCAACAATTTTTAAAAAGTTGGTATACAGTGTTGATAATATTTTATATAAATTTTATACTGGGAAGAATAAATCAAAATTAAATTTTTAAAAACAAAATAATGTGTTGAATACATAGTAACTTTCAAAATGATTTGAGAATGTATCAAAAACACCATTGCAGTGTGGGAGGAGAACAAACCACTTCACTGGTCTATTGATATGATTTTCTAATAACATTTGTTAATTTTTGCTATTGCTCCCAATATTTTATGATTAATATACAGATTTCATTTGATATTTGATTGTTACTAATTACGGTATTTGAATTATTTTAAGATATGTGTCTAGTGAAAAAGTGATTTTTATTAAATCACTTATTTCCCAAATAATTATTTGTTACTTCTAAAGTATATAATTAGTCATGAAAAGAAACATCATAATTATACAAGATGAGGTTAAGTTACAAGTCTTAAATTTAATAAACAAATTTCATAAACTAGATTAAATTAGAACAAAGAATACAATGAAGCGTTAGCAGGCAAGGTGAAAATAATTTAGGTTAATATTATATAGTATGTTTTAAATCTTGTGACTAATAGTAAAATGGAAATTTTAAATACAACAAAGAATTACACAGATATTCCCAACACTCATCAACAATAAAACAATAAATATATTAAAACGGATAAGTAGTAGCTTGAATAATATTAAAGAGACTTGGTCTGAATTCTGTTATTAAAACACACAAAAATTACCATAAACGAGGCTTGAAGTTAAGAATAATTTATGTTGTTTGTAGGCAGAGATAAATAATTTCCTACATTGCTTGTAACAATTATCTGGTACTTAGATGACTTTTTTGTGATATTTTATCTGACCCACTTTTGAGCCTTACATAGTTATAATAACACAATTATTGTTTCATGTAGTATTTTATATGGTATACCATGTGCTCTGGCTGTCAGTTACTGATAAATTTAATGAAACATAACTCCAAAATTAAAATAAATAAATAAATATATATATATATATAAAATATTTTGACTTTATAATATTAGTAATTTCATTAAATTTTAAATGTTTATAATTTTTGTCTATATCTTAACAATATAGCTATTTTCATTACATTCTTCCTGAAGTTCCCATGTGTTTAAAACGTATATAAAATAGGGTATTAGCATATTGCTTTACTCTCTAAGTTTTCCCTATAATTTTCTATTTAATTAAGTTTCTTTTTCATAAGTTTGCCAAAAATCAAACAAGGTTTATTTTTTAGCTCTATAGTGAATACGTTATTTTATGCCTTTTAAAAATTGTAGTGTTAGATAAAAAGCAAATATAAATTCAAATATGAAATGAATTTTCAGATACTGATATTAACAAGATATTTTATTTCCTTTAAAATTATTACACTTTTATCATATACAGTACTTATACTTATTTTATTCATTAATGTTACATTTAATTAAACCATTTAATATAAACAAAATATTAAATGTTTCCTAAAATTATCATGAATGATTCAAAATATTCACTTTGAATGACACATTTTCCACTGTCACATAAGTAGTTTTACTGTGTCACAATTAAAATATCTTATATTTTACTTACTTTTCTGTACCATTATATGTTACAAACAGATAAACAAAAAGTCTTATTAAATGGGTTTTTGTTTTACTGCTAAATAAATCTGACATAAGTTGTTATGTAATTTTGTTTCATATATTCTAAAAAATGATAATACTAATCATAAATTCTCACCCAAAAGTGTTTTATTACTAAAATATTTTTCAGTGTTCATCCTCAATATCTCATCACGTTTAGTAACACCCCAGCTATATATAAATACATTCTACTATTTATTTTTTGTGAAAGTATGGTTGTACATGTTGTCAATGACACAGATTTGAATAATTGCATTTGTTTTGTGAGAATTTTTGTTTACTATTATAATATTAAGAAAATCCTGTCATAATACAACAATTTTTTTGAAGATTTTAAGGCAAAACAATGGTGGAAATATCCTATACTGTCCAGTGAGTACTAACATATTACTATCTCTTCTATCTACTGCTGCATCAGGGAAAACAGCTAAAGAACTGAAAACTGCTCTTAACCTTAATATTGGAAATGAAGACATTAAATCTGGTTATAAGACTCTTCTGAAAGAGCTTCAAGTAAGTATTTTGTAAAACATGTTACAAAATTGGATGAAATGTGGGAGGGGGCAAAAATAACTTACAGTACTTTTAATAAATAACACTGTCTTTTATCAATGTAACTGATGAATACAATTTCTGACAGTTATACAAGGTGAATCAAATCACTTGAAATAAGTAATTCCTGTAGAAAAATTAATCACCAAATAAAAGGAAACACACTAAACTCCAAATAAACATTATGTTTTCAACACGATGATGATACAATGACTAACAAATAATCATTAGAAAACAAGTTTAACCTATTTTCCGAAGAATCCTCCCTGTTTGGAAGACCCAGGTCCTAAAGTGAGATGTTTTCTAATCCTGAACTCAAGAAAGGGTTTTGAATGTTTTGACATAAATATAAATGTTGGTACTTTAGACATTTAACTTTAAACGAGTTAAGTTTTTATTTTGATATTCCATTAAACTTCATACAACTGTATGTGCGTGAGTGTAAAAATGATTTATTATTGTTATTTAAAGGGATAAGTCAAAAATAATAAAATAGTCTTTTTTATTAGTGTTTATAAAGTAAATATCTAATATTTTGGATACAAAATGCAATAACAAATTTAGAAAGAAAAAAATTGGTTAGAATTATAATCTTTAAAAATTTTAACAATTAGTAATTACTTAAATTTTTACATTAATAGTTTTTCTATTACATGTAAATCGTCCTGTCATGGTAACCACTGTTGCACAGCAATTGTATCATCGACATCACGATTGTCAATACGTTGCTTGTCGACGGATTTTTTTAGATGGAGAAATAGGAGATAGACACTCACAGCCAAGTCTGTGTTATGTGTCATCAGGTCTTGTGTTTATAATAACAACTAAGGAAGGAGTGTTGTAATGAAATAAACTACATACCCAGCTTTCTGCTTTGGATTACAAGATGAAGTTTTATGTGAGTCTGATATTATCATTTACCATTTCATTACAAGTTCAACTATTGGCTAAAAATACAAAACACAGCAACATTCCTTATCTATCCAAGAATAGTATACACATAATTATTTGTATTGAAATTATTGTAGTATTTAACTAGTGTTTTGTGTGTGTTCTTTGCATGCACTGTTTACTATTTGGCCTAAAATATCATCACCTTTATGATAGGTGAGAAACTGTAAATACTTCCAAATTATTTGGTTTTGTGAAATTCAAATACGCTTTTGTCTCCCAACATGAGCTCATGTTCAAATAACTTAAAAGTCCGTCACAGTTTTACGAATTTTTACATGTTTTTGAAGAAAGTATGTAAATCGTAAATGGTCGATCGTGACACTTTTTACCATCCACTTTCATTAGCAAACCTTTTTTTGAAGGCAGAAGACCGCCCACTTTTAAGTTCATTATGCAAATTAGATCATCCTTCTTTGAACTACTACACCTACTTTCTCGCCATTCTTTCATTCTTTGCATTTTTACTACACGTTTAGCAAATTTGCAGGTCGGGTTTTGGCATTTATTGTGTTTAAAAATTGATAACATACTGTATCACAAACGGTGGGATCTTGAATAAAGTAAAACATTTTGCACGATTAAAAAACGAAAACACACTCTGATCTAATTGTAACGGCTTCTGTGTAAAACCAAAAAATCAGGAAGAGGAGCATCAATGCTGTGTGGTTCGCCGCTGGCAGTCTAGTAGTGTCCGTGCAGTGAAAAAAAATACTTACTTTCTGAACACACCTCGTACATAAATATATGTATATGTACCATTACCATCACATTTAATGCACCAAACATTGTGATGAACTTAAAAAATATCACTTATTAATCGCTTATATTCCCACTTTTGTACTCAGTTTAAATAATATAAATTTTTATTGTGCTAATTCTCTGTTCTAATAATATATTTTATTTTTTGCAGGGTAGTACACTCCACCTTGCTACTCGACTTTTCCCAAAAACTGGGGTGAAACTAGTACCACAGTTTGATACAACAGCTGGTACATATTTTCATACAGATATTCAGACAGTTGATTACTCTAATCCTCAAAGCGCTGCTAAAATAATAAATACCTTTGTTGAACAAAAAACCAACAACAAAATTCATGATATAGTCGAAGGTAGGTATTGAGTATTTTCATATTTTGTAATATAATTCCAGCAAATTGTAACATTAGTTTTGCAATTTCATGGGTACATCTTCTTCTGACATACTCGTACGCCTAACAGAAATAAACGTAAACTTGTTTACTTGTAAAAATTTTAATCATTATTTTTTAAAATCACATGTTTATACAGTATAGTATTAATTGATGTTTAAAGTTATAACATCCTAATAATTTATACAATTTCAATATTGCTTTTACTTTTTAATTCTTCATACAGGAATTCAGAGGTAAGTCAATACGCAACCCAAATGTTCGTAATATGTTGTTGTGAACAAGAAGACCATAATAATTAAATTTCCAGTATTTTGTTGAGGTTAGTTTCTCTGAGCTTCAACTTAAGTCTTTTTCTAGCCGGATATGGATCAGAGCTGTAAAGAAAATATGTTTGAATGTGGCTTCTAATATTTGGCAGTGATATTTATTTACAAAAGTGGGCAATTGACTCGAGATGATACTAACTTTATAAAATTAGTGATCGTCTGATCCTACTCCAACTAAAAAAATAAAAAAAATAAAATCTCTGTCTATATTGCCCAGCATTCAATTAATCTCCTGATTTGGTGGTCCTCTTGTATTTAGACAGAAAATATGATGAGTATTCAACCAAAACCTTACATGTTTACCAAATCTATATTTTTAGAAATAAAGAATAATAATTGCATGTAATAGATCCCACATTTATTTAATTAACTACTTTATTTTGTCAAAAATAAACAACAAAAATCATCTTAAGTGTATTTCAAATCTTAATAGTATTTATTTGAATCTTTCTATATATATATATTCTTTGAATGAATTGAAAGAAAACAAAATGTTTTATTTCTGACCGATCTGAATTTTTTAATGTCAAACAATAGTTCTTTTAAGAAATGGTATATAAAAGAAAAAGAATAGCTACATCTTAAATTATTATTTTTTTCTAAACAATACTCTGTAGTAGTCTATTAAATCTACCATATTAATGAAAATAAGAAAATTAAATTAGTACTTATTAATTATTAACAACAACCAATATTATTATGTCTACAAAAAAATCAATGTAATTTAATGACATCAATGTTAATTTGATCAATTGCGGTTAATTGATCATTTTATACATAACTATATAGGACTTCCTCAGCCATCTTATAAACCGTCACAAAGTTGATTGTCAACAATTTCATCACATCTGCTCTTAAAGTTCTATTAATTATGTTTGCGTGTAATTAAAACTGTTCTTCATATCTGTTTCTGTAAACAAACAGTTTTTATGAAGTTTCTCAATGTACTTCTTCTTAGCGTTATTAATACTGTGTTGTAGTTCTACTAGTTGCACAATAAAATCAGAACATTGTATTGAAGTTCATTAAATAGTTGTAAGCTATGACGATTGCTCCATTCATCTCCACACGTATAATCTATAAATCACTGAACTATATGTACTTTCGAAATACTAAGTGTTCTCCTTTTAACTACTTTTTTTTTTAATGTGGATGCTTTTTAAGTTACTGATATTATAAAATTTTCTGAAAATAGTAGGTAACGAACGATTTTATATGTAATTAACCCCAATCTGTACGCAGTTTATTGTTATCAAAAATCATTTTAAATGCTGTAGTTATCTTCAAGTGTAGTAATAGTTTTTTTCTACTTTAACCTTTTCACAAACTTCCCTAAAACTTTATCTGCTGGGAGAAAACTATTTTCCAGAAAAGGGAAATTTAACACAATTTCATTGAAGGACCAATCAAGGTATACTATGTGCAAAACAATGTTAATCTTATTATGTGCGCCACATCCATCACAGAATATAATATTCATATCTTGTGTTCTTTATACAATTTTTCAAGTTACTTAATACTTAAGTAACAGCAGAATATGCTGTTACCAAGGATTTTGTTTTTATAAAATTATGAAATTATTGGAACCAGGTTGGTAACATGTTTGAAAGAAACGAAGAAATTTCTGAACAGTCCTGTAATTTATTAACGTAAGATAAATTAACCATTTACACCAAAACTGTAAATATAAGTTAACAATTCACTTATTTAATTTTTTTTTTTTATTAACAAACAAGTTTTGAAAATTAACAAAAGATTAATTTTTATATACTTATATGCCCTTAATAAATTTATATTTAAATTAAATTCCTCCCCCCCATTCAAATAGTTACCGTTAAAATTTTAAAGAGAAGAAACATTTCCTGTAAAAATATTATTGAAAATAAATTTGAGTTCAAAAGGTATATTAAATCTAACAAAATTTCAATCACTAAATTACTTATAAATTATTACAATTTTATTTATTATATTTCTTAAATACTAAGTTGGCCAACAAAAAAAAACAAGAGATTAGTTTTAAAAATGTATGTTTTTAAAATTATTTTTGTTTAGATCATGTTTATAAAGAAAAAAGGAAAAATAAATTTTTATTGACGTCAATTTTTTTTTTTTATTTAGAAAAATAACCCCTTTGGGGTCGTGAAGCCGAAAGAAATGCATGCTATCCCATCCATGTATTAATTTAGAGTTTTGTACATATTTTGTTTCACCAAGAAATAATCACCAAGGTTAGTTCACTTCATTATTATTTTTTTAAAAGTTTTTAACAGACACAGCTAAAGTTCATTTTGTACCTTAATAAGGCACACTTTCAAAAGATAGTTCATAAATTAAACTCTTACGAGATACGATGTCCTGAGATCTGTTTAAACTTGAATACTGCTTAGGTTAAAGTTCTTTTGTTCTCTCGACCTTGAACCAGCATTTGCTGGAGTTGGTCGATGAAGGCTTACGAGCTATTAACATGAATGAAGGTCATCCATGAATATTCGGTGAACTGCACATTATGCACTTAAAGTACCTTTTAAATTTGGTACATAATTTAGAATAAGGTTTCCGAAACAAATTTTGATGAAGCCGAAAGAAATTAAAGAAAGAAAACTATCTGAATGTTTTACATGATGTGACTCAGCGTTGAGATTCAATGAGCCGGCCTTCAGACTATGTACTGAGATAATTGAAGGTTGGGGAAGGTAAAGGTCGGTTGACAAGATCGTCCGATACCGTTCTCAGAGCTGGCCACCAGATTGTAGCACGATACAGAGGACGTTATTAAAGCAGTCTAAATTTAATGTACACTGTTGTTAACTTATGTGTTACGATTATTATGGTTTATTTAGCTGACGTTACAATGCATATGATAAAATAAATTAAACATCGTATTTTAATCATATTTTTGGCCTAGGACTTCATCATATGCTTCAGCAAGCTTCCTATTAATTCCTTCTGCAACATTAAATTATTCTTTTCCTCTTTGTTTGCAGTGTTACTTGTTGAGTAAGGCGTGTACACAAATTCCAGATATCAATTGTCGGACTTTCAAAATCTAAGTTGAAGTCATTACAAAATATTCTCTAGAACATAAATCTAGATGCCATCAGCTCATCCAAAATTCAATTATCACCAAACGTAATTTTATAATAGTAAATGGACTATTTAAATAATTAAGAGGGGATTTTTGTTTGTTATAACTCTCAAAAACAACTAAGGTCACCAATAAATTTGCTAATGGATTCGTCTTTAGGAATCAACTTGTGACTGATAATATTTCACCTCTATGTTCCTCTATTCCGTCGCAAAACTTAAATAAGTTACAAATATATCGTTAATATGACATGTTTAAAATATATATAGTTGGGTGTACAAATAATGTCTTGTTGCGGTAATGAATTTGCCA
This sequence comes from Aphrophora alni, assembly GCA_963513935.1. Lineage (NCBI taxonomy): Eukaryota > Metazoa > Arthropoda > Insecta > Hemiptera > Aphrophoridae > Aphrophora > Aphrophora alni. Next base: position 140,568,492 of record OY740765.1, on the reverse strand, counting down.
GATTTTAAAGGAAATTGATATTTAACTTTGAAACAATGAATATTTTTAAGGTATGTCACGCATGGCATTTATGACTGATATCCATTTTGCTATTTTATTGTCATGAAAAATGTTATTTGAAAATCCATATAACTTTTGTCTTATGAATATTGCATCACCAGGCCTTACTTATAACAAGATAATCATTTTCTGTTATGTTTACACGAGTTGGAGAGGAGAACCAACAGGTGCACTGCAAATTTCCTTTAAAAAAAAAAAAAAAAAAAAAACAGATTAACTTACGCTTCTTCTTTTACCGGTCACTCTTGAAATATTTTTTTTACAATTTTAACAGTGTAAGAACGTTTCTGTCCAAGAATGTGCTATTCAGTTTTACAGGAAAACATGTTTTATTTGAAATTAAACAATGATAATACGAATATGTAAGTGAACAGTATACAATGTTTTCCTCCAAGCGTGTGATAAAAAAGGGGAGAGAATATGTATGCATTTCATAATTCAATAATTTTTATTTTAATACATTTACAGCCAGTCAACTCAACTCGTCGACACAAATCGTGCTTGTGAATGCTGCACATTTTAAAGACAGATGGTATTATCCTTTTAAACAAAACTTTATTGGAGACTTCCATTTAAGTAAGGATAGAAAAGTAAAAACACCTATGATGAGGGCGACTAAAGAATACAACTACAAAGAATTGAAGTCTTTGAATGCTAAAGTGGTGCAAATAGATTTTGAGGTATTGTTTTCATAAGAAAATTAATATATTTTCCATTAACAATCTCAAAATATTCACACTAGTCAATAATCTAATCATAGAAGATCATTTATAACTTGTATTGTAAATTACTCATTAATTATTTTCCATTATAATATAGGACAGTAAAATGTTCATTGTATATATAGTACACACATTAAAAAAAGTATTATACATTTATTTAAATATACTCTATACAATTAATTTTTTTGAATCCTTTCTAAAGGATCATATTATTTCCGATTTTTTATCAAATTTGCTATAAAAGCTGATTTCCGAATTGGCATTGACAACTTTTAACAAATATTAAATTGATTATCCAATTTGCTTCTTAAGTGGTCACAATTTTGTTTTATTTTAAGCTTTATGTAAATTTGCCGTTTCATAGTGCACGTTAGTTTAGGTTACGTTATCACGGGTTTCTTTATATCCTGCATTGTTAAATGAAATAAAATATAAATAAGGAAAATTAAACCAAAATGCAGATGCACTATCTAGAATACAACTAAATATCAATGAATAACTTTCGACAAACTCTCGAGATACTGTGGACGAAGAATTACAAAAGACAGCAGCTGCAACGACTCAACTTTACAAAAAAAATAATAATATGAATAGTCGGGTTTGTGAGATTCACCATATTGTCTCTAATCTATTTATTAACTTTTTATCAATATTTGTGGATCATTTAGAAGTGTTTACAGACCATACTGAAGCTCTTTTATTAATTGAAGTGCTAGATCAGGCTGTAAAATGAATACATTAAAAAGATTAAAAATTAAACATTAAAAATGAATACATCTGTAACAAAAGAGTGGTATTTAAAAATTATAGCTGGACATAGCTCATCAAGACCATTTGGTTGGAGGTAAAATCTTTATTCTCTTATAACATTTTCCGCAGACATCTTTCTTGCACCTTTGGTGTGTCTAATAATTTTTTTCCCCACAAACAGATTATTCTTCCGGTTTATTAAAATATAGCAACCTTGTCGCTAAGTATAATATTGGGATACCATGTATAGGGTAATTTCTTTTTACCAGCAATGTCAATGTTTTTTGAAAATGCAATATGTACGATAGTGGTAGTGTATCTAACACAATTTGGTTTTATTAACCCAGAAACAATATTAATGCTATCATATATAATTTAGTGGTTGGAGTGGTCAGTGCGATTGATATATCAGATTTTCCTGCTGGTGTGATTTTGAACTGAAAAGCATTTGATTGATTACGGGTTGGATGGGGGGAGGGTTATATGGTTAAACGGTTAAATAGTTTGCCTCAACAATCTGTTCGATATCAGGAAGTTGTTGTTTAAAAAATAAAACATATAGTAAATTTTTGAAATTTATTGCTGGTGTAATAGAGTTCCATTTTTTACCCATTCTACATTAACTATGTAAATGTTTTGTCATTATATGTTGAACATGTAATTTATTTCTTATTCTGATGATAAAACAGTTGAAACTAATTGAAATAAATATAAATTAAAAATAAATTTGGAGCATGATCTTAATGCCATCAGCAGCTGATTAAATATTCGAGTTTATATTAAATTAAGATATAACGTCCCTGAATGGATTTCATTCTAATTATAAAACTCTATCAATAAATAATTATAGCCTACTGCTCTGTATTAAAATCCTTTAAGTTGTGTACAATGTTTCGGTATAAAAATTGACATAACACCCACTTGACGATAACACATTTTCGATTGAATTTTAAATATAAACAAAACATATTGCACAATTTTTATTATAAAAATTCTCTACTTTACTATTATTATATTTTGGGGAAATTCTTTTTGTAGCAAATGGGATTTCACTACTCAATAAAATTATTACTATTATTTTCAATCTAAACAGCTAGAATCGTGTAAAATTCATTGTTTCAATGGCTTGCAAAATTAAATTATGTAACTCTAGTGTAACGTGTGTATCAGTGTGTTTTAATGAAGAATTGATATCTAAAAATAGCATTACAAGATTGGAAAAATAGTTGAAAGATACTGGTAGTTTATTAATCAAAATAGGGATTCAGGTGGTAAGGAATCCAACCACTGAAACTGTTGAAATCATATAACTTTTTTTGAAAACTTTTCTGAACCCAGATATGTTCAGCAATGAGGCTATATTTCCTTACTTCAGGACATGTAAATCACCAAAATGTTCAATTTTGGAATATTCCGTTGCATCTTATTTTTTATGAGTGTGACGGCACAACGGTACGTCTTTCATGTGCTCTTGGTCTGAATCGTATTTTATTAACTCTATTTTATTCCTGAAAGCAATGTAAATGCAATTAATTGTATAACCCGACATTTTCGAACTATACACCTTTAACCAAATCGAAGATGAACACTTGATAATAGAGAAAGGTGGGGTGCCATCTTACTATTTCAATGCCAGTAGTGATTTCCTTGATAAGACATTTCCTGATCTTTGCATTGAAAAAGAGATGGATGGAAGTCTTGGTAATCACACTCACCCGATCTTAAACTTATGGACTATTTATTTATATGACTATGTTATGCAAAATGTATACGTTAAAGGGTGAAATACACTATAGAGCTACTACCCTCATGTGCTAATTTAATGATGTTTTTTATGTATACATGAGGACAGAGAAATAATCTACGGTTGTAAAATGCAGCATTATGTCTAGTTGTTCAGCTGGTGAAATTGTATCCCTCCATTGTTTGTCGATATTTGTAATATACGTAATGAAATTCTGTTACCATCACTACACAGAAAAAATAATTCGTTATTAATCCTTATGTATTTTGGCTTGATAATATATTGGTTTGGGTGGATTGTGATCGCACCAATTCATAAATTATTTTTCCGTAAATCAATTAGGTTTCCTTCAAAACTGCTTACAAATTATAGCACAAGAATGCATGTTTGTTGCAACTAAGTGTCTGGATTCTCGCTGCACAGGTCTGTTTAATAGGTTTATTGATTTATATCATGAATAAAACAATTACAGACAAGTTAAGAAATATTCTATAATATAATTTTTACACTTGTGTTTTATCAAACACTTTTGAAAAAATTCATCTTTATGGGAACACTTCTAGGTCTTCTTTTATTTTTTTGTGTAAAGATTTGTTAGATTTATTACATTTTTAAAGACCTAACCAATAACCTTGATAATTTATAATTCTACATCCCTTGTAAGTATGAACCAGTTAAGTTAATTTTTTAAGAATAAAAATATAAACTAAATTTATAATTAATTATTTTTTTATTTCAAATTAAATATTATTAAGTAATAACAATTGATATTTTGTTATTTTTGTTTTAGACCTTTCCTTACAGTTTTGTAATAATATTGCCTAATAAAATTGGTGGTTTACATGAAATGGAAAGAAAACTAGCATCTACTACCTTTGATAATATAATGAAAAATATGACTAAATTAAATATAGTATTGACAATTCCTAAGTTTGAAATACATAATAAAGAAAATCTTAAACCAGTGTGTAATAAAGTAAGTATCTATATTTAATTATTATTCTTTTGACTAGTGGAATTTTACAAAATAATTAATTATATTCTTTATTTTTTTTTTACGTTTTCACATGTTGTAAGCTATTAAAAATGGTACTATCAGCTATTGTTATACCTAGATATTTCTACTACATGAAAAAAGTTGTTGTAATGGCTAAGCTATGATAATCATATATTTCCATAGCAATCGCATATCTGGAGCGATTATTAACGTAAAATTCACAATTCGATTGGTCGCTATGTTGGGTAGGATGAACTTAGAGACCTCTAGTTTGCGCCATTATTCTTATTTTTAAAGAGATCTTTAAAATGATGTATCACTCAATAGGGGTTGCTATTTAAAATTCTGGACTTACCTCCAAACAACCCCATTTTGGGGGTAAGGGTTGAAAATTTTGATACTTCAAAAAACTCCTCCTTTGGTTATCTAAACTTTTCCCAAAGCAAATCTGTTTATTTCCATTATAAAAAAAATAATAGGGGGCGGTGGGACTTTTGGGACACATGGTATATATATATATAATTAAGTTATTGTAAATTGATCCTATGAAAAAATCAAATTAATTAATCGTAAATGTTTAAGAGACTCACGGAGAGTGGTAGAGATAATTTTGAAAACGAAATTATTCGATTCCGGTGTTCTAAATCACAAAATGTACATTTCCCTCAAAATCATAATGTCGTTCATGAACACATAATTTTTATACCTGAGCTTGTGAGGATTTTACAAAGATTTCAACAATATCTCTAAACGAGTGGTTCTGTGTACAAAAGACCAGCCGCATACATATTTTAATACAATCCGTAAATCGTCTTGTAAACACAATATGACTACTGTCTGTCTTGCTCTGACACACACAAAAAATTATAGACAAAGATATATCAGTAAACTGCTATTGTAAACAGGGGCGCTATTGTAAATGGGAGAAAATAATAAAAGAAAAATCTGTCATGGATGTTATATTTCTTGAATTGTATTGGATATACTATATATTGGTATCGAAGTGGTGGTAAATATTATGCTGTACAATGTATAAAAATAATGGAATAGACACTCTTTTAACTGAAAAAAATAATAAAACTTTTAACCCACCACTTGTGTATGGTGGCCCAATTCATTGGCATCCTCAAAGATCTAACAATAGTTTATGGTTTATAGCATTTCACATTATTGCATTGCATAAATTCAAGTTGTATGAAGTTTTAGAGAAAACAGTGTAACTGGTTAAGTAAATAATAATTTTGTTACTATGCTAAATTTGAAAATGTTTTATTTCATAAAATGAAATCAAAAATAAGTTGTTTTATATTTGTCAAGTAAAAACTTCCTGTGAGAAAGTTAAAAATTAAATGTCTAAAGAAAAAAGTACAAATTAAATTATAATTTTAAAGTATTTTTTTACTACTGTTGTTTTACATCATTGTAATTTAATACTTTAGAATTTGCGCTGTATACCTAGTCGGAACATACATGTACATACATTGAAACCATCCACTAACTGTTTTGAATGACCGCCATTGGAAACAAATGTAAGATGAAATAATCTTTTCACACATATCAATCGAATTAGGTGTAAAAACATTATTCTTATATTTTATAATAATGTTTACAGTAAAACTACGTAGTAAGCTTACAGACTATAACCAAATGATGGAGTAACACAACAGCTCTGTTTAGACGTTTAATTATTTCTCTGGTGACCCAAAAATGGTGACACAAGAAACATATTTTATATTTTAATAACTAGTTATAAATTAATGTTATTATAAATTTTCAGCTCGGTATCAAAACTTTGTTTACAAATAATGCAAACTTGAAAGGTTTCGTAAGGAATAAAAAATATTCTGTCTCTAAAATTGTACAAAAGAGTTTTATAAAAGTTGATGAAAATGGAGTTGAAGCTGCAGCAGCCGCCACAGGTAATTGATTAATTGATTTTTATACTACATCTAAAGCCCAGTACAGTATAACGTTGATGATCTGAATGTTAATTAATTGAAATTTAAATGTTCTGATCTTATCCTTTTAAAAATGTTAGAAACGAAACTCAATAGATGCATTAATTGTCCATTTAAACTATATTGAATGATGTTTAATAATAAATTTGATTAATATTAATTGTTAAAGTCATCCAATGGTCCATACTTCGAAAAAAAACATTACAGTCACGACCGCCAATAACAACCCATATTAAAAATCATTGAAAACGTATTAAAAAATAACATTCATGAATCACAACATTGCATCATGGGAAGTAGTTACTGTAGCAGCATTTCTGCTGTCACTATTCACTTGATAATTAGTAACTTTTTCCAATTAATAATACTCAAACGGTGTTATGCAGTACATCTATATCATTTTAACTTTGCTTTACATAATGTGTCCTTTTTATTATTTTCATATTAAATTTGTGTTCATACAATATGTTATTGAATAAAATGTCTGTTTTTTCTACTTTTATTCAACATTCATGTAATAAAACTATTACAACACACAGTGTTAGCGTATTGCTTTTTGTGTTTGATAATCCGAATATATCTGCGATTCAAGCTAAGCTCGATCCCTATTAGTTCGGATAATCAATTCCCTGATATACTATATATGTTGCATATGCAATAAACATTTGAAAATAAAAATTTTAAAAAATACATATATTATTATGTCACAAATATATACCATAAAACACATAAAATTTAGTAAAGATATTGTCCTAGAGCATATGTAAATAGTCTTCAAAATTACACATTTAAAAATATTTCGTTTAATATATAATAAACATATGCATGTTTTTAAATATGCCACATATAATTGTGGATTTAAAATAATAAAAATTGGCTCGTTGCAGTAAAAAATTGGTATTAAAATAAAATACTCCGGGCACAACTGTTTCGATGTCAGTTATCCTTTGTACAAATATCAAAACATCATTTTAACCAATTGAATTTAATAGCTTCAGATTTCTCATACTAAAATATATATAAATATGATAATATATACACGTCAAATTTTAAAAAACTACGTTGTATTATTGAAAATGTGAAATTGAACAAATGTTGGATAGTTTTCTGTAGCACCGCGCCGTAGAGGTTTTTGCTTTATTATTACAAGATTGGCCGATATATTATTATTTGAAATGAATTGCTTCTTACTATCACTAACCCCCCACACATGTCAAATAAATTTCTATACTTATAATATTATTTTTTCCAATTTTTAGTCAGGTATACAATTAATTATTGTAAATTAATATTTAATTTATAAGTTAAATTACAATTTAACCTAAAAATTATATATTAATTTACATAATTTATTAATGTAAAAAAAACTTATTAATAACATCAATAGCGTTTCTTTAATAAACTTATTAATAATATAACTCTATGACTACTAACTCTGAACCAAAATAAACTAAATAAACTGCTGTTTATTAGTATCATAAAAACACCAGTTGAATATTTCCATTAAATAACAGCTTGTAAATAGCATGGTTAAGAATAGGGAGACAAAAAAGTATATTGAGATTTATCGGTTTATAGTTTAATAGTCTAGGCTATATATTTTTTAATTTATTTAGATACAAAATAAAAATGAACTTTTATAATCACAGAATTCACTTTTTTATTTGTAACAATACACTATAATGGTTGTATAAAATATTTAAATAGAAGACAAAATAATTACTACTTTTAAACCAATATTATTATTTCAAAAGTAAGGTTCATCGTTAGGTACCTGTGACTATTTAATCAAATTAGTAATATAAACATGTAGAGAAGATTTAGAGTTTTAAATATAGAAGGGAATAGTGTTTTCATTACGCCATAATTGATAAAAGTGATTCAAACAGGTTGGATATAGTAGTGAACCACTCATAGGATCCCTGTAGTGAATACGAGCATGGGAATACCAAGGACATACTAACGATGTAGACATTTTTCGTGAAGTCTTGGTTTATATAGCTCTCTTTTAACTTGGCTACTTGGCCATCGGGTTCCTCCTTGTCTTACTGTTGTTCTCTTTCAACTCTGAAGGTAATAGAGCATTCGAGGTATAGGGAGCTATATTTATTAACTTTTCTTTTATTTTTTAAGAGTTTATGTTAAACAATAGGTTTTTGCCTAGTAACAACAAATAAAAACTAAAGCAATAAATTCACTTTATTATAATAAAACAGGGTTTATGTTTTTGTCCATATGTTATCATTTTTAATATCCACCTACTTAATATGAAAAATTTCAAAAATACATTTTTATAAATTCCTATGTTTGTGATTTTCTGTTTTTATATAGTGTACATTTGTTTTTAAATTAATTCAATGTAACATAATAGCATTTTACAACAATTGTGTTTTCATAATTTCATTTTCCTATTTTACATTCAAGGATTTTTGGCGCACCTTTTATCGAAAATTGGGGTGGAACCTATGGAGGAGTTTAACGCTGACCATCCATTTATTTTCTACGTCTTGTACCAAGATATGATCGTTTTCAACGGAAGACTGTCTAACATTTAAGGAGTAAATGTATTGTTTAATTGTAAAACCTTAAAAAATTACTGTATTAAATGATATGACAATAAATTAAAGTACATGTTTATTATTAGGTAATATCCCACGAAGCACACAAAGTTGAATGCACGTTTAATTTAATGCTTTTAAAATTTTCCGTATTCACAAAGCAATAATTAGAGTAATGTGTAATTTGAAATTTAATCAATCGTGTAGACCTTTTTATTGAAAAATATAGAATTTTGTTTATATATATATATATATATATATATATATATATATATATATGAAATGTTGGTGGTTTTAAGGCAAACCAGAGTATGTTCGAAGAAAAACACCATAACCTTAAATATCTCATGAGGAAAAAAGTGTTGTAATATTCATTGCACATATTGGAATTTTTAGAATACGGTGTTTAGTTCTCTGGTTTGAAATTATTTAATAAACTTCCGAAAAATATAAAAAAACAAAATATTTTCAAGAATTTTCGCGGATCTATCAGAGGATACCTCTGGATGCATGCTTTTTACTCAGTAGAGGAGTAACTCAGCTGATAACCTCTGAGTGCCTGGGATGTATTTTGTATTCAGGATGACGACTCAAATAATTGGTTAATATGAGATAACATGTATACATGGTTCACTGTGTTTTAATTTGTTTGTATTTTATAAAAAAATTATCTTGTGTATTTGTTGTATTGTATATTGTATATTTCTATTGTGTGTTGTGAGTAGTTTTTGTATAGTATGACAAGAAGTCAAATGTATACCGCAGCACTGCTGCACTATGTATGCCATAAATGAAGCAAATAAATAAATAAATCAGTTATACGAACATATATATCTTAAAAAATCAATATGGAAAAAATGGATTATTATATGAATCCTCTTGGAGAGATATGCCTACTGGGGAGGTAACCACGTTAAAAAATACCAGAGCGCCTAGAAACGTTACAGCAAGTTTCAAAAGACATACTAACATTGGTAACAATTTCAGTATATATAAATTCTTTTTACCTACTGTGGTGAGGAAAATAGCTTCATGTTATTTTCATGGCCGGTATTTTTGTCTGCTTCAGGGTAGCTTAAAAAAACAAAAAGCTGAGGTAAAAGTTTTCCTTAAAAAGTAACTTTTTCCAAGTACTAAAAACACCGTTCTTGTTTAGAGTTAGGCCCTGAAAAGGAACTTAGTACAAAGTCGACATAAAAAGAAGGAAGAGAATTTGTCACACTTACCAAGTACTTAAAACACCGTCCTCTATAAGGTTCTTGTTTAGGTCCTGAAAAGTGACTTAGTAAAACGTCGGCACTAAAGACGATTTTACCGAGTACTAAATAACCATTATCTGTAACGTTGTTGTTAAGGGTACCTTAAGAAGGACTTACTTCTTAATATGGTGAAGTAAATAAATACTTCATTCTCAATAAATACCTAAATACTGTCAGGTATTTTTGACTGATTTTTTTATCTATACCGTCCCTGACGCTATAAGAGGATGCGAGGTCTAGGTCTTAATTTTTATATTCTTTATTTTTAATGGTGATAATGATCCAGAGGTTTATTGCTTTTAAACCACAAGGGATAAAAATTATATATATATATATATATATATATATATATATATATATATATATATAGGTCTAGGTCATAATTTTTATATTCTTTATTTAAATGGCGATAATGATCCAGAGGTTTATTGCTTTTAAACCACAAGGGATAAAAATTATATATATATTTTATGTGGTTTAGAGGCAAAAAAACCATCTCGGTCATCATCGCCTTTGCAAAGTAGAGCGTAAAGAACGCTCCAACTTAAAACTTAAACTTAACCTTAAAAAAAAACAGTTAAATAAAATTTAAACAACAATAACACACTAAACAAGCTACATGGCTGTAAAAGGGCCCTGCAACAAGTTAACAACTATATACTATGGACAATAAATTACCAAAATTAACAAATAGTGCAGGACTATAAAATGGCCCTGCAACATATTACCAGGAATAAGATTTAAACAAAATTTATTCTACAACTAAACATGATATTACAGAGCTGTAAAATTCTCTGCAACAATTGACTAGAGAAAATTCATATATTATCAAAAATTTTCAGACGACGCAAAAAGGACAATACCCGATCGAGGATCTGAGCATTATCCCCCAACATCGCCTGCATAGAATTTGGTAGGGCAAATGTCCTACGCATACCTCTAAGTAAAACACACTCAACAAGGATATGCCTAATTGATAAAATACCTCGACAAAAAGGACATTGTGGCGGATTCCCGTGTTCCATCAGAAATCCATGAGTAATCATGGAATGACCGATACGAACACGGGTAATCACCACTTCCTCTCGACGACTAGGACGTATGGATGAATTCCAAGGACGGACAGTGTCTTTCACTTCCCTCAGTTTATTAGACTGTATATTTGTCCATTCTTCCTCCCATTGCCTATGCAAAAGGGATTTAACTGTCGATACAAAGTCAGATACCATAACACACTGTGTGACTGGTATCTGACTTGTAGCTTCTTTTGCCGCTGCGTCAGCTCTTGTGTTTCCTGAAATTCCGCAATGCCCAGGTACCCAGCAAAATGATACTCCGACGTCCCGTAGCTGAAGTCTATGTATAGAACACAGAATATCCTCAACCAAGGGATTCCTAGAATACATATCCTGGACAGCCTGTAAAGCACTTTTGGAATCAGAACACAAAAGGTAGTGATGGAAACCTGATGGAACGGTATTAAGGCCTTTCAAAATAGCAAAAAGTTCGGCAGAAAATACACTATAAACTGGGGGTAATCCATATTTATACGTCCGACCGGATGAGTAATACGCGCAACCGACTTTATTGTCCAGTTTAGAACCATCTGTGAAAATAATTTCACTAGATGGGTATCCATCAAGTATATAGTAAAACTCTTGACGATGAACTACATCAGGAGTGTTGTGCTTGATGAACCTGGACAATGAAAAATCAAAAGTTGGCATTTTAATGACCCATGGAGGAATAACGCATGGTGCATTCTTAATCAATGGAGGAAGTACAAGTCCAAATTTGTCGAGGATTCGTAGAGTTCTAATACCAAATGGTGCAGTACTATTTTGACGACGTTCATATCTGTCAGTCAAGGAATTATTAAAAACATCGTTGTATGTTGGATGATACGGTTTGGAGCGCAGACTACAGATGTATGTCATTTGTAGTTGTTGTCTTCGTCGAGAAAGAGATGGTTCGCCAGTCTCAGCAAGCAAGCTAGGAACTGGACTCGAACGAAATGCTCCAGAAACAATACGAAGAGCAGAGTTATGTACCGAATCTAGCCTTTTTATAGCTGATGGTCTTGCGGATGAGTAGACTATGGAGCCGTAATCAATCCGCGATCGAATAAGAGCACGATAAAATCTCAACATACAAGTCCTATCGGCTACCCATCGAGAACCGCTGAGAACACGTAACATGTCAAGTGTTTTATTACACCGTGTTTTCAGATCAGATAGATGTGGAATCCAAGAAAGTCTACTATCAAATATTAGGCCTAAAAATTTAACAGTTGCAGTAGTTTGAAGTTGTGTTCCATTTAGAAATAATACGGGCTGATGGTTCATTCTTCGACGACTAAAAGCAATACATTGCGTTTTGGAAGCAGAGAACTTGAATCCTGTCAAATTTGACCAAGATTGCAATCTATTTATCGCTAGTTGAAGGGCTCTTTCGGCAGTTGCCATACCTCGAGATGCCACATATATAGCAAAATCGTCAACAAATAGAGAACAGCGGACAGGGCACTGCACATCAGCGGTAATGCTGTTGATTGCCACAGCAAACAGGGTCACACTAAGCACACTACCCTGAGGAACACCATTCTCTAAATGATAACGTTCGGAAAGCATAGGTCCAACACGCACTCTGAAATATCTGTTGCTAAGGAAGTTTTGGATAAAAGCAAGAATATTACCATTTATACCCCATGATCTTAAAGTATTCAGAATTCCTCTTCGCCAAGCCATATCGTATGCCTTTTCCAGGTCAAAACACTGCAACCAATGTCTGACGCAACAAAAATGCATTTTGTATGGCAGACTCTAATGAAACCAGCTGATCAGTAGATGATCGACCCTGCCTAAAGCCACATTGTTCATCACAAAGCAGCCGGTTACTTTCGAGATACCAAACAAGGCGCCGATTGACCATTCTCTCTACCAGCTTGCAAAGCACACTAGTGAGGGAAATGGGACGGTAATTTCCTGGTTCGGTCTTTTCTTTACCTGGTTTGAGAAGAGGAACTACTGTAGCCTCCAACCAAGCATCAGGAAAGCAACGCTCCTCAAATATACGATTGTATATTCGAAGGAGAGCACGCTTCCCCGAAGCTGGGAGGTGTTTAATCATAGAATGAACTATGTTGTCAGGGCCTGGAGCGGAATCCCGTCCCGACAACATAGCAGACCCTAATTCCTGCAAGGAAAATGGCAAATTTAATTGCGATCCTTCCGACAGACATACTGTGAAAGGTATTGCTTCTTGAGAAGTTTTATACAAACGAAAGACGTCGCTGTAAGCAGTAGTTGACGAAAAGTTAGCAAAAGATGAGCCCAAAACATTAGCAATTTCATTTATATTTGTAGTCAAGATGCCATTCTGCTGCTTAAGTCCCAATAAGGGAGCAGAAGGTGGAGGACCACAAACAGAACGTAACTTTTTCCACACAGTTGACGTGGGTGTGGTTCTTGATATCGTGCCAATGTACTGGGCCCACGAGTCCTTCCTACTCTGCCTAAAAACTCTGCGTGCTTTAGCTCGTAGAATTTTATACTTTTCAAGATTTTCACAAGTAGGTCGCCGGTTAAACTTCCTTAGTGCTTTACGGCGTAAACGGAGAACATCACTACATTCATCGTTCCACCATGGAACCGGTGGGTGTAGTGGCCTCGTTGACGTTTTTGGAACATTGTTGTCTGCTGCTGTAAGGATTGCTGAGGTAAAACACCGTACTGCTTCATTTATAGGAACACCATTAATAATAGGTGATACAAAGTCATCAGTGAAAGTTTCCCATTTTGCTTTACGCAAAATCCATCTGGGAAGGCGATCGTTACAGTGCGAGAAGTCAGAAAATGTAAGCTTAACAGGAGTATGATCACTACTGTATGTGTCAGTTAAGACAGACCACTCAAATTTGGTAGCTAGACTTGGGCTACAAAATGACAAGTCGACTGTTGTCCAGCCACCTGTAGAAGCCGCTAGATGAGTTGGAGAACCGTCATTGAGAAGAATCAAATCCAAATTGGATCGAATCCTATCAATGCGGCTTCCTCTAGGGTTGCAGGTGTGTGATCCCCAAGTATAGTGGTGAGCATTAAAATCGCCCACCAAAAGAAATCGGGCAGGTAACTGTCTGATGAGGTCGATTAGTTCCACTTCCACAAATCTGAAATTAGGTGGCAAGTACAAACAACAAATGGTCATTTTATATGGTGTAGTGATCGTTACTGCTACTGCTTGTAATGAGGTCCTAAGGTTTATAGACGTACCACAAATAGAGTTGTGGGTAAGAATTGCTACTCCACCCTTAGCTCTGTCTGCAGTGACATAGTAATTTCTAAAAACCGAAAACCCCCTCAAAATAAGAGAGTGAGGTTGATGGAGATGAGTCTCTTGCAGGCAAATGACTAAAGGGGATGTATCTCGTACAAGAACCTTAAGATCTTCGATGTGACTCCTCACACCGTTAATGTTCCATTGTATCACGCTATTTAATTTTAAATTTCTGGCCATATTATGTAAATGGATTTATTAACAATAAAATTATAAATTAAAAGGGATTTGGACCTGTATTATTCATTCTACCTGCCTGGCTAGATATACCACCAGGTGGTTTAATTTTTGTTTTAATTTTGGATGTTTCAGGGTCAAGTTCCATAGCAACCTCAACAACTGGATCGTCAGGTGTTGAGGGCTTGGTAGACCCCTGAGGTGATTTTGGGAGGGGTTTTGAAGAACCCGCCCCTCCCTTATTTTTATTTTGATTTTGTTTTCGTTGAAGCTTTGTTGAAACACCCAGTGGAGTACTGGGTTTGGCTCGAGAATGTGTGTTCTGTACTTTAACAAATGACGGGGATTTATTAATCACAGACACTGACATTGACTTTTGCTTAATTAGCTGTCCAGTTATTGGTGGTACTTTGATGTTTTTTAGAGGCGAAGGCTCAGATTTGGCTTTGGATGCAATTGGTTTTGTTTTATCGAGAAGGTCGACTTTAGAAGAAAATGTGTTCATTGAAGATGTACAGCTTTGGACTGCTATCAAAGTTTTAATCTGATCGGCAAGCATACGAACCATCTCACCCAGTTCCTTACACGAAGAACATGTATTCGGGACTGAGGCTGATGTCGCATTTGCATACGATTTTCCTAAGGTAGGTGGTAAAGCTGTTCTTTGTCTGTAAACTTTCCTAGCTTCTGGAAAGGAAAGTTTCTCTTTGGCAACGATTTCTAAAATCGCCTTCTCCACTTTGTATTTTGGGCATTTTGGTGATCGTGCAGGATGATCACCGTTGCAATTTGCACACTTTGCCTCAATTTTGCACCCATCACTTTTGTGTCCTTTTACACCACATTGTCCAAAAACTTCCTCTTTAGAACAAGTGCTGCTAACATGTCCAAACCCTTGGCATCGAAAACAACGCCTTGGATTTGGAATGTAAGGTCTAACAGTTAGACTGTAGAACCCAGCAAACACTCGCTCAGGGAGATTTGGTACAGCAAAAGTCAATATCAGAGACCCAGTAGGTTTTTTCTCTCGCCATTTTCAGTACGAAATATTCGTTCAACATTGATAACGTGCTGTTCGGCGAGCTCTTTCTTTATTTCCTCCGTGCCATCGTTCAATAGATCACGGCAAGAAATAACGCCTCTAGATGAATTCAAACCCTTATGAGGTTCAACACACACGTTAACAACATCGAAAAAAGGACTTCACTTTTAACAGAGAGTGACTCTGTTTATCAGAGTCAGTCTGTATCAATAAAGTCCCATTTCGAAGTTTTCTAATAGAACGAACATTCCCTGCAGCACCAGTTACAGCTTTGTTGATGACAAAGGGCGAGATCTTAGATAGATCTGCCCCCTCAACACTGTTACGGACAGTAAGGAATCTGGGAGCGGGTCCCTGGATCCGTATGTCCAAATTTCTCTTCTTTGTTTCAACACAGACAGACTCCTCAGACGATGCAGATAGTTGTCTCTTTTCACTTCCCGGGTTGACGTTTGTGGATGTAGAGGCCATAAACTTGTTAACCAGCGTATCGTGTTTGGCGGTTGCAGATGAGACCCTGGGAACGGGTATACCCTTGGATCACTTTCGATCATTTCCATACCCCAGAACTCTGGGGCCCAGAGTATCCTCTTTAACCAGACTGGATGGGCATCAGTCCAGACCCGCAACTGGAGAGAGAGGATCCGACACCTCCCCCATCGCGAACACTTCCTGACCAAGGACCGAAGTGGCTGGCTACTGAACAGAAACCGCGCATACGTCTTCGGCAGAGCAAGCTCACATCAGCTTACCAGATGCAAAAGTTGTCACGCTTTGGTCTGGTAAACACTCCCAGACGCGCTACGGCTCTGCACGGTCAAAATCCCTATATATTTAATCCCTATATATGAGTGTAGAGTGTATATGTTTCCCCAGTGTTCGTGAAGTGTAACAGCCTCTACAATGTGTATCAATATATAAGTGTTGTTTGTGTGTGAATATTCGAAGATGTTTTATTGTTCCACCCCTGTGTAGCTCGGGTTCCACGAGGGACGCTAAAACCCTCTCAATAGGTGCAGATAGTCTGCACCCCCCTTCGATCAGGATCCTAAGTAAAGGTGAAAGTAAATGACTGTGTCTAAAGTGTACTGGTTGTGTGTTTATATGGATGATAGTTTATGTGTTGCGCGTAAGTGGAGTGTTTGACTAGGACCGCGAGGGACGCCAACCCCCTCTTAATAGGTGCAGCTAGTCTGCACCTCCCCTGCGGGGTATATATATATAATACAAAACACCAGTCATAAAAAGTTGTAAGGTAAGGAAACAATTACATTTTGCACAATGTAAAACTGGTATTTCACAAGTACATGTTCATTACCATCAATAAAAGGTACTTTCATTAATAAAAATAATTAAAATTAAATATAATGGTAAATTGTATTTTTTAAGTACAGCCTATTTTGGAATTATCCTCTGGACTGTTTACCCACGAGCTAACTTAATTTGTGGCATTTTCATTTTATTTCATGTTGTTTACTTTAAAGTCAGTCAAACGACTCGAGTTCTACGTCGCCTTCTTCGATGTGTGCACATAACGACCTGCAGTACGCATGTTTTGTGTAACATTTATGTATATATGTAAGGCATTTTCCTTTATTTTAATGTTTGACTATTTTTTTAGAGTGTCATAGTAAAAAACCTGATGATGGAGTTATGGTTTCGAAACATGTCGCCCTTTTAATATAACAATATGTCACGTGACGGATATATATATATATATATATATATATAATTTATTTTATGTTTCTGAATGGAATTTTATGCAATGCTAAGGAAAAACATGTTATATTATTACTATTTATTTTACCTTATAAGTTAAATCAACCGTGAATTATTAGGGACGAAAAAATTATGTATTTTAAAACGAACTGATAAAATCACAACTTTTCAGGAAATACGTTAAACACTTGAATGAAGTGAAATACGTTCAACTATGTTCTTGTCTTTGACAAAATATATAAAAACAGTGATTTAAGTAATAGCAGAAGTGATTTATAAATGTTAATTTAGTTGTAAATTTCAAAATAAATATTTTACTAAATGTATCGTTAAGAATTAAATAATTCCCTAATTATTAATTCATGAATAATATTAAATAATGTCAAATGTTTCACTTATGTACTTATGTATTTATCAAAGAAAATGAAACATTTGTTTTTATGAATATAGAATTGAAAAACGAAATAAATAATATCTTGTAAATAATTGTAATTTTGGGTGAATGTAGACCTGCAATAAATATACCATAATCATTTGAGTGGTTGATTTTGTAAATAAAAAAATAAAAACAGACGCAGAAAAATTTGAATTTAATCCGACACAATTATTTGCTAAATAAATCAGTACGACAGTTAACAACAGTACGACACTATACAACTTGTAGGTTGACAAAAATTCACTGTAACACATGCTAGTGGTTAATTATTCACTTTAAAACAAAATGAACACTTTGTCATTATTGACTTATCCCATCTTCAATTATACAGTGATTAACACACTACGACAAAATCTGATTCACAATCCTGAATGCATTACTCTGGATACACTCACAGTCACAACTGATGTCTTAATTCATATGAACTATAAACTGATATTTCATAAGGTAGTGCAAATTTAAAGACGGAATTGTCAAAACCACCATGCTTTTTCTGATTTAATGCCTACCACATAGGTGCCTATACAACCTAAAAGTATTGCCATTGAGGGGAAAGTCGTCCAATAAATTGAGACAAAATAAAATATTGAATTCTAATATCATTATTATTACGTTCGAGGCTTTATTGTTGGAATAATTAAAGACACATGCAGCATATTAATTGTTGTTTCAGAGTTTTGTACGATTATTGAGTTTGGTGATTAAAATTTGAAGACGGAATCAATAAATGCTGATTACTTTATTAAAGGAGAATAATAATTACCATTAAGACAAAAATTGAACAGATCTTTACACAACACATATACATTACAGATAATTACATACTGTAATGTACACACATCCATAGAAAACAAAAACAAAAATGAAATGAATATTGCTCAGACTCCTTCAAAATTAAAATGGTGGAGGTCGGACGATAAAGTATTCAATTGTAAATTAAACTATTTTAGAATGAAATAAATATTTTTTTAATTATTCAAGGAAGAAAATAATGTGTTTTGTTGATATGATAAACTCCACTGCTTATATCACACAAGTAACTTTAAAAAATAGACAAATTCCTTTAAAAAAGATGTATACTTAATACCACGTTTTAAATTCCCATAAAATTTTGTACAATAGGCAAAAAATTTAAAGTCAACTAATATCGTTCCTTCGTAAATGATCTTAAGCAAAGTTATAATAAAGTGTAAACATTGGAATTAAGGTACAGGTGTTCCATGTATATCTTATATATATATATATATATATATATATATATATATATATTTATTTAATTTCAGTCCACTTTCATCTCGAAACGTGTTTTTACCTCTTTGATATGTATTCTCTCGAATATTTCTACAACATCAACCATTTAACCCTTTTCGATTAGCTTTTGGAAGCTATTACCTTGCTTGAATAATTTTATAGGTATAAATATTTCAATTTTGTTTTAAATTAAAAACAAATGAAATTACTGTATTTATTGTTTCTGTAATGTAGTTCACTTGTTGGGTATTAACATGTATGGTACAATTAAATGTAAATATATAATTTAGTTTCTGGGATAAATTATTGAATAATTTAAAACATCTTTTTCCAATCACATTGCAAAATATAATAAATAGTAATATCAAATACAATTTTTCTGTGATTTATATTTTCAAATAACTCTTCTATTATTACGTAAAACAGTGTTTTTATCATATTGTCAAAGACAAGTAATTAGTTACAAGTATTTCCTTCATTGAAGTTTTTAATGTATTACCTTGAGAGTTGTGATTCACTTTAATTTCCTTGAAAATCATTTTTAATATTTTCCCCAACCATTATATTAATGGTTAATGGAAATAATAAATTCTACTTAAATGCTAAAATTCAGAAAAAATTTAACATACCAACTTGATACACTGATGATATATTAATATTTTATTTTTATATCATTTTAAAAATATTAGTTGGTGTACAAAAAATGTTTGACAGTAAGATAATAAGTTATATGGATTGTTTCCTAAAATATTCATTCTTTTTCAAACCATTAGGAGAAAAATAAATAATGAAATGTGAATAAAATTCGAAATATTATTTCCAGAAAAAAAAATCAGTTTAAAAGAAGTATAGATATTCTAAAATTAGATATCAATATATAGTCAAAGTGCATTGTAGGTCAATGTGTAGAGCTAGCGCCATTTTCAGAAACACATTGTTACTCAGTTTCGAGCACGTTTGATTGTGTTAAGTTTTACCTGATTTTCCGTCTTCAATAGCCTATCGGACATCAATCCAATATTTAAGCAGGATGAGCAAACATAACGGATAGTAAAAAGAATACGAAATGTGTGTGAAAATAACGATACATGCTTCAAAAAGATGTAAAGAAAGAAAATACCAAAGCAAATTTTATAGATACGTCAACAGATGCAATTTATACAAGTTACGCTACGGTTTCGTAACGTTGGGTTTTTAAAAAATGTTCTTTTAATTAAAAACCTTTTTATTTATTTATTACATGAAATCTTTTGAAAACATATAACAATAAATTTACATATAAAATTCATGTACGTTGAAATAGTATATGGAGCTTGCTACATCGATGTTAACTATACCTAGGTGAAACTAAGACTAATGCTTGAACACGGCTCTAGCCCTAAAGAAAACTATGCTTAATTTGCTATTCTAAGATTTCTATTACTAACATAAGCATAATTATTCATTACAGTTACAATAATTCGTTATATAACTCCTCCATCCCTAAATAGAACTTCGGGGGTAGGAGAGGATATTGGAGCCTCAAGGGGATGCCTCCGACACATGAAGTTCGAACACATCACCTTTACATACTTGCAATATATAAAGCAAATTAATATTACAACAAACAAATATAATATTATTGTAAATGCATTTAAGTCTGTAGTAATTACAGTTTTTTCTAACACTCTATTAAGCTGATCTAGTTTTATTTCATTTAATTCTAATTTCTGTAAGGTGACAGTGAAATTTGGTTGTCTTTCAAACTTTAAATTTAATTTGGTTGCATCTAATAGCTTCGGATGACCAGCTCTAATATTACTTGAGGATATTAGTATTTGGTCTTTATAAGTTACAATTTCATTATTTATTTTCAACAAGTAAATTCCTTTTAGGGATTTTTCTTTAAGTTCCACATCGTTTTTATTTTAATTATATCTTTGTTTACAAATATTAACAAATATTGTTCTAATTCAGGTATCCAATTAATTACATTATTTTCTATTTCTACATTTACATAAATACACTCACTGGGTAAACTAGATTTAAGTAGTGTCTTTTCACAGTCCATTTCTTGGTGAGAAACTTGGGTGGATGAGCAAATGGTAACTCTATGAGCTCTGTTGTTACACTTATCCAACAAACCTAATACAATTTCTTTAGAGGTAGTCTTACGTGCTAAAACATATCTAACTTTAGGTATTGCAGTTACATATTGGTTTTCGTATAAAGCTGGAACAGAATACATCTTATAATAAGTATAATAGTATGGTTCCACTATTGGTAAATTCATAAAATATACAATTTCTCTAGAATTAATTTTACAATTAATTTCTAATAAGTTTTCCATCTCCCAAATGTTTCCTAAGTTAAATTCAATAGGTAATCTATCTTTATAATAAGGTACAATTTTACTCATTTCTTCGTACAGTTCCTGTGCTGAAATTAAGCTTGGATGTAAAGTTCCTAGTTTACAAAAAGTTAAGGAATTCTCCACATCAGTCACTACTTGTAACATAATAGAATATATATAATATTTAACTGAATTAATATGTTCCTGAATTGCTCTATCTTAACATGATCATTTACCTGTTTACTTACATATAACAATTTTACTTGAAGTTCATCAAAATTATCTGCTACAACTCGTATTGTCTTATTAAATTCTTTAATAATATTATAATTTATTGAATATTGTGCATCCATCTGACGTGCAATATTATTTTGGTTATTCTTTAAATCATTCAAGATTTGATCATATTTTTCACCATCGTATGCGTCTAAATTTCCTGAAATAAATTTAACAATAGATCCTAGTCCATTAACTAATCCTCTTTTTGTTCTAACATTTTTGAAAGTTATTATTTCTAATTTTTCATTTATTACATCTTTAGTATGATTAATGAATTTAAAATAGTTTAACATGTCTCTTAATTTATTTCCATTTTCAGTGACATTTCCTATATCAGTATACAAACTTAAATTACATTTTTGACAATTCATATAAAAATAATACAATACATCATTATAATAAAGTTCTACATTATTTAATTGATTAATGAATTCTTCTAACTTAAAATTATGTACAAAAGTGTGATACGACGTTTTCAATTTGGCTAACCCTAAATCTGGTATGATTCCAACATTTTTTGTTATTTCTTTAATTTCTATTCCTTCTGTAATTGTCACATATCCGAAGATTGTGAGGTACCTGGAACAACATTTTTATAATTAGATTTCTTTCTAGGTCGTTTTATATTAGAAAGGTGGATCTTTCCTTTTGTATTATGATGTCTAGCTTCGATTTGTGCTGTTTTATTTTCTCTATTAACAGAGATTAATTTTTCTTTGTTATACTTGTTTTTGGTCTTGCTTTGTTTTTGAACTGTCTTAACATATACTTCTTGGGGTATATTTTCAGGTAAAACTTCTCTTGTCTTATTTCTTTTATTTACCGTATTTTCCTTATTCTTGATACTAATCTCTTTTATATGATCATACAATTTCATTGTTTTCTCTTTATGAGAGTTTACATAATCACTAATTATTTTATTTTCCAAGTTCATCTCTAAAATTGAATCATTATTAATATGTCCATATAAAACTTCATTGGGTGTTAACTTTGTCACAGAATGTATGGAATTGTTGTATGCAATTACAGCAAATTTTACTTTCCCTGATATTGATTCTTGTTTAAATTCTAATTGATTATTTAATAATCTAATATGTTCGATTATCGTTGAATGTACTCTTTCACATAGACCATTACTTTGTGGGTGTTGCGTACTAACGTAGTGTATTTTTATCTTATGCAAATCCATCAGTTCTTTAATAACTCTGTTATTGAATTCACATCCGTTATCAGATATGATGACAGATGGGATTTTGTATGTGGCAAAATGATTTAATAGTTTATCACATATCTCAGTGGCTTGTGAGCTTGATATCTCATAAAGCTGAACATGTTTGCTAAATGAATCGATGACTGTAAGAAACTTACTCTTATCAAATGTGACTGTGTCTATTGATAAAATTTCTAATGGCTTTGATGCTGTAGGTGTAAGTGATAATTCTGTTTTTAAAGGGTTTCTTTCATACTTGGTTTGCAAACAAATATCACATTCATTAATATAAATCTTGCACACTTTTATTAATGTTCGGCCAATAATATAGCCTTTTAATTTGACTACAAGTCTCGTTTATTCCACGATGATTAGTTTTGCTAATGTGGTAGTTATTAATTATCTCTTTGATTTCTTCTGAATCTAATATATCTAGTAATTTTATTTTATTTCTAACTAAATTTAATTCAGATCTCATAAAATTTTTAGCCATGCAGGTTACAAATTGTTCATAAAAATCCTGTTCAAAATATAAATTATATCTTACTCTTGGTACAAGGTATGCTTTTACAAATTCTATTACATCTTTTTCAAAATTGGTTTCAGATATTTCTACTGGTAATCTCATCTTAGTAAATCCAAATAATTTTTTAATTATAACTTTCTTTGGATTGTTTTTCACAAGTGATAGGATTATTTGATTCTTACCAAAATTAACGGGTTCTTCTGAAATCGGTATTTCAATAAAATTTGTACATTACCATTATAATTTGAATGAATTGTTTGATTGTCATCTTCATCTACATTTACAATTATTGATTCATTGTCTTCCATTGTTAAAGGTTGAAATGCTGGTTCTTCTAAATCATCTAATTCTGGAAAATATAACTTAGTAGAATCTTTTATTATTTTCAATTCGTCTTCCTCCTTCTCATTATTAAGACATAGTTGCTTTTCTGTAATATTCAATTGTATTCTAGACAATGCATCTACATTTTGATTATTTTTTCCTTTTTTATACTTAACTTCATAATCATATTCCTCTAATTTTAATCTCCATCTAAGCAATTTTGAAGTGGGTTCTTTCACCGAAAATAACCATTGTAGTGGTTTATGATCCGTATATACCGTAAATTTTTTTTCCATATAGGTATGGTCTAAAATATTGAGTTGTCCAAACTATGGCTAATAATTCTTTTTCTATTGTTGAATAATTACATTCACCATTGTTTAGTGTCCTGCTAGCATAGGCTATTGGTAGATCTTTACCGTTAGTTTCATGACTTAGTATTGCGCCTAGTGCAAAATTACTCGCGTCTGTAGTAAGAATGAATTTTTTACTAAAATCTGGATATTGCAATATTGGCTCATTACACAATATTTTTTTAGATTGTTCAAAACAGTTTAAATATTCTTGATTTTCTATATAAATTTTTTCTCCCTTTTTTAATCATTTTGTAAACGGTTTAGTTAGTTTGGCAAAGTCCTTAATGAATTTCCTATAATATCCAATTAATCCTAAAAAACTTTTAATTTGTTTTACTGTTTTTGGAATTGGGTAATTTTTTATTATTTTTACTTTTTCTGGGTTTGGTTTTACTCCATTGGGTGTTACTAAATGGCCTAAATGTCCTACTTCCTTCCGTAAAAATGTTTTATCCATTTGAATTTTAAAATTAGCTTTTCTTAACCTCTCAAAGACTTCTTTCAATCGGTTAATGTGTTCTTGCAGGCTGGTAGAATATATTATAATATCATCTAAGTACACAAGACATATTTCATTTTGTAAACCTCTTAAAATATTATTCATTACTCTTTGGAATGTTGGTGGGCTGTTCTTTAGTCCAAATGGCATTCGTAGAAACTCGTAATGTCCATTTTCAGCAGAGAAAGCGGTTTTTTCAACACTATCTTGGTCCATTTCTATTTGGTGAAATCCATTGGCTAAGTCCAATGTGGTGAAATATTGGGATCGTCCAAGTTTATCCAAAATATCTGTTATGTTGGGTAACGGATACTTGTCATCAATTGTTTTGGAGTTTAAATTCCTAAAGTCTATTACCATTCGAAACTTTTGTTTTCCAGATGCATCCATTTTCTTTGGTACAATCCAGACAGGTGAATTCCATGGTGATTTGGAATTTCTTATTATCTTTTGTTTTAACATATCTTGAATTTGTGTATTGATTTCTTTTTTATAAATTTCGGGATATCGGTAACTTCGAGTGTAAACTGGAATTTCATCAGAAGTTCCTTCTAATCATGTGTTTGTGAATGTTAAATCATTTCCTTCTTTATAAAAAATATCAGAATATTCTTGTACTAATTGTTCAATTGCGTTTTTTCTTCTAAATTCATTTGATCTGTTCTTATTTTTGAAAAATCTAATTTATTATCTTCCTTTCTTCTTCTTATTAAATTACAATTTGAATTAATTTTCATATTGTTAGTAGGCCTATTGTAAATTTCGTAATTATTTAAGGATTCTAATTTTAATGGTTTTGGGTTAATCTTAACGTCTTTCATTGTGGTATTAATTATAGGACACAATGTTTTTCCGTTCTTTACTTTTACTAAACACTGTGGGATTTCAAGTCCTTTATCATAAACGTATGGCATGATGCCTTGGCCATTTTGAATATTGTTAACCTTCAGTTCTATTATCCTTTTACTTCTTGATTGAATTAAAAAGCTCTTTATTACTTTTTTCTTTTCTTTAGTTATTTTTAAGTTCTTTACATTGTTCTTATTGTCATTAGGAAGTTGTTTAATTTCAGATTTTTGTTTAAATTGAAATTTTTCTGTATCAAAATACAATATTGGTAGTGTCATATTTTTTGTATTCACAATATTATTCACTAAATTAATGTTTAATTCTAATTGTTTCATATTGTCGAGTCCTAGTAACAAATCAAAATTTGGGTGAAAGTTGAATAGATAAAATTTTATTTGTTTTTCTCCTAATATTGGTAGTTGACAACTATATTTTTCTCTAGATTCGCCATGTGCAGTAGAAACAATAAATGGTTCTGGGTTTATGGATTGTTTATATAATTTAAAAGCCAAATCTTTATTTATAAATGATTTTGTACTTCCAGTATCTATTAAGATTTTTAATTGAGATTTTGGGTCATATATGTAAGGTAAAACACTATCTTCAATGTTCATTATGTTAAATTTCCTTCTACATTGACATGTCATAAAAAATTATTATTTTCTTCCTCGCAAGTTTCATTGTTTACGTTTACATTTTTAAATTGTTGTTGAATTTGATCTAACTCACAGTTTTCATTTATTTCCGATTTTGTTTCATAAATTACTTCTTCATGATCACAAAGGTTTTCATCTAAATCATCTTCAGCGGTTATTTAATACATTTTTGTATTTTTTATTGGTGATTGTCTAGTGGAAATACTCATTGGAGTAGGTTGATACTGTTTAGGTGGATATTGTTTAGGTGGAAAGTTTGGTTTCTGCTTATAATCAATAAATTTATTTTGTCCTGACTTATTTTGGAATTCTTGATATGATGTTGGTTTTTGTTGATAAATTTTATTTATTGGTCTTTGTGCTTGAATTACTTTTTGAACTACAGGTTTATTATTTGGGAATGATTTATTAGTTTTCTTAAACTGAAAGTCGTTCGTTAACATATTTAATGCGTCTTCTAAACTTAATGGATTTTTAGTTCTCATTAAACTGCCTAGAGGTTCTTGAAGACCTCGTAATGCTAATTTTCTTACGTATGTGCAAAGTACGTCTCTTGCTGTCGGTTCTTTGTTAGTGAAAAATGCTATTTGAAGATTTAGAATTTTTTGAATTTTCTCGTAAAATTTAAAAGGTGTTTCATGACTTTCCTGTTTTAGTTCAGACATTTCTAAATTCAAAGTAAAACAATCTCTTTTGTCTAAATATGTTGTTAGTAAGGTTTGTCTAACGTCGGCCCACAAATAAGTATTGGAATTAACTACTATTTCTAAGGCTTGACCTTTAAGTTTTGATAGAATTGACGAAAACAGATATTCGTTTTGAAAATCTTCCGGATTTTCGGAAACATAAAATTTATTTACAACTTTGTCACAAATTGATATGAATCGAGACAACATTGTTGGATCGCCTGAATATTCGGGTATCATTTCTAAGTACTCTTTTCTTAAAGTAGGTGTACTACTACCGTGTGCCATGATTAATATTATATTATATTAACAGTTATTAATAATTCTTATTTCTAACAAGTTCTTACTTTTAACACAACTTATACAAAAATTTAATTAAAAGATATAGTTATTTGTATTTAAAAATCTTATTCTTTGAGATTTGATTAAAATATTTACAAATAATTAAAAACAGTAATATTATTACTTTTAATAATTAATATTTTATTAATTATTGTATTTTATTCAATATTTTTATTTAAATAAACAAAATTTATTTGTTTTTATATTTGTAATTTCTTTTGAAATTAAATTATTTCTTTTCTTTATTTTGAAATATTTTTGCTTTAATCAACTTACAGAGTCCATAGAGTTTTGCTCATTTTTTGGTTCATCTGAAGTGGCTGATTTTCTTTCTGAAGATCCGTTATCTTCTTTTGTTGTCGTGAAGATCCGTTGTCTTCTTTTGTTGTCTTGACGAGATGCCCTCGTACTGGACGTTGACGAAATGTCCTCTGCCTTGTTGGATCCGGTTCTTGGTAAACGATTGAGATCGACGATTTTTAAGGATCTTGCGTTTTCAGGAGCAGTGTTATTCTCCAACGAAGCTATTTTGTCTTCTTCCAACGTAGTTTTCTCCTAAAAATCTCCAAGTGGTGTCCTACCGACTGCGCCAGTTACGCTACGGTTTCGTAACGTTGGGTTTTTAAAAAATGTTCTTTTAATTAAAAACCTTTTTATTTATTTATTACATGAAATATTTTGAAAACATATAACAATAAATTTACATATACAATTCATGTACGTTGAAATAGTATATGGAGCTTGCTACATCGATGTTAACTATACCTAGGTGAAGCTAAGACTAATGCTTGAACACGGCTATAGCCCTAAAGAAAACTATGCTTAATTTGCTATTCTAAGATTTCTATTACTAACATAAGCATAATTATTCATTACAGTTACAAAATTCGTTATATAACTTACATGAATAGTAAAGCGAAAGCTGGATAACATGAAAGAATGCAATGACGGAAAATTTAAGTACTCTAGTTTAAATTAAACGTTACACGTATCTCAGAAGCAATAAATCCATAGATCCTTTAATTTACAATACACTGCTGATGAAACTTTCTGAGGCGTAGCTAATACAGTAAAATTAATTGTAAAACATAAATACCAAGGTTTTGAGGAACAGGGTTCAAATTATATTATTTGATTTTCATTATTTAACAAACTCTTTTAGATCTAGTTTTTAGTTTCTAAAGATTGTAAATTGATCACCAACCTTGCTAGCTACTTCTTTTGTCACTATGTTCGTATATGGTTCTTCACAGATTTTAACGAAGGATAAAATCCACGACTTATCTGGATAAATATTACTGAAATTAAAATCTCTACTTGAAAATTTTGAAATTTACAAGACAACGAATGTTTACAGTCTCGTTACATACTTTAACATCATTCAATAGTGGTTTTTATTCTAATTGGCTTCTCTATGATAAAAGTTTGTAGAATTATTTAACATCCTTTATTAATTTATTGGTCAATTATATGTTAAAATAATTATATTATGTCAACATACATCACATTACTAAACAAAACCTAAATATTACATAAAATAAAAGGTAAATAAATAAATCGTGTAAGTTAGATTATTTTATAACGTTTTACAAATTATTTTCCGAGGATTTTCGTTCTTTCTGAAGTAGTACTGATTTCAATGTCTATTGAAATTGACTATCAGCATGGGGATCCTCAGCTTCGTTAAGGTTTCTTTGAAAACGAGGAGATATTAAACCTAATATAGAAAGGGCAAACAAGCCTATCAGGAGGAATAGAATAGACGGTCTTGGTAGAAGAACCGTTTAACAAAGATGGGAAGACAGGCCAGAAAAGCCATAGAAACCTGGAAGAAGGAAGATTTCGCTCCCACCACTAGGACAACCTGGCGAGATAAATGACCCACTGAGAGCTGTGATTAACATAGTAGGGCAATAGTATGATGGTACGTGCGAACACTAACTCAGAGCAAATTACCAGAAGATGGCAGGACAAAACCATTTGAGAAAATAATCCCGAAGGCAACACAAATGTTTCTTCTGGGGCATTGTAGACTCCTAAGGGACAACTTAGAAGGATAGAATAGGATATGATGGGATATGTAGATGTTGCAATGAGAGGAGATATTGGGAATTAGGTTAGTTTTAGTTAGAAGATAGATAAATGAAAATAATCTTATAATCAGAATGGAGACCAACTGTTGCGAAAGACAAAAATGAATCAATAATTATGATGAAATTTAATGCTTACGTTACAAATGCAGTCAACGTTACAAACAAGAGGGGGCTATATAAGCTCTTGGACAAAAGGAGACGGAGTCTTTATATCACATGAGGAATCGCTGCTCTAGGGGTGTTCGGAAGATAGCCATACATGGCGAGGAAGAGTCCAGAGAGCCCGATAGTTCGAGAAAGCAATGTTGGAAGATCTTTGCAAGAAAAGTGAGCAAATCATTGTGTATTGGAAAATTGTAATTGTTTAATAGTAAAAGTAACAAGTATAATCATAATGGTTGAACCATTCTGGGTTTATATTTCATATTGTAGTCGATTGGATACAATTTTAAGATTAGGAGAGATAAGATAAATATTGTTACGACATAAATAGATATATATTTATTGTGATTGTTTGAATAATTAAAATTAAAGGGAATCTTGTAAAACTGAACTACTGATGATTGAGCATAATGAACCCAGGCCTAATAAAAGTAACTAAATATCCTAATAGAGGAGAACCCACTCGTCTATTAACCGAATGTGGTGCAGTAATTTATACATAGAAGAGCTAGAATTCAAGGAGAGTACCAGATTGTTGAAGAGGAGATATTTATCCTTGACCCCTTTCATGACCTGAACTACCTAAAAAGTTGGCATTGGAGTCGATTCTATATTCCACATTTTAGAAAAAGTAGGTGGAGCACAATAGATATTTAGATATCGGTGTGCATTTCAACACCACATTACGACTATTACTGAACAATGTACAGTAATGGATCGAATACGTAATGAACCAATAAAGAGATTAGTAAATATTTATAATAAATTATAAATAAATTTGTTGAAAAATACAACATTAAAAATGAAACTAATATGTTAAAAACATAACTTTATAACTTGAAATAAATAATATTAACTCTATTTTCACGTTTAGTTGGTAGTTTACGAAATCCAAAGTGTGGGTGTGCAAGAAATTTAATGTGCACGGTTTGTTTTAAAGTAATATGGTTATTCTTATGAGTTAAACGTAAGTATTATCGGGGGGGGGGGCTGTTCCTAACAGATGTATACAACCATACCACTGTCTTATTAAAATATAATAAAAGTAATGTAATTATCATTTTAATAAAACCAAAATTATATAATGTAAATATTACATACTAATCATATATGGATATGTTGAAAAATGATACTTTATGCTGAAACAGTTGAAAACTGTCAAACGTTGTAATGATTCACTCTTTTCTACGAATATTATTTTCACTTTTATTTACATAAATGTGTTTAAAATTAAAAAGTATTGTTGGCAGAAGTATGACTGTAAGTGCTTCATTGATAAATCCTGGGAACTGTAACATTAAGCACATCATCGTTCTGATATTTTGTCACTTATGTAGTTATGTAGTTGCACAACAATATATATATATATATATATATATATATATATATATATATATATATATATATTATATATATATTAGTTTAGGAATTAATTCTTTCATTGAATCAAATTGAAATTATAAAAAACAGATTTCAAAAAAAAAAAAGGTAATGTATCTCATTTTACGAAGTTGGATTGATAATAATTAATAATTAATTACTCTTCTCTCTTTAAATTCAGATTGTTTTTATTTCAATTTTATATTATTGTTGTTTTCAAGTGAAGAATAATAGTACTTCATTAAAAAACAATAATAAGATTTTAATTGTTTTTGAGAAGTTTTTAATTTAATAATTTTCTTGGAATTAAAATAATTTTATGCCGTTTATAATTTATACAATTTGACCTCATTGTTTGAGCAACATCTGTACAACAGTTAAACTTCAAATAATGTGTAACAAAATAAAATGTATAAAAGACATATAATTAATCAAAATATTAATTTTATATACTCTTGAATGACTTGTAATTTCAATTTTAAATAGGCTCTAAGTCTGTGTTGAAAATTATGTAATTAAATTATAAATTGCTTTTATAATGAAATACCCGTAGATGTGCTATCGATAGTCATTTATTTAAATTCAACTAACAAATCATTTCCGCGTTATTTATTTTGCTCACTCTTATCATATGAAAACTATTTTATTGATAGAAATAATTATAAACCTTCATAGTGAGACGGTTTGGGAAAAGCCAAAAGTCTCAAGCCAATTTAAAACAGTTTAAATTCCCGCGATAAAGCCATGTAGATGGGGGACGAGGAGGAACGATGACGTCACGCCAACAGGTGCTAGACACTGCATGTTGATTCGTGAAAAGTCACTCTGCCTCGTTTCTTATTCTATTAAAATACTAAGTTATTAAAAGAATTTAATGTTCAGTAGAATCAACCGATAAATAATATCGAAAAATAAATTTAAAAGCAATTAAAACAAAAAAGTTATTCAAGTTTTTATAGGGGCTCAAAAACCTAAAATTTGGAAAAAACTTAAATTCAAAATTCAAAAAACGTAGAGTCATAACTCAAAGGGGAACTAACAATAATCATAAATAAAAAATATGAATTAATAATAATAAACAGGTGAGAATGGACTTAGAAAGTCATTCTTGGGGAGTTTTTTGGAATTTTTGAGTTGAAGGGGGATTATTTAAAAAACAATAATAAGTACTATTGAAGAGACCACAATAGGGCACAATAATATGCACTTAGAATCAAATTTGAAAATAAAATAAGGGAGATATAATAATTACAAAAAGTAAAACTTTAAAGCCCAAAAGCGGTTAAATTTGAAGTTAAAGGGGAGAAATAACATTGTAATTATAGATATCTATTATGTAAAATTGTAAAACATCAAAGCAGAAATGATAATACATAATGGGAGAGTTTTTATGAACAAAAACTTATACGATAAAAACTTTGGGACTTCAAGGACGTATAACTCGAGAACAAAACGAGTTATGTGAAAAGTACAAACAGAGTTTTTCGTCATAGTAGAAGAGGAACAAGATTTCGTCAAAAGAATTTTGAGAAAGGACTTATCTCAAAATTTGAAAAGAAGAAAAACCAAATTTCGGGAAAAGGGCGATAACTCGCGAACGAAGCGCAGTAGAACGATGAATCAAGTTCCACAAGACCCACAAGATGGATAGGAAGAAGAATCCGAAAGGAACTTTAAAATCGGTTCGAGCGTTCGAAAGTTATAGCGAGTTGAACGAAAAAACGACCAAAGTAGAAATTTTCATGCAAAAACCTGTAAAGTGGCGCGCGCACCCTCAGTAGGAATCTAAAGTCTGAAACATCATATTGCCAACTTGGATCACAGATAACGTTGAAGAATAAATACAATAAATTATTAATTAAAAGGTGTTTTAATTAATAATAAAGGAAGAAAACTATTCATTAGTCAAAAAATATGACTAATAAAATATATAGTGTAAATATTTCAGACCAAAAGGGCCTGAAAACACGTAATAAGAAGAAAATACCTTTTTCCCTAAAAGGGAGGAAAATTGGCTCCAGGAAGTGGATTAATTCCCACGGAAAGGGAGACCGTAATTTATCTTTCGAAAGAAGGATACTTTTGATTTGGAATCGACGCAAAGTGGACGTTTCTTCTGCAACCGACTCTGAGCTGAGAGGAAAAGTCAACTGTCACTCTACTTAACTGGACTTAGAATAATTTCTACTCCTATCGAACTTCAAGGCAACTTAGAAGAATTCGAGACCAGCATTCAACTACATAGCAGCTTACAGACTCTGGATCGAAAATATCATATCAACATCAGCCTAATTATACAACAAATTCCAAATCCAACTAGAACTTCTAATAAAGTGTGAAGGTATCTTATACTTAAGGAATAATTCGCAAATATTAACTTCATTTCAAATATAACGTCATTAGGGGAATTATTAAAAATTAAATTAATTTTTATACTTCTGCTTTGGTGTTGTAAATAATTAACAATTAAATACGACTTTTTCAGTACAGGAAAAACTGTTTGTGGTTCTGTCTGAAAAGTCAAGCGTTTTTATTTTTGTTTAGAATACAGAAAATATTCCATTGGTAAATTTTGTCAAATATATAAATCGTTGTGTTGTTGTTTGATTAATTCTGTTGTTGTTAAAAATTTTATGAATTCAACATTTTAACTGTGATAAAAAGAAAAGAATATATAAATAAATCATTTCTAAATTTTGTTGTGTTTTCAATATATATCCATTCTGTATATGCTATTAACTTTGTTTAAATATAAATCTTATATGTGTGCTCTGGTAATATAATTTGAAAATTTTAAAAGTTATCATCAGAACTTAAGAGCCGATTTCTCCCAAAAGGCACGACCTTAGAGAGAGAGAGAGAGAGAGTGTTAATTTTAAAAAAGAGTCAAATAATCGAGCATAGAGATAAAATTCAGGGAATTTTGCGTAAATTAAAAGTTAGTAAGTTTATGAGGACAAGCTCATACTTACTAGAGCCAAGTTTTGCAATATCTTTGATTGAATAAAAGGTAAAAGTGAGCATCTTGGCCTTGCCCGCGCTTGCTCTGAGCAGAAAGGTGGTTCGCCCTATCGGTGGTGATCGTACAGCGAGTTTAAGAGTTCGTGGTAAATACCGTTCCAAAAAGGGAACAAAGAATCTTAAAATCGTGAGAGAGGAGCGTGGTAAGTTGCGTTCCAGTGTTGGGTGAGAGGAACCCAACGACATCGAGCGTAGCGTGGTAAGTTGCGTTCCAACGTGGGGCAAGAAGAACCCTACGAGTCGAGCGTAGCGTGGCAGTTTGTGTGTGTGTGTGTGTGTGTCTTGCAACGCACCCCCCCCCTCCTGACTTGGTCAGACGGACTCTCACGGGGACGCTCGCAAGACCCTACCCTCACTAAACACCGCGATATAGAGAGTGATTCCTTCGCAGTTTAATAGTTTTGATAAGGCTCTTGATTCTTATGTCACACAAGAATAATTTATTTTAATCAACTTATGCTAACACAGGAAATTTTACTATATTAATATATTCACTTCTTATACTAGCTTACCTTTCTTAAAACTCCAGACTCTTTTTCAAAGGGTGTGCCCTTTGGAGCTCTTTAATTCATTAACACCAAAATTTGCTCTTTTTTGAATTTTTAACTTTATACTTGGTGAGCACTTACTTTTTCTTCTTTCTAATGTAATGAGTTTCTTTGAATGGGTTAGTTTTAATTAAAATATTCAACAGTGAAATTTAACAAATTTATTTAAGAGTCTACAATTCAATTTTTACTGTGAGAAACAATGGATTTCTTTCGAATCTCTTACCACAATTAATGTCGCCTTTTCTGACAATTTATATTAAATGCTTTCTCTTTTAACAAACTGAAAATCTACTATATTAAACAATTTTAACAATAACTAAAACTAACAATTTATATTCTTATTCTAATACACATAAATATGAATCCTATTATTTATTCCTTTCAATCTGTTACTTTTGCTTTATTATTGGACTCGAATTTTATTGTATTTTATATCTCTTTATTTGAATGAATTTAAAATTGGCTTTATTTTGACTTTACTTTGTCTTTAAAATGTTATTATTTAACTTTATTGAATTTAATAATTTTGGACGTAATTCAAGTTTATTAAAAAATATTTTATTTATTAAAAAAGCTTGATTTATGCAGTACCTTGTTTTGTGGAGTGCACAAGTCCGCTCGTCCTGATTCTGAGAGTGTTAGAGGATCTTGGAGATGTTTTCTGAGAGTTGTCTAGAATATCTCGAAGTCCAGTTCTCGAAGAATCTGTTGATGACGACAAGTTCTAGAAGAATGTTTGCCGGAGTCCGTAGTGAAGATCTCTTCTACTAAGCTGTTGTAGGATGTCACGTTGTCTCCTGCAAGGCCGATCCTTTCTGTAGGCACCGTTATTAACCTGGCGAAGTACAGAGCGTTGACAATATTTTTCACGACGATTTCCTGTTCAGACTTGAGTAAAGTTGGTGATCTTTCCTGGAGCTGCTATTAGAAGACTTCCCTGGAGCTGGTACTAAACGAGACTGTCGAATTAACTTGAAGAAAGTTAACTCGTCGAATTTTAGGCCTTTCAGTGTGGCCAACCTTCACTGATTATTGTTACTGTTTTATTTCACAATTTAATTAATTTTATTTATTTATTTGCACTACGATGAACTTTCCTTGGCTTATTCTTCTATTGTTTGTCTATTTTTTCATTTTAAATTATCTATTCCTATTATTATTTGTTATAATTAGTTTAATTTCTTATGGTGGATTTGTGTTGAAGTTGGTAACTTTCCCTCTCCATGCGTCTACTGCCTACTCTGCGCACGACGTTCAAGACAAGTTGATTCCTGAAATTTATAATTTTTTACTTGCGAATTCTTCTTTTCTTCATATATCCCTTTCGCTTCGCTCGATCTTCTTCTGGTTGATTTCATTTTGAAGCCCTTCTTTCCCTGATGATTTTCCATCTTCATTTGTAGCGATACGACATATATTTTTTCTTTTACGGAGATTTGAAAATTTCGTAAGTTTTCAAAATTTAGTTTTTCCAATTTTGGAAATTTTGAAAATCTTCTTTTTGTAAGTTGTTCCTCTGATGCTGAAAGTTCCAAAACTGCTTTCCTCTTCTTCCTCGCTTCTGGGTTTCACAAGTTACGGTACTTTCTGCATTTTTGGTTATTTATTATTTAATTACTTTATGGTCTTTTATTAAATTTTGATTTCGAGTCTTATTTATTTCTAGTTTATATTATGGTTATGCGTTGTTATTATTAGATTTTGGAATTTCTTTATTTTAAGGGTTTTTTATGTTTTATGACGTTTTATTATGGCTATAACTTTTTTATTATTAATTTGACGAGTTTATTCTCTTATTATTTATTATTAGGTTTTCCTAGCTCTACACGATTATATCATTTTAATTTAAGTTTTCGGATTTTGATGTTTTTTGCATTAGAAACATATGGACGAATTCCTGTTCAATCCGGAACGCTAAATATTTCCTGTCAAGGCGCGTGACCTTGGCTTGGCTAACTTACATATTCCCTTTAACTTTACATGTGTTATTTTATATTTTAG
The DNA here is from genome assembly GCA_963513935.1 of Aphrophora alni. Classification (NCBI taxonomy): domain Eukaryota; kingdom Metazoa; phylum Arthropoda; class Insecta; order Hemiptera; family Aphrophoridae; genus Aphrophora; species Aphrophora alni. The sequence goes on along the minus strand of OY740765.1, from coordinate 140,532,217 downwards.
AAATGTTTTTGTCATTTCTACAATTATTATTTGATTTAATTGAAATTTTGGAATTTATCTATTTTCCAAAATTGCTCCTTGCAGGCGGTTCAATTAAACCGTTGCAAATTCCCCTCTCAAAAACTTAAAATTTTGACATTGAAATCCCTTTTTTAGATTTTAAAATTTTATGTTCCTCAAATCTTTCTATTCTCTTTACATATTTACTTCCTTTCTATTTAAAAAACATAATTATCTATATAACATGAAATTTACTATCTATAAAACAATCCTATTTCTAACATAAATGATTAATTGGTGACATATATATTTTTCAAAAACATGGTAATAAACATGACATATTCATATGAAAACAATCCTTATTTTATACAAATACATATATATTTTTCATGTTCGATAGTTCATTTCGTCTCTCTTTCATCTGAAACAGTCTATTTAGCATGATTATACATAGTTATACACATTTACACTTTATCCTAACTTTTTTAAAATTATAAATTTTGACACAAATTTAATCACTTTTGCACTAAGGTAAGTTACATAAATCAAGCCATCCTTACTTTTAATTGATTTCGCGCTAGGTTAGATTACGCCAAGTAACAGATTGGAATTCCTTTGAATGTTGACATTTCTTGTTTCCGTTATCGCTATAACGAAAGAACCCCTCTCTACCTTAATTACTGTACAATTTTCATGTCTTCCGGATGCTTGTTTATTTAGTAACTGACCTACGCAACTTGTCCCAATTCTCCCCCTCGCTTTTATCGAAACAGCTGGTTTTTATCTACCGTTGCGATTTATTCTGAACTTTATTCCTTTTGGATTTATTACATATTATTATGGACGATGTTTATGATTATGAATTTACGAATTTACCTATTCTACTTTATGTTTACTATTATTTTACTATCCTAACCTTTATTACTAGTTTTTAACTTTACCGTTGGTTTATTTTTTATTTTTAGTTTTACGAATACGTTTCCCTTCCTTTTTAACTTAAATTTATTTTTCCCCTTCCTTTTTTGACTATGCTTTACTTTTGTTTTGAATTTAACCTTTTTGGTTACATCTCGATTTTTGAACTTTTTTGTTTCGTTCGCTCCTAACTTATTAAGGTTTGGGTTTGATTGACTACTGGACTCCCCTTTTGGAATTAAGCTCAATTCGAACTTAAGTATGTTTACCATTGATCCCTTCATTTTTGCGTGGTCTCCATTTTGTATTTGGTGCTTAAGACTTACTTCTTTATTTACGACGACTTTGCTTAGCCCTTGTACGAATAACTCACGACTCTGAAGCTTTTTTGGATATAGTTCTTCCCTTTTCTCGCTCGCTTCGCTCTTCTTCCTGCTTCTTCTTGGATAGGTTGCTCCACTTTTAATCTCTTTTTGGATTTTAAAGTTCCTTCCTTGAATTGGCATCCTCCTTTCGACCGTGTTTTGGTTTCTAAGGTTTATCTCCTGTTTTCCTTTGAGTTCAAACTCCCTTCCCCTCTCTAAGTTTCCCCTTCTCCTGTTCCTTCCTGTATTGTCTCGTTCGGTGTTGTCGGCTTCGGTTTTTTCTTTCCTCCCGTCACGTTTGTTGTTTACACGTCCTGTTTGGTCAATTCTGGTATTTTCTCCCCCTTTGTCACGTTCAGCTTGGTCACGTTCGGTTCCCCCGTTTTTTACTTCTACACTGGGTAATGTAGTAACATATAACGCCCCATTCGCTCGCATTATAGTATTTGGACCTCCTATATTGCTACTTTGATTTCGCAATTTCCGTACACAGATTTTAGCTGACGGTTGTTCTATGTCCAATCTATTTAATAGATTGGTTTTTGAAGTTACTTTTTTAGCTTCTTCGATGAAATTTATTTTTCTGTTTTCCCCTTCTACATTTATTATTACGTATTTTTCCTCCATATTAATTTTCGCGTTTAACTCGAATAGGCTATTACATCCTAATATACCTAAACTAGTTAACTTTGGTACTACCAGAAAATTTATATCTACTACTCTGTCGTTAAATTGCACGGGTATTGATACTTGTTTTGAAACTCTTTGTTTTTTCTGTTTAATGGCTGTTACTACTTCGACGTTATAAACTGGTAATTCTAAAAATTTGTTTCCCCGTCTTTTTAACTCCTCCAAATATTCAGCTTGTATACACGACCACTGCGCTCCCGTGTCTACTAAAACTTTTATATTTGTTTGATGAATTTTGACGTTTATTTCCGGACATTTTTCTAATAATTCTGTTTGAACGTTGATATTTTCGCCTTCTGTCATTAACTCTTCCCTAATATCGCATGAAATGTTTTGTAATTTCCCTACTGATTTTAATGTTGGATTTTTAATTTTTGAAAAGTTTTCTAAAGGTTTCTCTGTTTTGATTTTATTTTTTACATTTTGATCTGCGGCCCCGAATCCTGTCTTTGCCTGTAACCGTTTTCTTTTGCTTTTTTCCGGGACCTTATAACCTAGTTTTTTGGACTGGGTCTCGGATTGTTAGGTAGTGTAGGATTGGGTTTTTGGTTACTTTGGTTTTGGTTTGTTTGCGGTCTATTCCCATAGGATCTAAGGTTAGGTGTTCTAGGATAGGTTTGAGAGTCCATGGCTCCTGCCATTTTCCTATCAAGGTTCCCCTTATACGCTGGTCTTTCTTCTCGATTTTCCCTACGTGGTTCGCCTTCCATCGTTTCGAACGTTCTAAGAAATTCTATCGCGCTTTCAACGGTTTCGCTATGACTTCCTATACTCGCAAATTGTACCTTTTGTTCAAAATGTCGCATGATTCTATTAATCATAAATTTTTCTGGGATTGGTGGATCAAGATATTGTCCTTTAGCCACCATTTTGCAAAAATAATTAACTCTTGACATATATCCTGTATCACGATATTGTCCGTTTTCAATTAAATTTCGGATATGTTGCTGGGCTTGATATCCCCAATAATTTTTTATAAATTTAACCCTAAATTGTCCGTATCTATCTTTATTATCTTTTATTACGTTCCACCATTCTATTACCGGCCCTTTTATGTGTCGTTCCACGATTTTTAATTTCTCCCCTTCGTCTAATTGTGGATCGATTTCCATGAAAATCTCTTCTATTTCGGCTAGAAATTTCATTGGACTCTCTTTAGAACTTCCCCAAAATTCGACAGTTTTATTCCCTGCTGCACCGGGTTGTACGTACACTACGCTTCTCCCAGCCCCTACTAAACTTTGCCCTATACTTGTCTGTCTCATTTTGGTTTCTAACGATTTTATATTTTTGCTTAACGTTTCGCAATTAACTTTATTTTGTTTAATTTTGTCATCCTGACCTTTAATTGTTTCCCCTATTTCCTGAATTTCCCCTTTCAAAACGACTATTTCGTCTTCGCAATTTCCGACTCTATTTTGAATTGCTTCAAAATTTCTCTTTACATCTTCTCCTAAACCGCCTACAGCTTGTATGATTTCTTCCCTACTCGCTCGTTCACTTTCTTCGCGTTCTCTTTTTTCTTCTAACTCCCTAGCTTCGCGTTCTCTTTCTTTCGCTTCGCGTTCCCTTTTCTCTTCGTTTTCCCTAGTCTCCCGTTCTAATTCCCTAGCTTCGCGTTCTTTTTTCTCTTTTTTCCTCTCCAATTCGCGTTCTTTTTTATCCGCTTCTTCCCTAGCTGTACGTTCTAATTCCCTAGCTTCGCGTTCTTTTTCTTTCGCCTGGAAATATCTCATGAACTTCTGCATTTCCGTTTCTGTTTCTTTCGGAGCTGCCATTTTTTTTATTTAGATTTATTTATTAGGTTTACTACTGTTTATTTATTTTTAAGTTTTGTGTTTTAAGTTTTAATTTTGATTTTAATGAATTTAAGCTGTTCGTTTTCAACCCTAAAGTAATTTTAACAATTTTTTGTTTGGTTACTTTCGAGCCTACGCTGTTGGACGCCACTTGCAACGCACCCCCCCTCTCCGGACTGGTTTTACAGACAGACACTCACGGGGACGCTCGCAAGACCCTACCCTCACTAAACACCGCGATATAGAGAGTGATTCCTTCGCAGTTTAATAGTTTTGATAAGGCTCTTGATTCTTATGTCACACAAGAATAATTTATTTTAATCAACTTATGCTAACACAGGAAATTTTACTATATTAATATATTCACTTCTTATACTAGCTTACCTTTCTTAAAACTCCAGACTCTTTTTCAAAGGGTGTGCCCTTTGGAGCTCTTTAATTCATTAACACCAAAATTTGCTCTTTTTTGAATTTTTAACTTTATACTTGGTGAGCACTTACTTTTTCTTCTTTCTAATGTAATGAGTTTCTTTGAATGGGTTAGTTTTAATTAAAATATTCAACAGTGAAATTTAACAAATTTATTTAAGAGTCTACAATTCAATTTTTACTGTGAGAAACAATGGATTTCTTTCGAATCTCTTACCACAATTAATGTCGCCTTTTCTGACAATTTATATTAAATGCTTTCTCTTTTAACAAACTGAAAATCTACTATATTAAACAATTTTAACAATAACTAAAACTAACAATTTATATTCTTATTCTAATACACATAAATATGAATCCTATTATTTATTCCTTTCAATCTGTTACTTTTGCTTTATTATTGGACTCGAATTTTATTGTATTTTATATCTCTTTATTTGAATGAATTTAAAATTGGCTTTATTTTGACTTTACTTTGTCTTTAAAATGTTATTATTTAACTTTATTGGAAATGACGTCAATGGGGAAGTACTCTATGTTATTATGCCACGTCACCTAACCCTACATTACACAATATTACATTACACAAAATTTGTAACTCACCAGAGATCCGACCTCTTCGAAAGTTCGACGAAAACTAACGAAATTAAGATATAACCTAACCTATAAAGCACAATACTACGTCACTTGGCCTCTAACCCAACCTCTTCAACAGCTTATCGAAGACTAAAATAAAAATGAACGACACAATGATTATATAATAATACACCACAATACACCAGATCTTTTACCGATATAGCCTTACAGGCGTTACCACAGTATATGTAAGTCTCCAAAGTCTTGCAAAGAGATATCTAATATCTGAAAAATCAGAAAATAACCCGTTAGTATAAAAATATTAAACCACTTGTCCTCTGTGTTCTACGGGGTTGGAACCGTCATCTGGTACGGTGAAGCCGTATCAGAGCCCACATTACAAGCCGGGGTAAGCAGAAGGCCTACCCCTTGTGGAAATAGCTCCAAACCAACGCTATTTCCTGTGACCGCCACTCCATTACAAAATGCGGCCCCCAAATGTTTTTGTATTTTTACTTTTTTATTTTTTTTGTATTTTTACTTTTGTTATTTTTTCTGTATTTTTACTTTTTTATTTTTTTGTGCATAGCCGTGCTATGTATTACTATGACATTCAAAGGTTTACGGGAGACTTAACTCCACGCCAGGGACCTTAAGGTTTACGGGAGACTTAACTCCACGCAGGGACCTTAACGGTTTACGGGAGACTTAACTCCACACCAGGGACCGTTAGACACACACACTCACACATTTTAGACAATCATAGTAACATTTAGCACTACGCAATGCACATTTACTATCTTTTTTATTATGCTTTGATAAAACACAATTAAAATCTACTCTCTCAGAGACTTTACACTCCGAATCCACCTCTAGCACGTTTCTGTGGAATCGTCTTAGGAATTTTGCTTTCTCTAACCCTTTAGTATATACAATAGCGAAAGGTTTACACAGTATACGTATTAAATCTTCATTATAAGTCACGCCTCCTTCTCCCCACCGTATACAATGATGATGTCTTTGTAACCAACGTGCTGTCCTTTGAGCTTTACTATTCAATACCTCAAAACTGTACGGAGGTTTAAATACAGTAACACTAAAAAAGTGATCGCTCACAATTGCAAGTTCTTTAATAATATAGTTATTGTCATTATCCATAAACGCGTGAAACTCAACCACGGCGTACTCCATGTTTAAACAGTGTAATTTCGTCGTATAGTCTGTCAGCCTCCGGTAAACTGCTAGGTACTACCTCGTCCGCGGCTAGGTTCTCATTGATGTATGCTTTCATTTCGTTTTCAATGATTATGATTATGATTATGATTTGGAATGGGGTGGAATCCTAATTTGAGAGGGATTCCCTGTACGTCAACCATTGGCTTATTGTACCCCCTGTGTGCCGTTCCTGGAAGATTAGAACCCTGTGCCTCGAACGAGGTTCAGGATTTTTTCCACCAGGTACGTATCTTCTTCATCTCCCGGTTGCTGGATACCAAAGAGCTCCCTCCTTCTGCGCTCCAGCATCCCGCAATCGAATATGACGTGTCTTGCAGACTCCACAGCCTGCCTGCAGAGCCGACAGCTTTGGTCTCCTTCGAAGACTCCCACTGTTGCAAGATGTTTCCTGAACTGGCCATGTCCAGTGATGAGTCCTACAACTCTTTTAAGCTGTAGCCTGTCTAGCTTGATTAATGACTTCGTAAGGTTAGTACTGGGTCCTTTAATCAGCTGTTTGCTTTGTGTGAGCCCGGGAGTCCTGCGCCATCTCTGGCGTTGCTTTTCTTTGGCCCAGTTGTTAACTGCGCTTTTAGCCATGCTGCGGCTGATACAGCACATAGGTTCTGGCCCAATGAAGGGTGTAGATGCTCCTTTCTTTGCGAGAGTATCTGCCATCTCATTACCTTGGATGCCACGATGACCTGGCACCCATCTCAATTCCACCATGTTTCTTGTGGAGAGCTTCTTTAGTGTTAAGAGGCAGTCCTTCACCAGTTTCGAAGTGATTTGTACTGAGTCTAGCGCTTTTAATGCTGCTTGACTGTCTGAGAGAATAAGGATTTGTCTATCTCGAAAGCCTTTTGACAATCCCAGATGGGCGCAGGCAGAGATAGCTAGTAACTCTGCTTGAAATACTGTGCAGTGCTTGCCAAGACTTACACTAATGTTTGTCCTTGGTGATGAGCTGTAAATACCATAACCTGAGTTACCTTCCATAAGAGACCCATCGGTGTACCAGACAAGAGTCCCTCTGGAGGATGCTGGTTTACTGTTTCCTTCCCAGTCTTCTCGGTTACCAAGGGTTACCGTGAAGGGTCTGTTGAAGATGTACTCGGTGTGCATTGCGTCTGGCACCATGTCTAACACCGAGTTTTTGAGTACGATGTCAACTATGTCAGTGTGTCCTGCTCCAGGCAAGCCCCTCCGCCACTCGTTAACACACGTCAGTTTGTAGGCGGATTTCCTTGCCTCCGACATTATGTAAATATCAAGAGGCAGGAGTCCGAGGAGAACCTCCACTGCAGCTGTTGGGCTACTTCTAAAGGCTCCGGTTATGCACAAACATGCAAGTCTTTGCAGGCTTGTTAGTTTGCTTCCTGCAGTGGTTTGGCATGATTTCTTCCACTATACCACCGCCCCGTATGTAATCTGGGGTCTGATCACTGCCTCATATAGCCAAAGGGCTATGTGAGGCTTGAGTCCCCAAGTGGTACCAATAAAACGTCTGGCTGTCATTAGTGCCCATTTCGCTTTATGGATTAAGTTGTCCAGATGTACGTTCCATGTTAGCTTTTGATCAAGGATTACTCCAAGATACTTTGCCGACATGGACATGTTTATCTGTGTGTTATCCATGGATATCCTATCCAGGGCTGTCAAGTTCCTCTTCTTAGTGAAGGGAACTATAGTGGTTTTGTTGGGATTGACGTTAAGGCCTTCCCTTGCGCACCACAACTTCACTCGCCTCAGATTATTATTCATGATATCCGAGACAGTGTAGTCGCTTTTCCCAATAACCAAGATTGCTATGTCATCCGCATAGCCTTGGATGTATGTTCCTGACCGGCTGATTTCTGTAAGGAGATCATCTACCACCATGCTCCACAGTAGAGGTGAAAGAACACCTCCCTGTGGACACCCTCTTGTGGTCGCGACCTCCAGCGAATAACCGAGCAGGGAGCTTTGGTTACGTCTGCTTCTTAGCATTGAATGAACCCATCTTGTTACAGCCGGGTTCACCTCTCGCTCTTGCAGTCTACGCACTATTGATCTAAAGGAGGTGTTATCAAATGCGCCTTCTATATCCAAGAAGGCGCAGAGGGCTATTTCCTTCCTTTCCAGTGCGTCCTCGATCCTGCCCACAAGATTATGTAGAGCAGATTCACAGGATTTACCAGGTTGGTAGGCATGTTGATTTCGGTGGAGAGGTGTCCCAGAGAGCACCCCCTCCCTAATGTATCTCTCAACATACTTCTCTAGTGTTTTCAATAGAAATGAGGATAGGCTGATTGGTCGGTAAGCTTTGGCATCACAATAACTTGCTTTGCCACGCTTGGGAATAAACGTAACTCTGCTGACCCTCCATGCCTGCGGAATGTAGCCGTATGCTACGCTGGCTCTGGAAAGCTTGCAGATCAGTTGGATCAAGGCGTCAGGTCCTTTCTGCAATAGTGCAGGATAGATACCGTCTCCGCCTGGTGATTTAAACGGGATAAAATTTGTTTATTGCCCATTTTAATTTAGAAATAGTGACAATTTTCCTGGCTATCTTCCAGTCTGCCCGGGATGCCCTTGGCCAAGAATTGTCCCCAGCTAGACTTAGACCGCCGTCTGTATTGTCACTACTTATGTTACCAGGGAAGTGAGTTTCAAGTAGTAACTTGAGCGTTTCTTCCGCTGTTTTAGTATACTCTCCTGTTGGTTTCCGCAAGGTGCCTACAGGATTGTTAGGTTTAGAAGCCATAACTTGTTGCAGTCTGGCTGCCTCCTTTAGACTGTTCACTTTGTGAGTGAATGCCCTCCAGGAATCAAGTTTGGCTTTTTTTATAGCTTTGCTGTATGATGTGAGAGCTAAATGGTACTCCCTCCAATCACCGCTCCGCTTGGATACATTAAAAAGCCTTCTTAATTGTTTTCTCTTACGGCCGAGATCCTGTGACCACCATCTTGTGTTAGGTCTGCCTGATCTCGTACGCGGAGGACAGTTATCCTGATAGCAGTCCATGATGGCGTCGCGAAGCGAGGTCGCCACCCTGTCTACATCTGGAAATGTAGCAATATCACCTTGCATGGACCCAAGTACCGTCGATAGTTGGTCCGAGTAGGACCCCCAGTCCGTCGCTCTCGGGTTCCGAAAGTGGGATTTGACGGTAGATGTTTCTAAATGAAACATGATGTATTTGTGATCTGAGAGGGAGGCTTCTGTTGAAACATGCCAGTTCCCAATCAGATTTACAATGGTTTCTGTGCAAAAAGTAATATCTATGACCTCGTTCCTGATTTTATTGGAGAAGGTCGGTGTGTTACCTACATTAACAATTTGTAAGTTATTAGACAAGAGAAAATCAAATAATGACTCACCCCTTGTATTTGTATCAGAGCTGCCCCAGCCTAGGCGATGATGAGAGTTAGCGTCACATCCCACCAGAAGCTGCTGCCGCCTGACAGTAATTGACTCCACCAGAAGTTCTAGTTCTCTTGATGGAGGAGGAGTTCTGGCGTCATAGGGTAGGTAGACGGAGCTAAAAATTGGACCATCATTTTCCTTCCCGTTGCGCCAGTGTATTAACACCGTTGTGATATCTCTGGAACAGAAATCCATTAGGGGCAAGCATTGCAAACCTGACCTTACTAGTATGCAGGTTCGGTTGTTATTAATATTGTTACAGTATATGAGCTTACCTTTTGCATCTCCTAGCCCGGCAATCCGGCCTCGGTGGAGCCAGGGCTCCTGGACCAGTGCTAGGTCGATGTTGGACCTAATGAAGGTTTGACAGAAGGAGGCCGAAGCCGCCTTACTGTGGTGCAGGTTTACTTGCAGGACCCTCAGCATTGTCTCTTCCTGACAGTAAGACAAGAGAGACTTGCCAGAATCCCACATGCGCCTTATACCCTGCTGCTTTGATAGCTGCAAGGGAGAGATCATCTACTAGGAGAACAAAGGTACGACCTTTCGGGTCCTCTTTTGTTGCTAGAGTTCTCCACTCTCCGACCCTAAGGCTCAAGTTTTGTTTGCCAAGCAAATCAAGGATCCTTTCAGGAGACTCTTCCAGCTCAGCAGGTGCTCTGAAGAACACCTTAGTGGCCCGAAGAATATCCTTCTTATCACCAACGATAAGCTCGACATCCTCACTGTCTAATGCTGGAGATGGTTTTCATCAGCCAGGATTTGCTGCTGAGATTAGAGCACGAGATTATTAGTGCTCCTTTCTCCATATAAGAGCCTGAAAAGACTGGATATGACCCGTCTTCCAGGCACTCAAATTTTGCCATGATGGCCTTTTGGACGGTTCTGCCCTGTTCCTCGGAGAGCTTGTCTTCGGGGAATCTTTTGGGCACAACTGCCATTTTTGTAGAGGCTAGAGCTTCCCCAAACGAGGTTCTGGGTTGCGCCGATTCGTTTTCAAAATAAAATAATTCAGAAATACGACGTGTCACAACAGGAATAGACTCTTCAAACGCCCCCCACTCCGACTCGCTCAAGGTTAAGGTTCGTCGCTCATCGTTAAATTTAACATAACGATTACCAAAAATAGATTTAACCACAATCTCGCCGCAGCTCAAGGTGAATCTACGATTATTTTTTTCACCAAGAGCAGCAGTAATGTGAGAACCTTTAAACAGTAGTAATACTTCATTAAACAACTCTTGTGTAAAAAACACAAAATTCTTACCACCATGTATAAGCACACCGATTTCACATCCTGTATGTTGAAATAAACCAACTGATACGAATTTTGAACATTCTTTATTTAAAAAATGTACAGTCTTTAAAAAAACCCCGAGTTGAAGGTTAGGTATTTTTATGAGCTCGTCAATATCCTCCACGGTGGAGGCGTTCACATTTACGTCCGTACTCGTTGACTCCATGACTACAAATAACCTTTTTGAATGAAACTCGCACCCTATGTACTTCCCCCACCCTTATTTCCCCCTCCTCCTCAAATACAATTCCACCGTTAATTATATCCTCAAATTCTTCAATAAATATATGTTCCTTCTCATCACCAACAAGATGGTATAGTATGAGAGGAAAATCGTGTAACCTCGGGTCGTCAAAATCAAATTGGTAGTATGTTAATTTACCATTTATATAGTCTTTACAAGAGGAAAAAATCCGTAAGTATCAACCACACCTACCCCACCCACCAATACGCAATCACCATAAGCATACTGACAAAGATAACCGTCATACCTATCAGTTAAATTTTCATAAACACGGCTAGATAATTGCTCCAATTCAACTATATAATTTTTATCCTTATGTGAATCATAATTGAATATTTCACACAATTCTCCGTGAAACTTTTTCGGGTCTTTACCAACAAACGAGTAAAGTTTCTCAATCAAGTCATTACATTCCTCTATTTGATCTGTAGGCACTAACCTGAAGAATGCGTAAACACTCCCTGGAAACGAATCGTATATACTCATGATGTCTCTTCACTGAATGAACAGGTTCAAACATGAACAGTTTTATATATCAACGACCGCGCATGTGCAGAAACCAAATATATGATGTCAGTATACAACAATTACACATTAACTTTTTTAACGTTACCCGAGAGGAGAGTATATACAATATGTGAGTCATGTAGAATGAGACAGTAGGCTGAAGTATTTGCAGGTATATTTGCGGAAGCCTCAATTTCCAGTCTCACATCCACAGGACCTGATTTAATAGAATCATTCTGTTTAGAACAATCAATTACAAAAATCGGAGCTTTATCCCGAAATTGGTCCAAGCTGAGATACGGAGACGGTTCCTTTCCATAATAAGATTGCAGAAATCTTGCATACATCTCATACATGATCGAAACGTCACCGTGCAAGTTGTCGTAAGAGAAATATTGTGAATTGAGATACAGTTTTACATTTGTAACATCACATCCGTCAAACAGAGTAGCATCTGCTTTTATTTTATTCTTTCTATCTTTTTGGAAGCCCAATATAACATATCGAGGTTTTTCCAGCTGATTAGCTGTCTTAACGGTCCAAGAAATTTGTGTCGATTGGGGTAATGTTGGATATTCGTAAATTTCCCAAGTACGGAAAGGTATGTGTACAGGACTGTCACGTTCTATCATTTTCAAACGTTTCAATCTAAAAGTATCGGTTACTGTTAAGTGAGGAACTCTCCAGTGTATACTGAGTATCTCAAGCTTTATGTCTGTAGCGTTGTCACTGTAGATAGCATTCCAATCAGTGGCTGATCGTAATAGTATAAGTTCTTGTTTCACATTCACTACTATCCTCTTGTAGTCCTCAAAGAACCCCATCAACAGCTTCAAAGGTACAGAGAGAGTAAATTCTTTAACCTCTTTTGTTTCACCAATACCCAACCATCCCGCGTTACCTAACTTATTCTTCTCATGTTCACGTAACGATAATAGATTTTTCATTATACTTGTAAATCCGACATTTCTCGTACGGTCCACTTCGTTAGCAGCTATCTCATATCTAATGTCATTGAATAAGAACGCTACTGCATTGTTAACAAGCTTTACAGTTGCAGCTGTACTGTCAGCCTTCGTTCCACTCAATTTACCCTTGATATGTAACAAACTTTCAAAAGGGACTGTAATAACATCCTGTTGATTTATTGGGATACGAATTTCATCGTTATTGCCATAAGTGAGGACGCATATGGTCTGTGAGAATGGTATTCAAGACCTGTGATGACGTCATCGTAATTTGCAGCACTATCTATTGCCAGTAGTTCCATTTTTAACCTTGAATCCTAACGATCTAAGAAACAGAATATTCCGTCGTGTTAACTCGGCTAGGGGTCGACTTATACTGACGTCTTTTTTATACTGACGGTCGTTAAATACGAGACCCATTCCGTCGTAAGTGTAATCTGACAGACACAGTCTCCCCTCTGAAATCTACAGGAGCACCGACCTGATCTGTTAAACTTACAGTGATATTATGAATAGTTTTTACTTTGACAGGTAAATATATTATTGTTGGTGGAATGTCCACAATCTTGTACCCTGGAGGTACTTGTGGGTAAAACTCGTGTATAACATGACACTCTGTACCGTTTTGAAATGACCCCTTCACAATATTACACTCTATACGAATCACATTCACTTTAATTACATCAACTGGTAAATCAGATTCATGTTTAGCATTAGCTACAAGGTCACCGATCTTAAAACCGAGTAATTTTCCGATAGAGTCCTCTTTAAACCGAATTAGCCTAGAACACTTTATCTCAGCTTTCAATGTATTATTGTTGGGTTTTAGGGATAATCCAACCTTTGCTGGCAATTGAGACTTGATATATCTTTCAATATCCTCGATTTCATATGAGCCAGTAGGTATACTAATGTTCAATTCAACACTATCTTTATCTTTTGGATCTTTGCCAAGGTAAAATTTATTATTAATACCCTCCACTATATTAGGGATTGAATTGTAAGTGGCAAAGTCAATGAGACCAACCTCCCACTCACCATCATCCAACTCAACTGGAGGAAAGAAATCACACGAAATTGTAGAACTATTACCACTTAAAACGATACTCATGATAGAAACTTTAGGCACAAATGTCCACACACGACTGAGTTATCGTTTTGATGTCTTTTATAGTTATAGTTAATATTAGTACCTGTACCAAAGTACCAAGTCAACTCATTTGGCGGTCTAAGATTTCCAAAACTGTCGAAATACTCTACACTATTACCCCGTTTTTTATAACACACCCAATGTGTACCTTCACCGTTGATACTATCTAGGTTTACAATAGCATTTTCATTTTTCAAAGGCTTCGAGGGAAGACTGTCTCTCATGTAGACACCTCTAAAATAAGGGATTCTTAGTTTCAAGACATATTTCTCCAAATCAATATTTGTTAATGGTCTATTTGGTAATGAATCTAACAACGTTTTTTTTTTACCTCTCCTACGCTTTTTCTTACCACCACCTTTCTTATATGGTTTCAAGTAAAGACCCTTCCCCTTTAACTGTTTCAATAGTTGTTGTACTGAACGTTTTCCCCTTTTCCTCTTTCCACCCCCTAATTTTGTTTTAGCCTTCATTGCAGCTGCTACAGCCAAAGCGGCGGAACGTTCACCCAAAGACGCGTCCCCTTCTTTAACTCTACCCCAAGCCTTTCCAGCAAGTATTTTATCAGCTCCCCTACGTCTTTCTAAATCACCGTATCTACTATATGCTATATCGTGTTCCTTACAAGCTTCGTCCAAGGGGTTCACACCTTTATCTCCACGAGCTAAACGTTTGGCAAGTTTTGTACCTGGACCGCAATAGTTGTAAGACGGTAAATGTAGTTCAACGGGTAATAAATCAATTGCTTTATTCAACACCTTATCACCTACACTTAATAACGAGGATACAAGACCACAACCTTTTCTCTTTGACTTTCGACGTTTAATAGATGTTGCTTGTTTCGCACCCATTTATATACTGATCAAAAAGGTGAGTTGCATTCTATTAAGAGTAAAATATATCCCATAGTAAGGTGTACAAGTCCTTGAGACGCTCCTCCTTCATACATGTAATTTTGAATACATCAAATATATCAGTATAAACCCCCGTCACATAACCTAAAAACTCATTGTATGCGTACACGTTATTTTCACCAAAAAAGTAAAGATTACCGTCCATATATCTGAAACCGCCACTTATAGTATTTGGTAGACCAGTGTAAAGATCGGTTATTCTGCCTTCATACAGACTTTGACGTGCACATTCATCATATCTCATAACATATGTGTTATCGTAAAATACCAAAGTCCTACCCTGATTACCATTAAGTACTGCGTTTAACCTTTTAACCTTTCTCCTCAACCAATCATCGAGTTTATACACATACTTTCTCTGTAAACTTGGGTATTCAATAAGATACACGGTCACGTTTGATACTAAAACTATATCGTTATTAGGCGCCTGATAAACAGAGGATACACCGTCAAAATTTGTTGGTAAATAATCCAGCCAGTCCGTTATCATTAAGGGTGTTATGTTCAAGTCTCTTTTAGCTTTGTCCAGATGTATTATCCATACATATTTCCCATAAAACAGATATATGTGATTATTGGCTATTAAAACTGTATTTACTTTACGTCTTATACTACATAGATCAGGAAGAGCCGTCTCTGTAGTAATGGTATTTTTTGGCCATCTTGTTGTTGTTGTGGTAGTGGTAGTGGGAGCTGTAGTTGTTGTTGTTGTTGTTGTTGTTGTAGTGGTAGTGGTTATCCTAGGAGCGTATAGTTGTTGAATACTGTTAATTGTATCTGGGGAGAGATCTATTTGATATATGTCTACAATGTTACTAGGTATAATAGAATAGCGATACATTGTGGAATTTAAAATAGGCGAATGGTGTAGGCCAAGAGCGTGTCCGATTTCGTGTAAAAGGACTGTATAGAAAGATTGATGACCATCCAAAGGTCGATTCATGCTAAAGTCCCAATTCTCATCCGTATCGAAATGAATTTCCGTTTGCATAGTGGTCGGTGTGGGTAGGGTTGCGTGTGCAAGAACCGAACCTGTACCGTCAAAATCGCTAAAACACTTTGTAGCGCCATTAACCAAATTCAAATGATCCCTTTCAGCAAAAGAAATGACTATGTTGGGTGTAGAGCTGCACCGATAAAACTTTAAATTAGAATGCCTACTCCATAAATTGAAAGCGTACTGAACAGTTTTCATTAGTTCGCGGTTACCACCACCGTACACGTACCATGAGAGCGTAGTATTACTCCATTTAAACACCCCCGAGGCATCAAGCGGATTAAACTATCGTTATAACCACAGCGGCCATATAGCGTCACATCTAGCGTTTCAGGTGTTGTACTGTAGCTGTCACTGCCGAATTCTTCAGCGAGACTTGTACAGTGACAAAACACAAAGAAGACAAATGCTCTGTTCAAAGTCATATTTACGAATGAGTTTAATCAACAAATTGTTTAGATATTTATTCTACATCCTTATCCTCTGCGCCCCATAGTGATCTCCAGTTCTTTACCCCTTCTTTAGGAATAGTTTCTTTACTGTATTTTGTTTTAATGGTATGTGCAAGTTGAATCAATTCCGTGTTAATGAATCTTTTCAAACTAGCTTCCATAAGTTCAATACCGTGAAGAAAGTTGAATTCTGCAGACTTAATAGCTTCGGCTAATTGATGGAATGTAATAGCATCCGCTGCTGAAGTACCACGAGCCACATTACAAATACGTTTTGCCTCGGCATTAAAACAGTCGTCTTTTTGATTTTTGAGTAATACGTTTGTATTTAACCATTCATAGATGTCGTGAATAAATTTTTTTAACTGTCGCAGATTGACCGCATCTACATCAGACGTACCGTCAAGTAAATCACTTATTTTCTTACTGTCAGCACTGAATATCCCTCCAAACGGGAGTAAATGCACAGTATTTTTTATAAGAAAAGCTAAATTGACCGCATCGTCCATAAATAATGGAGAGCCGATTTTTGCTACTCTTTTTTGCGCAAAATTACATGATTGGCCGTCATTTAGTGGCAGTCTATTGTCAACGTACTGTTTGTTGACAGCATCCTCTTTACCACTAGGCGTTTCTACATTAATGATTCTAGAGTTACTGGCATCAAATAAGCCCTCTCCGTTCTTTACGATAAAATTTTCCTTCGCGTATATAACGTTAACAGCATCACCATTTTCCACAGGTTTGCCTACATCTTGTATCCTATTATGATTAACAGAATACTCGGTCATAAGTTTGATTGGAATTAGGGACTCGAGATAACCTTTTGTTACGGCATCATCAACGTCTTTGGCCACGCCCAGACCTCCCAATGGTACACCCTTTGTATGGTATTTTTTTATGGTTTTGTTAAAGGTTAGACAATTTTTCTCTAGAGTTTCTAGGTTAACGGCATCTTTTTTAGTTTTAGGGTTGGCTACATTACTTAAGATTTTGCCCCTTATGTCGTAGTTTCTCTCAGGTGTAAGGTCATATCCTGTAACTCTAGACCCCGACACTGACCGAGTCTTACTAAGCTCTGAGTAACGTCCAAACTTGTCGACGCTCATTTTATTAATGATCTAATTTTTCTATTTCCAGAACCTTTTATAAACCCAGCTTCCTGTAGTTCTTCAATGATGGAGGCTATTTCATTAGCATGCCCTGTATGGCCAGCATCTAGAGAGGCCAATAAGAGTCTTAGTCGGTTACAAAGTTCATTAGGGTTGTCCCAGTATAAATATCCTCTCCCTGTGATTGTTTTAGAAGGGAATAACGGCTCTATAATGTTTCTATATTTTAAAGTTCTGTTACGATTAACTACTTCGTTCGGATTGTATGATCTCTTGTGTGCACTGGATCTCAAACAGATATCTCTATACGATTGTAAATCGTCCTCGGTATATATTTCATCATCTGGTAAACATTTAAACACCAACTCGTACAACCGGGGCGTCCCTTTATAGTGTATTCCGTCAATTATAATTTCACCATCGACCGACAACTGAAGAGTCTTGTTACCGATCGTTATAGAGTTGTCTTCGATTTTCCGTCCGTAACTGTGATCTATAATTTGACTTCTGGCGGTATCTTTCATCATTATAAGCATATATTTTCGGGCCAGTGGATGTTTGAAATTACTGTTTACCCAATTTTCAGATGTACTTTGCCCTTCAGGTGTTGACAATAGTTCCCTTACACTGGGTCGTGGTTGGTCTGGACTCTCGGCAATTATTTCGGTATCCATAAAACTAGGAGAGCCCCACACATTCCCCTCCTCCACCTCCTCTTCCTCCTCCTCCCCTCCCCTCTCCTCAGGGGTGATCTCGTCCTTAACCTCGCCTTTGACATAGGGTGTAGACGGCGACCCCTTTATTTTTGACAACTCTTTGAGTATAGGGCTGTATTGTTTATTGAGCAACACCTCTGTATAAGCTTCGCCTCCCTTAACCGTGATATCTCCGCTGTAAGGTTAGATGACGTCATGGTAATTCTATAGATCTGAAGAAACACGGATTTTTTTTTCTAGTCAAGAGGAACTTTATTATATCACCAGCTGATGCTTTCAATATGTTAGCACTCCACTGCAACCCTTTTAGGTATCCGTACGTGTCCTTGTCAAAACGAGGAATGTGCTCGATTTTGTCAGTACTTTTAAATATAAAGGTTCGTTTTAGATTATCACGCCATTGAGCTATTTCGGCTACAAAGAGACAATCATTCTTTGGTGTGGCCTCCATAAACTTTTTCAGTTTAGCTATAGGCTGAACACTGTGCTCATTAAGCAGATACGAGTTTAATAATAAAAATTCGTCCAAATTTGAGCCCGTATATTTCATCCAAGACTGTAACAATTTTTGGTTAGTTACAGTATAATTGATACCGTCAAAGGATAGCCCGAAATGAACACATTGTTGAGGTACTGTAGGTAAGGCTTCCTTAAGAAACTCTACAGTGAACAAGCCTTGAGCCTTATTGTTTAAAGCCTCAAACTGTTTACCTCTGGTTCGTTTAGGTAGGATGGGGGGAGGACCGAACTTTACATTGTAACTAATGTCGATACAGCACTTTGTCTTTAAGGCCATTCTATATAGAGCTATAGGCCCACGTATAGGTATAGTTCTCTCTGTGACAACTACACATTTGGAAGTGAAAGGTAAGGAGCTTCCATACTGTAACATATTCAAATACGCGTTCATATATCCCACCCCTCCGTTCATATATCCCACCCCTCCGAGGTTATTAAAAAAATATATCGGGCTATACGTCAAGGCGAAGCTTATACAGAGGTGTTGCTCAATAAACAATACAGCCCTATACTCAAAGAGTTGTCAAAAATAAAGGGGTCGCCGTCTACACCCTATGTCAAAGGCGAGGTTAAGGACGAGATCACCCCTGAGGAGAGGGGAGGGGAGGAGGAGGAAGAGGAGGTGGAGGAGGGGAATGTGTGGGGTTCTCCTAGTTTTATGGATACCGAAATAATTGCCGAGAGTCCAGACCAACCACGACCCAGTGTAAGGGAACTATTGTCAACACCTGAAGGGCAAAGTACATCTGAAAATTGGGTAAACATTTATTTCAAACATCCACTGGCACGAAAATATATGCTTATAATGATGAAAAATACCGCCAGAAGTCAAATTATAGATCACAGTTACGGACCGAAAATCGAAGACAACTCTATAACGATCGGTAACAAGACTCTTTAGTGGTCGGACGATGGTGAAATTATAATTGACGGAATACACTATAAAGGGACGCCCGGGTTGTACGAGTTGGTGTTTAAACGTTTACCAGATGATGAAATATATACCGAGGATGATTTACAAGCGTATAGAGATATCTGTTTGAGATCCAGTGCACACAAGAGATCATACAATCCGAACGAAGTAGTTAATCGTAACAGTACTTTAAAATATAGAAACATTATAGAGCCGTTATTCCCTTCTAAAACAATCACAGGGAGAGGATATTCATACTGGGACAACCCTAATGAACTTTGTAACCGACTAAGACTCTTATTGGCCTCTCTAGATGCTGGCCATACAGGGCATGCTAACGAAATAGCCTCCATCATTGAAGAACTACAGGAAGCTGGGTTTATAAAAGGTTCTGGAAATAGAAAAATTAGATCATTAATAAAATGAGCGTCGACAAGTTTGGACGTTACTCAGAGCTTAGTAAGACTCGGTCAGTGTCGGGGTCTAGAGTTACAGGATATGACCTTACACCTGAGGGAAACTACGACATAAGGGGCAAAATCTTAAGTAATGTATCCAACCCTAAAACTAAAAAAGATGCCGTTAACCTAGAAACTCTAGAGAAAAATTGTCTAACCTTTAACAAAACCATAAAAAAATACCATACAAAGGGTGTACCATTGGGAGGTCTGGGCGTGGCCAAAGACTTTGATGATGCCGTAACAAAAGGTTATCTCGAGTCCCTAATTCCAATCAAACTTATGACCGAGTATTCTGTTAATCATAATAGGATACAAGATGTAGGCAAACCTGTGGAAAATGGTGATGCTGTTAACGTTATATACGCGAAGGAAAATTTTATCGTAAAGAACGGAGAGGGCTTATTTGATGCCAGTAACTCTAGAATCATTAATGTAGAAACGCCTAGTGGTAAAGAGGATGCTCTCAACAAACAGTACGTTGACAATAGACTGCCACTAAATGACGGCCAATCATGTAATTTTGCGCAAAAAAGAGTAGCAAAAATCGGCTCTCCATTATTTATGGACGATGCGGTCAATTTAGCTTTTCTTATAAAAAATACTGTGCATTTACTCCCGTTTGGAGGGATATTCAGTGCTGACAGTAAGAAAATAAGTGATTTACTTGACGGTACGTCTGATGTAGATGCGGTCAATCTGCGACAGTTAAAAAAATTTATTCACGACATCTATGAATGGTTAAATACAAACGTATTACTCAAAAATCAAAAAGACGACTGTTTTAATGCCGAGGCAAAACATATTTGTAATGTCGCTCGTGGTACTTCAGCAGCGGATGCTATTACATTCCATCAATTAGCCGAAGCTATTAAGTCAGCAGAATTCAACTTTCTTCACGGTATTGAACTTATGGAAGCTAGTTTGAAAAGATTCATTAACACGGAATTGATTCAACTTGCACGTGCCATTAAAACAAAATACAGTAAAGAAACTATTCCTAAAGAAGGGGTAAAGAACTGGAGATCACTATGGGGCGCAGAGGATAAGGATGTAGAATAAATATCTAAACAATTTGTTGATTAAACTCATTCGTAAATATGACTTTGAACAGAGCGTTTGTCTTCTTTGTGTTTTGTCACTGTACAAGTCTCGCTGAAGAATTCGGCAGTGACAGCTACAGTACAACACCTGAAACGCTAGATGTGACGCTATATGGCCGCTGTGGTTATAACGATAGTGTTAATCCGCTTGATGCCTCGGGGGTGTTTAAATGGAGTAATACTACGCTCTCATGGTACGTGTACGGTGGTGGTAACCGCGAACTAATGAAAACTGTTCAGTACGCTTTCAATTTATGGAGTAGGCATTCTAATTTAAAGTTTTATCGGTGCAGCTCTACACCCAACATAGTCATTTCTTTTGCTGAAAGGGATCATTTGAATTTGGTTAATGGCGCTACAAAGTGTTTTAGCGATTTTGACGGTACAGGTTCGGTTCTTGCACACGCAACCCTACCCACACCGACCACTATGCAAACGGAAATTCATTTCGATACGGATGAGAATTGGGACTTTAGCATGAATCGACCTTTGGATGGTCATCAATCTTTCTATACAGTCCTTTTACACGAAATCGGACACGCTCTTGGCCTACACCATTCGCCTATTTTAAATTCCACAATGTATCGCTATTCTATTATACCTAGTAACATTGTAGACATATATCAAATAGATCTCTCCCCAGATACAATTAACAGTATTCAACAACTATACGCTCCTAGGATAACCACTACCACTACAACAACAACAACAACAACAACAACTACAGCTCCCACTACCACTACCACAACAACAACAAGACGGCCAAAAAATACCATTACTACAGAGACGGCTCTTCCTGATCTATGTAGTATAAGACGTAAAGTAAATACAGTTTTAATAGCCAATAATCACATATATCTGTTTTATGGGAAATATGTATGGATAATACATCTGGACAAAGCTAAAAGAGACTTGAACATAACACCCTTAATGATAACGGACTGGCTGGATTATTTACCAACAAATTTTGACGGTGTATCCTCTGTTTATCAGGCGCCTAATAACGATATAGTTTTAGTATCAAACGTGACCGTGTATCTTATTGAATACCCAAGTTTACAGAGAAAGTATGTGTATAAACTCGATGATTGGTTGAGGAGAAAGGTTAAAAGGTTAAACGCAGTACTTAATGGTAATGAGGGTAGGACTTTGGTATTTTACGATAACACATATGTTATGAGATATGATGAATGTGCACGTCAAAGTCTGTATGAAGGCAGAATAACCGATCTTTACACTGGTCTACCAAATACTATAAGTGGCGGTTTCAGATATATGGACGGTAATATTTACTTTTTTGGTGAAAATAACGTGTACGCATACAATGAGTTTTTAGGTTATGTGACGGGGGTTTATACTGATATATTTGATGTATTCAAAATTACATGTATGAACGAGGAGCGTCTCAAGGACTTGTACACCTTACTATGGGATATATTTTACTCTTAATAGAACGCAACTCACCTTTTTGATCAGTATATAAATGGGTGCGAAACAAGCAACATCTATTAGACGTCGAAAGTCAAAGAGAAAAGGTTGTGGTCTTGTATCCTCGTTATTAAGTGTAGGTGATAAGGTGTTGAATAAAGCAATTGATTTATTACCCGTTGAACTACATTTACTGTCTTACAACTATTGCGGTCCAGGTACAAAACTTGCCAAACGTTTAGCTCGTGGAGATAAAGGTGTGAACCCCTTGGACGAAGCTTGTAAGGAACACGATATAGCATATAGTAGATACGGTGATTCAGAAAGACGTAGGGGAGCTGATAAAATACTTGCTGGAAAGGCTTGGGGTAGAGTTAAAGCAGGGGACGCGTCTTTGGGTGAACGTGCCGCCGCTTTGGCTGTAGCAGCTGCAATGAAGGCTAAAACAAAATTAGGGGGTGGAAAGAGGAAAAGGGGAAAACGTTCAGTACAACAACTATTGAAACAGTTAAAGGGGGAGGGTCTTTACTTGAAACCATATAAGAAAGGTGGTGGTAAGAAAAAGCGTAGGAGAGGTAAAAAAAAACGTTGTTAGATTCATTACCAAATAGACCATTAACAAATATTGATTTGGAGAAATATGTCTTGAAACTAAGAATCCCTTATTTTAGAGGTGTCTACATGAGAGACAGTCTTCCCTCGAAGCCTTTGAAAAATGAAAATGCTATTGTAAACCTAGATAGTATCAACGGTGGAGGTACACATTGGGTGTGTTATAAAAAACGGGGTAATAGTGTAGAGTATTTCGACAGTTTTGGAAATCTTAGACCGCCAAATGAGTTGACTTGGTACTTTGGTACAGGTACTAATATTAACTATAACTATAAAAGACATCAAAACGATAACTCAGTCGTGTGTGGACATTTGTGCCTAAAGTTTCTATCATGAGTATCGTTTTAAGTGGTAATAGTTCTACAATTTCGTGTGATTTCTTTCCTCCAGTTGAGTTGGATGATGGTGAGTGGGAGGTTGGTCTCATTGACTTTGCCACTTACAATTCAATCCCTAATATAGTGGAGGGTATTAATAATAAATTTTACCTCGGCAAAGATCCAAAAGATAAAGATAGTGTTGAATTGAACATTAGTATACCTACTGGCTCATATGAAATCGAGGATATTGAAAGATATATCAAGTCTCAATTGCCAGCAAAGGTTGGATTATCCCTAAAACCCAACAATAATACATTGAAAGCTGAGATAAAGTGTTCTAGGCTAATTCGGTTTAAAGAGGACTCTATCGGAAAATTACTCGGTTTTAAGATCGGTGACCTTGTAGCTAATGCTAAACATGAATCTGATTTACCAGTTGATGTAATTAAAGTGAATGTGATTCGTATAGAGTGTAATATTGTGAAGGGGTCATTTCAAAACGGTACAGAGTGTCATGTTATACACGAGTTTTACCCACAAGTACCTCCAGGGTACAAGATTGTGGACATTCCACCAACAATAATATATTTACCTGTCAAAGTAAAAACTATTCATAATATCACTGTAAGTTTAACAGATCAGGTCGGTGCTCCTGTAGATTTCAGAGGGGAGACTGTGTCTGTCAGATTACACTTACGACGGAATGGGTCTCGTATTTAATGACCGTCAGTATAAAAAAGACGTCAGTATAAGTCGACCCCTAGACGAGTTAACACGACGGAATATTCTGTTCCTTAGATCGTTAGGATTCAAGGTTAAAAATGGAACTACTGGCAATAGATAGTGCTGCAAATTACGATGACGTCATCACAGGTCTTGAATACCATTCTCACAGACCATATGCGTCCTCTACTTATGGCAATAACGATGAAATTCGTATCCCAATAAATCAACAGGATGTTATTACAGTCCCTTTTGAAAGTTTGTTACATATCAAGGGTAAATTGAGTGGAACGAAGGCTGACAGTACAGCTGCAACTGTAAAGCTTGTTAACAATGCAGTAGCGTTCTTATTCAATGACATTAGCTATGAGATAGCTGCTAACGAAGTGGACCGTACGAGAAATGTCGGATTTACAAGTATAATGAAAAATCTATTATCGTTACGTGAACATGAGAAGAATAAGTTAGGTAACGCGGGATGGTTGGGTATTGGTGAAACAAAAGAGGTTAAAGAATTTACTCTCTCTGTACCTTTGAAGCTGTTGATGGGGTTCTTTGAGGACTACAAGAGGATAGTAGTGAATGTGAAACAAGAACTCATACTATTACGATCAGCCACTGATTGGAATGCTATCTACAGTGACAACGCTACAGACATAAAGCTTGAGATACTCAGTATACACTGGAGAGTTCCTCACTTAACAGTAACCGATACTTTTAGATTGAAAATTTTGTAAATGATAGAACGTGACAGTCCTGTACACATACCTTTCCGTACTTGGGAAATTTACGAATATCCAACATTACCCCAATCGACACAAATTTCTTGGACCGTTAAGACAGCTAATCAGCTGGAAAAACCTCGATATGTTATATTGGGCTTCCAAAAAGATAGAAAGAATAAAATAAAAGCAGATGCTACTCTGTTTGACGGATGTGATGTTACAAATGTAAAACTGTATCTCAATTCACAATATTTCCCTTACGACAACTTGCACGGCGACGTTTCGATCATGTATGAGATGTATGCAAGATTTCTGCTATCTTATTATGGAAAGGAACCGTCTCCGTATCTCAGCTTGGACCAATTTCGGGATAAAGCTCCGATTTTTGTAATTGATTGTTCTAAACAGAATGATTCTATTAAATCAGGTCCTGTGGATGTGAGACTGGAAATTGAGGCTTCCGCAAATATACCTGCAAATACTTCAGCCTACTGTCTCATTCTACATGACTCACATATTGTATATACTCTCCTCTCGGGTAACGTTAAAAAAGTTAATGTGTAAATGTTGTATACTGACATCATATATTTGGTTTCTGCGCATGCGCGGTCGTTGATATATAAAACTGTTCATGTTTGAACCTGTTCATTCAGTGAAGAGACATCATGAGTATATACGATTCGTTTCCAGGGAGTGTTTACGCATTCTTCAGGTTAGTGCCTACAGATCAAATAGAGGAATGTAATGACTTGATTGAGAAACTTTACTCGTTTGTTGGTAAAGACCCGAAAAAGTTTCACGGAGAATTGTGTGAAATATTCAATTATGATTTACATAAGGATAAAAATTATATAGTTGAATTGGAGCAATTATCTAGCCGTGTTTATGAAAATTTAACTGATAGGTATGACGGTGATCTTTGTCAGTATGCTTATGGTGATTGCGTATTGGTGGGTGGGGTAGGTGTGGTTGATACTTACGGATATTTTTCCTCTTGTAAAGACTATATAAATGGTAAATTAACATACTACCAATTTGATTTTGACGACCCGAGGTTACACGATTTTCCTCTCATACTATACCATCTTGTTGGTGATGAGAAGGAACATATATTTATTGAAGAATTTGAGGATATAATTAACGGTGGAATTGTATTTGAGGAGGAGGGGGAAAATAAGGGTGGGGGAAGTACATAGGGTGCGAGTTTCATTCAAAAAGGTTATTTGTAGTCATGGAGTCAACGAGTACGGACGTAAATGTGAACGCCTCCACCGTGGAGGATATTGACGAGCTCATAAAAATACCTAACCTTCAACTCGGGGTTTTTTTAAAGACTGTACATTTTTTAAATAAAGAATGTTCAAAATTCGTATCAGTTGGTTTATTTCAACATACAGGATGTGAAATCGGTGTGCTTATACATGATGGTAAGAATTTTGTGTTTTTTACACAAGAGTTGTTTAATGAAGTATTACTACTGTTTAAAGGTTCTCACATTACTGCTGCTCTTGGTGAAAAAAATAATCGTAGATTCACCTTGAGCTGCGGCAAGATTGTGGTTAAATCTATTTTTGGTAATCGTTATGTTAAATTTAACGATGAGCGACGAACCTTAACCTTGAGCGAGTCGGAGTGGGGGGCGTTTGAAGAGTCTATTCCTGTTGTGACACGTCGTATTTCTGAATTATTTTATTTTGAAAACGAAATGAAAGCATACATCAATGAGAACCTAGCCGCGGACGAGGTAGTACCTAGCAGTTTACCGGAGGCTGACAGACTATACGACGAAATTACACTGTTTAAACATGGAGTACGCCGTGGTTGAGTTTCACGCGTTTATGGATAATGACAATAACTATATTATTAAAGAACTTGCAATTGTGAGCGATCACTTTTTTAGTGTTACTGTATTTAAACCTCCGTACAGTTTTGAGGTATTGAATAGTAAAGCTCAAAGGACAGCACGTTGGTTACAAAGACATCATCATTGTATACGGTGGGGAGAAGGAGGCGTGACTTATAATGAAGATTTAATACGTATACTGTGTAAACCTTTCGCTATTGTATATACTAAAGGGTTAGAGAAAGCAAAATTCCTAAGACGATTCCACAGAAACGTGCTAGAGGTGGATTCGGAGTGTAAAGTCTCTGAGAGAGTAGATTTTAATTGTGTTTTATCAAAGCATAATAAAAAAGATAGTAAATGTGCATTGCGTAGTGCTAAATGTTACTATGATTGTCTAAAATGTGTGAGTGTGTGTGTCTAACGGTCCCTGGCGTGGAGTTAAGTCTCCCGTAAACCGTTAAGGTCCCTGGCGTGGAGTTAAGTCTCCCGTAAACCTTAAGGTCCCTGGCGTGGAGTTAAGTCTCCCGTAAACCTTTGAATGTCATAGTAATACATAGCACGGCTATGCACAAAAAAATAAAAAAGTAAAAATACAGAAAAAATAACAAAAGTAAAAATACAAAAAAAATAAAAAAGTAAAAATACAAAAACATTTGGGGGCCGCATTTTGTAATGGAGTGGCGGTCACAGGAAATAGCGTTGGTTTGGAGCTATTTCCACAAGGGGTAGGCCTTCTGCTTACCCCGGCTTGTAATGTGGGCTCTGATACAGCTTCACCGTACCAGATGACGGTTCCAACCCCGTAGAACACAGAGGACAAGTGGTTTAATATTTTTATACTAACGGGTTATTTTCTGATTTTTCAGATATTGGATATCTCTTTGCAAGACTTTGGAGACTTACATATACTGTGGTAACGCCTGTAAGGCTATATCCGTAAAAGATCTGGTGTATTGTGGTGTATTATTATATAATCATTGTGTCGTTCATTTTTATTTTAGTCTTCGATAAGCTGTTGAAGAGGTTGGGTTAGAGGCCAAGTGACGTAGTATTGTGCTTTATAGGTTAGGTTATATCTTAATTTCGTTAGTTTTCGTCGAACTTTCGAAGAGGTCGGATCTCTGGTGAGTTACAAATTTTGTGTAATGTAATATTGTGTAATGTAGGGTTAGGTGACGTGGCATAATAACATAGAGTACTTCCCCATTGACGTCATTTCCAGTGACGACGTTGTGACGTCTTTTTGAGACGTCATAATGACGTTACTAGAGCTGACGTCAATCTGGGCTATGGTGTCCCATGGTGTTATGTGACGTCAATCTGGGCTATGGTGTCCCATAGAAATATGTGACGTCAATCTGGGATGAGGTGTCCCATAGAAATATGTGACGTCAATCTGGGATGAGGTGTCCCATAGAAATATGTGACGTCAATCTGGGCTATGGTGTCCCATAGAAATATGTGACGTCAATCTGGGATGAGGTGTCCCATAGAAATATGTGACGTCAATCTGGGCTATGGTGTCCCATAGAAATATGTGACGTCAATCTGGGATGAGGTGTCCCATGGTGTTATGCTACGTAGTATTGTGACGTAGTATTGCAGCGTGGTATTGTGACGCAGTATTGTGCTTTATAGGTTGGTTATATCTTAATTTTAGTTAGTCTTCGTCGAGCTGCCGAGGAGGGCGGATCTCGGGTAAGTTAACATTGTATACAGGGCATCTGGTTCTATCCTAAACGTAGGGCACTCTGTTTCCATGGTCTCTAGTACCCTAATGACGTCATCTCCAGTGACGTCAGGGGCCAAAAGGCTTTTGGGATCAGGTGTCCCAGGGATCAGGTGTCCTGCTTTGGCTGGGATCAGGTGTCCTATATACTACTCTCCCTTATGTCAGCTTGTAGTTCTGATTTAATTTTTTATAGTAATTCTTTAACTTAAGATCTGTTGGATTTTTTATAACTTTTTTGTGTAAAATGGCTATCTTTTTAATTCCGTAGCATACAAAATCACTTATGCATGGTTTCAAATGTCTAAATTTAAATTTAAAAACCATGATTCTTTACTTGAATTAATATTTACCTCAAACATACTATAAAACTTATCAAAAGCTAAAGAAGATGCATTATACTGATTTTAAATAAGTGACCAGTTTCTTAATCTGAGTCAACAAACACTCTAGCTTGTTCTAATTTAACAAATAAATCATCTTGCCTAAGTCCTCATTGTTTTGAAAAACATGATTGCGGACACACAGGTTATACTATGGTCGGTTATACCGTAATGGAATACATACGGAACTTCTATTGATATATACACACACATTGATAAATTGATATATTGATTCTTCCTCATATATGATCAATGCATGATTTATTTACTTCAGTAATGCGAGTTTGTTCGCGTTTATAAATGACTCAAAACCACAAATAGATATTGAAGTACTCATTTACAAGCTGCTATTTTTCTAATTAATATATATTCATATCTCCAAAATAAAACAATTTTTTAACCTATTATTATAATGTAACAAACTCGCCATCTTGTTTAAAAAATTACTATTATCCATACTCTGCTGTCCGTAAATCGCAAGTATATAAAAATGAAAGTTTTGGATTTTTAGTTTAATACGGATTACACTTGAGGCGAATACATGATGCTGGGTAATTTCATAGTCCAAAAATGTATGGATATAAACCATATCCCGGTATGCGTTGTTATAGTTATACAAAACATTATAATTTTTAGTATTGAGTAATGATAACTCATTTTGCTCAATCTACGCCTCACTCAAAATTATAACACGAAATAAATACTCTAAATCTGATGAGCGCACTCGAACTGGGAACCAGCCAAAAAGGGTTCACTAATCCTTACTTGATCTGGGCACCGGCCCGCGCTAGATAGACAGCGGTAAATTAATTCCTAGAACACCCCGAGCGGGCACTGAACCCTTAGCACCAAGGAGGAAACGCATACGTACAAACAGTGTGTTGTGATATTGACTTGACTCATGGTCAGTTTGGGAAATACCCAAACATCCCTTGTTCCAACCCAATGGTAGGGGTGACATATTTTAAAGAAGTTCATTCCCACTATAATTTTCCTGACCTAACATAACCTAACCTAACCTAATCCGTTCCAGAAATATAAACTATTTCATAAAAAAAAGATGGATATCTGGTAAACGAAGGATTTATAGGACATATGTTTATAGGAATATATATTTTTTTATCTACTATCATTTTTTTTGTTTGTGCCAATTTAGGGAATTTGTTAGCTCTCTACCTGGAGCAGACCCTTGCCTACCTAAGATTTGGAAAGTGCTCAGCTCAGATGGTTTAGTTGCCGCTTATGCCAAGTTCAGGTGAGCCCAATCTGACAAGTAGGTCACACACAAAAATCGAAATGAGCTCTCTTAATTCTAATATTTTGCTGTATGATCTTTAAATCACCACAAAAATCAATTTAATTTCAGATAAATATAACTAAGCATCTACTCTGTAATAAAACACAATGAAAAATAAATATTATTAAAAAATGCAATATAAATTACAACAAAATCTAATCTACCAAAGTCTCAATCAATATTTACAGTTTATCGAGATCTTCAACAGTGTGAGTGTAATTACTCGGTCGCCGTCATCTTTTCGCATTCTTTACAATTTCCATTACATCCTCTGTTATAGTTTCAAGAACTCCCTGTATTACAATGCACTTTATTATCGCATATTGCTCCTCGTTTTCAATACGCAGCTGCAGATCTTCCACTTGTTTCCGTAATAATTTCTTTTCGGAGTCCAGATTTTCCGTTCTATTGAAATGATCCTAAATTTTTTATTGGTCTTTTAGAGTCAAATTTGCATCGTTTATCTTCTCATACAAAAGTACATAACTTGTGTTTAATCATCTCCTGTCTTCTTCTGGGCCTCTACAATATCCCTCAACTCTCTTATTAAATCTTCCGAGTATGATTGCCAGTGGTCATCACACTATTCAGTTTCATGCTTTTCAACCTTTCACGCTGAACACCGAAACGCCAAGTTTTCTGATATACTAAGGTCAATATCCTACTTGCTCATTTTTATACGCAAACCATGAAAGTTTGTATTACAATCTACACATAAAAGTGTACAAAGTTTACAGATAAACTGTTTTAAACATACTCCACAATTCAAAATTATTTGTAAAAAATAAATAAATAAAATAATTAGACAAAATTAATAAAATAACATAAAAGTCATAACAAAACCAATCAACGCAACACAATCAAATTTAAAACACCGAAAATATTTAATATATAATATGATGCATATTACGTGGGCGAAATAACATCTCGACTACTTATCTTGTATATACAACAAAGGTAATGAGTCGATCGATGTGCACTCAGTCAACTCTGAATCATCACTATTTTGTAAACCAATTAGTATTTTTATTACGGCTGATTGATTACAGTCAACAAACAATGATTTCAGCATTGTTAGTAAATAGTTACGTCATCAACAAGAGAGTTAGTCAGTCTTTTATTCCAACTTGTCAACAAGTTAACAATTGTTGTTAGTCGCTCTGTTAATGACTTTTTGACGCAATTATTTTTTCAGCCACTTTGACATTCTGATTGTCATTTTGTGAGTTATTAATTTGTTAGGGGTATAATATTATATTTCCATTTTTAACCTTTTCGAACTTCTTGTTCATTTAAATAACGTGCCTTCTTCTTTAGTTCTGTCAAGAGTAGTTCTGTATGCTATTTGGTAGCTACAGCTGTTTCACCTTCACACAGACATCGTCAGGCGTAGACACAAAAGACACAAAACACGTTAACTTTTTCCTACATACACTTAAAAAATATATTAACATAATTAAACGTTACTTAATGACTTCACCCACCTTATACGTTGAAGATAATTGAAAGTTCTGTGTTAGGCGCTCACAGAGGTTGAGACAAAAGATGTCAGTGATTTTGTGTTGTGTTTGTGTTTGTGTTTTATGTATGACGTGAAGGTTTCCTTCAAATAATAGTTTTTAATACATTTTACTAGATTTTCTTTGAACTTTCAATTTTCTTCAATGTATAAGGTGGGTGACGTCATTAAGTAACTCTTAATTATAAAATTTAACCCATCTATAATGTCTTTCAAGGTTATAAATATATTGACATGTACACATTTTATAATAAATATTAACTATAATTACATTTACCGTTTCAAATCAGCACTAAAATATACCTAAGCTCAACCATTATTATTGCTACAGTTGTGCCAACATCCATAAAATAAAAAGAATAAATTGCTCAAAACTTTTCGTTATGTAATAGCGATATCGTCTTCCTTTACATGTAGACCAATAATTACATGTTACATTTGAGGGGGGAAATTAATATTGATTACATTAATAAACTAATTTGAATTTGGGAAAAATTAAATAGCATAAATCTCTGGCTGTGTACTTTTTACTATGCCTATGATTTAAGTTGCTCATTGATTTTATTCGGAAAAAATAGTACTAATTTAAATAAAACACATTTTTTGTGACAAGATAACAAAAAATGTCGCACACGTATGTACATGTACTTCAGTTAGTTTAATCAAAAGGAATGTACATGGCATCTTTTATACTTTGTATATAATCATTTAATTAATAGGAATTGTAATCCATTTAAATTGTAAAGATTATTTTCCCGGAAAAATTGATAAATAGTATTTGCGTCAAGAAATGTATTTGATTAATAAATGCAATTTTTAAAATTTAGGCTGCAGGCTGTAGGGTGTACTCTCTTAAAATTATAAAGGTAATTATTTTTCGTCCAAATATGCGTTTAGGCCTTTAATCATTGTGGCTACAAAGTACTTTCTATAATTAAATTCTACATTTTAAAATAACTTTTTGGGTACAAGTTTGATGTTTGATGTAAACTACCATGTAATTATATTAAATTACTATTACTTTAATTACTTTACAAATTCCAAAAAAATAAAATGTTTTATATTTTAAATGTTAATTATTTGAGCAGAGGTGATTAAATAAATTAACTCTAATAATTACGAGTAACTAGATTTGTTAGAAAACATTTTACATTTTTTTATAAATTCAAGATGACGTACTGCCATCTTTGATTACATTAGAAGAGTACGTGAGGAAATAATACTTATTTACGGTTTGGTGTCATTGAAAACAGCCTGTATACCAGTCGTTTAAGCTTAAATAAAAAGAGTTAAACTATTTTATATTGACGATTTAAATTTAACCTTATTAAAATTTTATGCATATAATTTTTAACCTCATTGTATGCATTTATAGAATGTGTCTAGAGAATCTTTTTATTTTTTTAGAACAAAAATTTACGATTATTGCAAAAAAACATTAAAAAGTACGTTTTTCTAAAAATTGTCATAACCGATTTGATCATTTTATCGCATACATGTCTGATAGAGAAAAATATATACTGGTTTAAAAAATCGTTGTACAATTTTCTGTAAATATATCACATTTTATGTTTCCTGAGTCAAAAAAGTACTTTTTGGAAAGATGTCTGTGGATGAGACTATCTAGTGATTGTAATATGTCTTATGTGCAGTGATCTACAACACAAAAGCGAAGGCAGATATTTTTCAAATTTGCTATGTGGGAATATTTCATGTTGAGCTATATCTCGAGGGAATCTACTCGTAAATGGATATCCACCTTTAAAATACAAAAAATTTAAATAAATACGTTTTGAAATTTGATGTAAAATCCGACAACATTAAAATAGAGGTTGCTTTAGGATTTTTTCAAGGAAACTGCTACATTGGAAAATGGCTGCTATTTATCAAAGTTTTCAAATTTCATGAGAAACTATAGAAAATCAACCATATAAAAGTAACCATACGATCAATATTTTAGTGATAACCAATTGTGTAGTGTCATTCAATATTTTATAAGTTTATATTGGAACAAAATATTTGATAATTTTATATTCATGAACTCCAACTATAATTTGAACATCATGACATTACCTGTTTCTCACGAGTAGCAGCTAGGAAACTATTGATCAATTCCCACTTTAGTTTGTCAGATCCAATTTGATTAATTGTCTGGATTTTCCACACTTTAGGACATTCGTTTCTAATCGTCACCACACCTTTACATATCATAGACGAGTCCATTCAATTGATCTAGTTGTAAAACTTGCATACTTTAATAACTGAATTATTTAAATTTTTAATACATATTTTTATTGTACTTTACACATGAGTTTTAATGAGTCAGTTCACTGTATTTGAGTGCCTTACATTTGTAATACTAACACTGTGATAAGTTTCATTTTTATTTTATATTATTTAAACCACTGCATGCTATAACAAAATAAATAGTTACCTTTTTCCTATCCGTTATGTAACTTCGTTTTCGTTTCTAAAGCGATTCGGAGTATCTGCGCCATATACAGAGCCCTTGCTTCACATTATTAAAACACACAAAAACGTTATTAAATCACACATTATTTAAAAATTACAAGCCGCGACACGTAAGTTGCGTAATCTTTGACTATCCAATGACGACTATCGTATCACGTTTTTACAATCGTATAACGATGTCTATCTGAGATTCTCTTATATTGGATATTGATGGCTGTATCATAGAGATTATTTGAGGAGTAGAAGATTCATTAAAAATTTCTTATTGTTTTTAAAGGATTTATTTATTCGAAATTCCTTGGCGTTATTCACATACTTTCCTTTCTTAGAAATCCTAAATTAGTTGTAAAATTTGTGTAGCTGTGAGTTTCATCAATTAGATTTCGTGCTAATTTGACTTATTGCGTTCAATATTATTTTATATTAATATTTTATGGAAGGCTCATCCTCTGTGATCTACATAGAAATTATTATATTCCCTACTTATACGTTTGTGTATACCAGTTTTTATTCTAATGATCTGTAGGGTTTTTGACCAAGTAATTTCTTGATATTTATTGGGAATGCTGTGTTTTATGTTTAGTTATGGTATGTTTCCGTACTCGTTTGCTATAAAAGTAGTATTTTCTTTACAGTTCAAATTTTTCATGTTGTAGATAAAAAAAAATGATTAGGGAAGATTGGGTTTTTAAAAGGAAAGGAGAGAGGGGAGGGTAAATTTTTCGTCCAAGGATATTAAAATATGAAATTAAAATTAGTCTGCTTGCTTTCGTCCCTTTCTTTAGAAATGAAAACTATTAATGTAATGAAGATTTACTTTGCAGAATTTCTCTTCTATCCGCGTTTGTAAGTATTTTATCGCTATTTTTAATTATGGTATGTTTAAATTACACAAAAAAATCATATTTAATTATTAAGTAAATTAATTGTTTAAGTTGTAATTTTTCATTAGTTGGCTTTGGATAAGGAATTCAAAATTCTGTCCTTCCAAACAAAATTCAGTATAACTGAGAAGTGCTACAACTATTTTGAAATTCATCACATTGTCAAACAGAAAATTTCTAAATAAATATTGAGCTTGACTTGTGAAATAACATTAATATAATATTATTAACATAACTTATTATTAAGTTAAAGTTTAGTTATTGTAGTTCAAGTATCACTGAGGATGGCGAATATTCCGTTGAACGTCTTTGATTAGGTAAACGTAATTTTTATGTGATCTTGTATTCGAGTTTTTTTCTATCTCATAGATTTATCGTATTTATTTATTATATCATTTTATACAATGATCAAGGTTTATCACTCGATAACAGTGGTTGATTTATAGTTTTGAAACGTCGTGTATGAGTTTATATGATGGAAAATGTCCATTTAAACTGTATAAATAATATCAAAGACAATATCGCTAATCTCAGCAACACAATAGCTATGACAAAGAAATTAAAAACGTTACAAATTAATGGTATACGTCAGTTTTTTCGAAACGCGTTTATAATTAAAAGTTTTATAGCAAGAATCTGTGTCCCGGTATTATTCTTTATATATGTAACATATGTAGTTTTTCCTTTCAAAGAAGGAGATTAAAATCAAACAGTATATGCTATTATACAATCTTTCCTCATTCACTGGACATTATTTAGAAAGAAGATTCGAGAAACGATAGAAAATAGTTTTATATCATGACAGCATGTAAACATAAATTACATCAAACAATTAATTATTTATATTATAATCTTGTTTAAAGTGTGAAGGAAACACGTTTTCCTTTCATCTTGTAATATAAATTCTTTTTTACGAGGGTCTTGTTAAATCTATGAATACTGCGTTTTAGAAGTTGGTCTGCCTTATTACATTACAACTTATTTTCCTTCTTGTTAAGTCAAGATATCTTAATTGGAAAATTAACTTTATCAAGTTAAAATTAACTTTAAACTGACTGAAAACTATTTTGATATACAGTAGAATTAGGTTTTATGAAGTAATAAGAAAGATTTGACGCTTTCAGGGCAGAAAAATAATAACCTTTGTTGTTGCGTATTCAAATTTGAAATAAAGCTATTGAGATATATTAAACCCAAGTTTAAAAAAAAGGATTTTTATTCCGTTCATTCTTGTGATATCATTTTCACACAATAGAGAATAGCGTGACGGAATAAAACATTGAAATTTATCGCTTTCCAGTGCAATCTGACTTCCTAATGTAGATCCAAGGTATATGACTTTGTTTACTTATACATTCTATATGATTTGAGTTCTGATAATCTTTTAATTGACAAACTTGCTTCTTTTTTTAATACGACAACGTTTATGAACTCATGGAACTCGTTGATGGTTTGTAATATATTCAATATCATATCGCAACTTCTCATAAAAAGAACAACAAGAAGTAGTAAAACGCTTGAACTTTCCATCTCCTTTTTTAGAACTGGAATGCCTTCATGTTGGTTGTTCGTTTAGAAATTCTTATATACAATTGAAACCTCAACGTTGCAATAAGAAGTACAGAATCACAGAGCGAATCACAGGACGTCAGGGGTTTCTTGAAGTTTAATTTCTCCCGACCATTCCAGTCTAGAAAAGTTTCCTCTACGTGCAAAACATATTGATAATGAGAAAATTACCGTTGCTGATAATATATCTCAAACTGAAGATAAATATAGCGAAATGTATCTACCAAATCTAACAAAACGGCATCCCAAAGTTATTCGACCACATATACAGAAACCTGCTAAAGTTGTATTTGATGATGATATTACTAAACTCATAACTATGAAATCATCAAGATAATGAAAAGTGCATTCACCTAATAGTAGACCTCCAACAACACAATTTAATCCTAATCAAAAACCTATTAACAATTGGTATCAAATTAGTCTTGATAGTTTAGTTAAACCTCACTTGAAAGTGGATATACCTATTGTTAATAATGTAATAACAGAAGTATCAAGTAATGAATTAAACAAGAAAAAATTATTAAAATTATTAAAACCGTTCCGTCACGATTATCATTATTACAAGCTCTGTAAGGAAATTCGTGATGAAAGTATTGTATCACATTTGATAGTTCACGAAATTAAATATAAAATGTTTTTTCTTGACCCTTGTGGGAATATTGATATTAAATCGTATTGCTAAATCAAGTGTCTTACCAAATTAACACGGTTTTTCTGAACCTCGTAAATGTAGAGATCACTACTTTCTTGAAGTCGGCTAGGACGTAGATGTTGAGAGCGCTTATCTAATCAATAATATCCACTAGCTTCGCACTGGACAGTGACTGGGATTTCGAAGTTGTACAAATTTGAAAGAGCCCCCACTAACTACGCTAGTGTTGGAGATTCGTATCTTTAAGAATATCACATTTGCTTGGGAGATCAAGGTTGGAAGACATGTCGTCGTAGAGAGGTGTGGCTTCTACGATTACATTACAGAATTGAAATATTGATATTGTTATACATTTTATTGTGTTATAAGTTGAACAACACACGAAATATGAACAAAAAACAATTTAAAATGGCTGGCATTTTGACATTTTCAATTTCAATTGGGATCTATATGAGCATATTGAGATGCTCTATACAAAATTGCATTATTATATCTTAATTTTTGTCACCTCTATCATGCTTAGGTATAGTTGATAACGATGACAACGACTACGAAGACGGACCGCCAAAATTTTCAAAATAGCTATTTTTTTCCCCTGACGTTGTAAAGTCAAAAAACGAAGGTAAATATATCGTGATTACCAAATTGAATCTATTTTTCGTAAATGTAGATAAATATCTTGGTTAATAATGGTTTTAATTTGTCCCTATTTGATGAAAGTGCTATCATATTTTGGGTATTAAAACAATACTTCTAATATTACGTAATTACGAAGTAAACACAAACTTTTAAAGTGAAATTTTTAATATGAAAATGTGAGACAAGAGTTGCTGGATTAAGAAAGTTTAACAGTGAAGTTATTAATACGAAACTTTTAGTGAAAAACATGTCTGGTTTCTACAAACTAATCTAAAGATAAAGTTAAATAAATCTATGCTTTAATTAATGTGTTGTTAAATGTGTTAAAAAAATAATAAACAAGTTGATGAACGCCATCATAATAATTATTTCAGGCCGATCATGCAATGTAAGTGAAACAATCCACTAAATGTAATATTCAAAAGTTTACTTTTTAGACTGGTGGGAAATGTTACGTTTCATTGGTAGATCAAAGGATCTCACCCTGTAAGGTAAGTTTGCCCAAAAGAGGTATTATAAAAAGTAGGTTTTCTGAACCTCGAATTCTGTATGTTAATGTTTACCCTAGCGATCCTCGTAGATGTGTGTGTGTATATATATATATATATATATATATTCAAACATCTCAAACAACATGTTGACTGTTCAATGGTTTTGAACAACACTAATCCTATGCACGCGTGGTATAAAAACTATCACTCATTCAAGTAATAACCACGCTCAATGTTGCTTGATTTTAACGATCAGTCGAAACATTGTGTTTGGCATATAAACTCAACCCACAAATACGTCATTGAAATATGTCAATATCGAAGTGATAAACATTTTTGCTCACTAAAATATGTCACTATTCTTATTAAGAGAGGTATATGGTACAAAATTAATGAAAAAAAAACTTTTAGAATGAAATAAATATTTTTTTAATTATTCAAGGAAGAAAATAATGTGTTTTGTTGATATGATAAACTCCACTGCTTATATCACACAAGTAACTTTAAAAAATAGACAAATTCCTTTAAAAAAGATGTATACTTAATACCACGTTTTAAATTCCCATAAAATTTTGTACAATAGGCAAAAAATTTAAAGTCAACTACTATCGTTCCTTCGTAAATGATCTTAAGCAAAGTTATAATAAAGTGTAATCATTGGAATTAAGGTACAGGTTTTCCATGTATATCTAGTATATATTATATATCTATTCAAAAACTCTACTTGCTTCGCTCTTGTAAGTGACGCGGCCCTAGTTGGTCTCGAAACTGTAAATATATGATGGAGCCTCCCTCCACTTGCTATGCTTGTCGTCCCGGTGACTCGGCAATATCACATTTCCTTCGGAAGTCAATGTTATAAATTACATTCTTCACAATAATTTTGATATTTGAAAGCAGAATCGAAATCTGTTGTAAAGTAGTATCTAATTTAATTTATAACACTCGAGTTTTGAGCAAACACGTTTGAAAATGGCCGCCATTTTGACTTTTCAATTAAATTTTTCTGAATTTCCATAGGGTTCTATATGAGAATATTTTAGTCTTTTATGCAGAATTTCATGTTTGTATTTTAATTATTACAGCCGCTATCATGCTTACGTGCAGACGGGCAGAAAATGTAAAGATCAGTCAAAACACAGAGACCAAAATTTGTAGTGATTACAGAACTTACCATATATTCCGTATACTGGATAAGGAATGAAAACATTCCTCCGATTTATTGCTTACAGCACCCTTACAGTAATTGTCTCTTCTTTCTTGGAATGGAATTAACATAATTTGAAAATATTATAAATTTATGACTATTTTTTTAGCTTACAATTTTGAAATACTGAGTTTGATATTACAGAAGCAGAACAAATAATTATTTTTACTGTTGTTGTTAGAGTACATATAACATTAAAAAATATAGCTTCTTAAGAATTGATTTTTCTTATTATTTAGAGGATAGTTTTTATTAGTAAGACCAATCTGTGGTGTTATGTCTCCTATACGTATATATTTAATTAATTTATTACGACTCATTCATGAAAATGAATCTATGCAGAAAATGGAAGTACAAAGAAACAACAAAAATATCGAAAACTGTTTTAGTTTAATAGGCATAGAACAAATCATAATTTTGAAAACAAAGAATACAATAAAAAAATTTAAGAAAATATGAACTAGAACATAAAGGTTTTTTTAAAATCTAATTTCTCTTTTCGTCTAAACTGTAAATAAATCTCATTTTCTTTGTTTTTTTGCAAAATAAATTTTGGTTTTCTAATATCAGTTGATCAAATTGTATCACTGTTTATTTTACAAGGAAAATAAATGTATAACTTGGTGGTATTTACTTGTCATAAATGTATATGTATTTCTTGTGTTGTGGCCGATTCATCCCACATTAATAATTATTGAATACAATTTTATTTAATATTGATTTATGAAGTTACAACTAAGGAATAAATGGACTTTTAATAACAAAATGAGAACCATTTTCATTTATTTAAAGTTAAAATTATATTGTTAATTTATGTCAATAATCCATGACCTATAATTTTAACATTCACACCCCTCTTAAAAATCCAAATAAAATATTGTTAATAAAATACTGTTTTATTATCAATCCAAAGTTATCTTACAAATACAGCTAATAATAATGTAAGTAATCATAAATCCTTTCTCTTTATCCTAATTCTACCTAATAATAAATCTGGTCATTCCAACTATTCATTTCACCAAAACTAAAGTTAATATTCACGTGATCTCTTTTACATTGATCTCTCAATTCGTGGCATCAAAAAGCATCTTTACCCTGTCATTGACAAGTAAAATAAAAAATGGAAATAGTGAAAAGATAATGTATGTAAAATGTAGTTAAAAAGTATTTATAGTATAAACGATACTAAAAATAATTCTTCGTGTAAAGAGCTTAAAATTCATTTTGTAAAAAAGATTCACTATTCATTCTGTACTTTTCTTATTCTTAGAAAACCTTCTACCATCAACAGCTTGTAGTTTTATCAAACAAAATAACTGAACTGTGTTCTTAAATGAACAGTTTCATTTATAAATAACTTTATACTGCTGATGTTATAGCCATCTCTTTTGATGATTATATTTCTTTTTTATAAGAATCTCATGACATGCTTATTAAATCTAATTTAACAAATTATTATTTTTAATTTATACAGCTCAGAAATTCCAAAAAACTCTAGTGTTCAGTTGTTATGTTTGATACATAGCCTCTGAATTTCCTTTCGAATATTTGAGCGACATATAATATGGAAGATATATGGACCTGTATGAGAATGAAAATTATTAACAAATTATAAGAAGAAAAGAAAACCAAGACTTCGATGGATGGACGATTTTAAAAATCATACGACTGTGAAAATTAAAAAACACTGAGTAGAAACAGAAAAAAATAGAGGCTGATTTTGAAGGTTGATCTGGTGAAGAAGAAGATTGTTTTTATTTACTACCTTACAATAACCACTCAAATATTAAGAGTACGTGGAAATCAAGGATAATTACAATTGTAGATATTATCAAAATGAATTCAGGAATTTCTATAGTAATATAATTAAAGAAAATATATTAAATATTACACTAATTACAAATACTAATATATTGAATTCCAATACACTCGATGCATATTAAGCATTTCAATTTATGAGTACTTACTAATTAAGTAAGGTTTCATAATTGTAATCCAAATATTGATTAAACTCTAAACTAATAACAATTGTGAAATACCTTTGTTTTGTTAAGCTCAGGTGCTTAATGCTCATTTAATGTTAAAAATTAAATTAAAAAGGTAACTGATTTATTTTAAATTATAAGTTTCATAAAGATTTAACATTGTCAATAGTTGTTTGTAAAAGTTATAAATTGTAAAACAATTATTATTAATTTTTGTTAAAATTTATATAGACGTGTCTTTCATAAATAAATATTTATATTTTAATAGTTAAAAAGTATCCAAACTGGTTTTCTTATTTACTTGAATAGTAAGGATTTCCTTAATTCAAAAAAAGATCTCCTCAATTATAAAAACAATCTAAAATGTATTCGTAGAAAAAAAAGATAGCGGCCTTATATTCTCTTCACTTTATGTACATACATTGAATTTAATCCTATATTTGATGAGTTCTGAATGTACACATCAAAATTAAAAGACAAAGTCGTCTAATAGTTATTTATGTTAAGGAAAGTAGAAATAGGCGATTTTGTATAAGACATTTTTAAGTAAACAAAAATCTTTTTTTTTTTTAATCTCGATTTTATTGTGTGAATTATTACGAAGAAATTATATTGAATGATTTTAAACAATATGTAGGAAGTTGATTTGGTGGCATTATTTTGATTTTTATTCCATTTAAATAAAACTTATTCTGAGGGTAACTATGTATTCTTGAGAATTCAAAAAAAAATATTTACATTTTATGAAAAATAAAGTTTTCAAAGAATTATGATAGGTCTAACGAGAAGTCAGTTGTGGTAAGTAGGACATTTAGAAGAAAAAAGATCGGCAATAGTCAGGCGATCAATTCGATAGAAAGTTCATTAATTTAAATCTGAAAATAATTTGCCACCTCTCGTAGTTATTGAAGCGTCAGTGAGTTAGTCAGTTAATAATTCATTTAGTTAGTATTAAGCTAATAATGGAAAACCGATTTGAAACTAAACGTTTGGGGACATGGATTTAAATGATTCTATTTTTCATTTTTACAAGTATAGCCCGTTCTACTGAAAGGGCTGATAGAAACAAGTGTGTAAATTTTTTAACTCAATTTGGCCTTAAATATTGATTTTTTTTCATGTTAGTTTTAGGTTATATATTTCCGGCTATCATTTATAGGCCTACAATATCACACCTACTCTAATAATTAGTATTA
Source organism: Aphrophora alni (assembly GCA_963513935.1). Classification (NCBI taxonomy): domain Eukaryota; kingdom Metazoa; phylum Arthropoda; class Insecta; order Hemiptera; family Aphrophoridae; genus Aphrophora; species Aphrophora alni. The sequence goes on along the minus strand of OY740765.1, from coordinate 140,489,789 downwards.
TGTCATTAGTGATAAAGACTTTGCAAAACATTATTATTTTAAGTATAAATCGTTCAAGGTCACACACTTGTGAGTTGTGAACGGGTTAATTATTTATGGGAAAATGAGCCACATAATATACATTAAACCAACCAGTTGAATTGTTAATGGCCACTACTCTTATTTATGGCCAATATCTACTCCTTTAACACACCAGTATAATGTTGCTAAAGATTTATTACACTTAAATATCGTGTTGAACCATCTTCAGTTAGACTGAATAAATTCATATTATTTTTCCCTATTTTTGGGTTGTATCCGTTTTTTTGGGCAATATGTTTTATTAAGTTTAGTTCCTCTTTATAATCAGCTTCATCCATTGAAACCGATATCAGTCTATTGATCATGTGGTTGTATGCTGCCATTTTATGTGTTATTGGGTGATTGGATGTCTCGTGAATGGTTTGGTCTGTATTTGAGGGTTTTCTGAAGATTTTGAACTTGTGTTGTCCATCCGGTTTTGAAATTGTTAGGTCCAGATAGTTTATTGAATGGTTCAGTTCTGTCTCATGTGTGAAGTTTAAGTTAGGGTGTATATTATTCATGTAATTGTTCAGTTCCTGTATTTGCCTATTACTGCCCTTAAACAACATGATTATGTCATCAACATATCTGTGGTAATATATAATATTATCACTGAGCTTGTTTAGTTTTGTTAGGATGAAGTTGTTTTCAATATGATTAAGGAAAGTTTCGGCAAGAATTCCTGATATTGGTGAGCCCATGGGTACTCCCTTGCTTTGGCTGTAGTAATGTCCGTTATGTTCAAAATAATTCTGTTTTGTAATCTCTTTGATGAAGTTAATTAGTTCATCGATTTCGTGTGTGTTTAATTTCTTGTTCTTTAAAAAAAATAGTAGATACAATACATAGAAAAATGAAACAAAATAGAAATAGTACCAAGCCAGACATAAAACAAGATAATAAATTCCTAGTATTACAACACAACCCCAAATTTAATAACACCATAGCTAACGTTTTCAGACACCAAGGCTACAAAGTTGCGTACAAAACCAACTCAAACCTACAACATACACTAAATAGCAACAAAACCTCAAACCAAGACAAGTTCATGAATACCTGTATATATAGATTAAACCGTAGTTCATGTGACAAATTCTACGTGGGACAGACGGGGCGGCCCTTCAAAAAACGATATAAAGAACATATCCAGGCACTTAGGCACCCGGAAAAATCAAAATTCGCAGAACACCTGGTAAACTGTGATCATGCTTATAAAAACATAGATCACAACATGAAAATATTACAGAAATGCAAAAAAGGAGATTACATGAACCGCGCAGAAGAATACCACATATACAAAAATGAACAAGAACACCCGGATAATTTGCTAAATGACAAAAAACAGTTTGATGCAACCCCCACTTATGAACTAATAAGCCAGCTTACTAGGAAGTAGACATCAGCTGATAACTCACTAGTACATTGTACAATGTCAGCCCAGAGACATGTTAGATTTCATTTGTGCGCGTGTGTTGTTTGTGTTATGTGTTTTTACAAATTTGTGTTTAAATGTTTTTAATTGTGTTTTGACCACCCGACGATGGACGTAAAAAGTCCGAAACACGTGTAGTGGTAATATATATGTACTGAAGGAAAAACTTCAAAAAAAAGGATTGCTGGCGGTGAGTAACATATTAAAAGTTATGTTAGTTATTATTTCTCCAATTGTTCGTCCAAAAAACACACCTTCAAAATCAGTTCAAAATTGAAGTTTTCCTCATTTCCATGATCAGTGAATTCCAGAATTTGTATTTGGAAACCGAAAAAGATTTATTGATGATGGATGTACAGTGAAGGGGAATTTGAAAGGTAATTAAAGATGCGAATGTTTACGACCATATACAACGGACGTAGAGGGGAAAATTTTATAAAATTGAACGGTAGATTACAATAACAAAAAACAAACTAATACAAAAAGAGAGGGGAAGGAAGAAAGCGATAAGAAAATAGTAGGGTGAGAGAGAGAGAGAAAAATAAAAGGAAAAGGAAAGAAAATCACGGAAGCAGGAGAGATATATAAAGGAAAAAATTGATAGAAATAGGTAAAGATAAATAAAACGCGAAGGAAATAAAAGAGAGGGTAAGGGAGAGTCTAAAAAGTAGAGAGAAAAGAGAAAGAGTGATTGAAATGCAGAGAGATAGAGATAGATAGATAGAGAGAGAGAGAGAGAGAGAGAGAGAGAGAGAGAGAGAGAGAGAGAGAGAGAGAGAGAGAGAGAGAGAGAGAGAGAGAGAGAGAGAGAGAGAGAGAGAGAGAGAGAGAGAGAGAGAGAGAGAGAGAGAGAGAGAGAGAGAGAGAGAGAGAGAGAGAGAGAGAGAGAGAGAGAGAGAGAGAGAGAGAGAGAGAGAGAGAGAGAGAGAGAGAGAGAGAGAGAGAGAGAGAGAGAGAGAGAGAGAGAACTATCACAGCTACCTTTCCGGGCATACTCACTCGTCCTGTAAAGTACTTCTGGGGATGTTGTCCCTTGTGGGGATATCCCCACAAGGGCAAGCGGCCTAAATCAAGTTTATATGTAATATACATATACTTTTAAGCATATTAGATCGAAAAAAAAAAAAATTTTTAATATCCCCTAAAATAGCTTTTGGGACGACAGCTTTAGTTTTGAAGAGAGGCCACCAGGGCTGCGCTGAACGCAATACTCTCTCCTATAGAAGAGATTCGGGCTTTTGCCCTAGAGGTGACTTATGGGGCTCTTGAGTATGATTGGTCCATTCAAATTCGAGAGAAAAGAGCAAGTTGGTTAATGCCTTTGTGAGGATACCAAAATATTTGTATGGAAGACTGCAACGAACGTCACTATGCCTTTGGGGACATTGTTGCCAGATGGAACAGATCCAGTGTTGCCGTCAATTGCACCTTTCATAAACTTAGAGTTCAGTCCGTTTGTCCATTTCAATTTCTTAGAGGTGGTTGTATACTTGTTGCTTCTTTGCGTTATTTGAATGTGTGCAATATATATTATAAATTACATAAGTTATTCGACATTCTAAATAATTACTCCATTTAAAGAGTTCTACCTTTTATATGAAATGGAAAAAACTATTTATCTGTTTACGTCGAAAAGTGTTTGTATATCAGATATAAATTTGTCAGATTTTTAAATAATATATATCACTAGTTTTAAAGAACAAAATTATCTTTATTACATATTTTGTTACATCATTTATGTATGAATTAATCAATTACGAATGGTTACGTAGTAATTTATCTAGGAGACCAATTTATATTGGAAACTTTGGTTACAAACTGAAATGAAATAAAAGATGTATTAAAAATCCATAATATGGAATAGTTTTGGGTTTTTGGAATAGTAATATATTACTGTTCATATTCTTCCTAGAAACAATGTACAGTTTTATTAAAAATAATAATTGTTTTAGAGTAAATTCAACAATCAATACATTTTACTTAGTACAACTTATTATAAAATTGCATTAGTTTTAATTCAACCCATCCTACTTTTACTCCTTATTTCTAAACATCCAATGAAAATGAAAATGTATTTCATTTATATTTTTAAATGATATATGAAATGTTTTTTATTCCCAGTTATTCTTGACAAGTGGTAATAGAATGTACAAATTCTCTGATTCAAAAAATGTGATGTATTTTAACTTTATACAATTAAATATTATACAGTTCAATTGGCAATGACAATAGAGGGTTGAGATGTTATTTCAAGGTTTAGAATGAAAAATTTTATAAATATGTTACACAATTATAACATATATCATGTTTATATAATTATGTTTATTTATACAAATAAATATAGTCTATAGTTCAATAGTATAGTGGATTCTTTTTATTGTTTGTTTTTAGTTATTATGGGGTTGTTATGCAACAAGGCATGGTTAATCATGTATAACTTGTGTTAACAACTGTTGATGGAATTTAATTGTGAATTCAAAAATGTTTTGATATTTCAAATCCGTTCAGTGGTTTTCGAGATACAAATGATTTAATAAAGTCGTGCCATCGCATTTCAATAAAATGCAAACGCTAATGTACGCGGGTTTTTAAATTGTGTATATTTTGGGAACCGTTGAATGGATGTTAACTATCTAAAGAAATTTAAATTCACAATTAAATTGTCTATAAATTGGTGTATCAGAATATTACTACAGCGATTAATAAACCAACAAAAATAGCAGTATTGTCCATACTTTTCTATCAGAAATACAGCATACAATTAACAGCTGATCAAGTACTTATAAGCGCGTAACGTACTCAACAAAAATTGATATATATTTTTAACCGTTTAATGGATTTTTGTTTTGAAAAAATATTTGAATTCACAATAAAATTATCTATAAAATCATTATGAGTAGGCTACTTGTTGTTAGGTTAATTTGTATTAAAAACCACGATAAATTGTATTTAATTCGTTTTAAGTATACATTGGCGTAAATTAATTCAAATAGCTAAACTATAATTGTCCATACATAAAAACATAAAACTGACAATTTATAGTAAATTTTATGAGGAATCCGAATCCGTTTTAAAAAATAACTTCCGATAATTAGTTTTCGATATATAAGCGTTTTTGTACTATCGCCTGCCCAATTTTTATACTCTCTGTACGAAAATCAAAACCGAGTACGCGGGTTTACTAAATTGTGTTTATTTCTAGAACCGTGGAACGGATGTTAATTACCTAAAGAAAATTGAATTCACAATTAAATTTTCTATAAATTGGTATATCAGAATATTACCAAAGAGATTAATAAACGTGAGTAATAAACCAATAAACATAGCAGTATTTAGAAATCGTTTATAATTTTGAGCGATTACTATTAACGTTCATAAATCAAAAAACATTTTATATATCATTTTCAAATTTTTGTAGGTTTTTTATATAGTCATATAGAATATTTCCTGAAAATGTTAACAAAATATATAAATAAAAAGACTAGGCCTATACAAGTTATAATTTGACGCTATTTTCAACCAAACCGATAGATGTAAACTGTTGTAAATTGTTTAATTATAATTATACTATTAGCATAGATCTGATAGTTTATAGAAAATTTAATTGTGAATTCAAAATTTTTTTGATATTTCAAATCCGTTCGGTAGTTTTCGAGATACAAATGATTTAATAAAGGCGTGTCATTACATTTCAATAAAATTCAAACGCTAATGTACACGGGTTTACTAAATTGTGTTTATTTCGAGAACCGTAGAATGGATGTTAATTATCTAAAGAAAATTGAATTCACAATTAAATTTTCTATAAATTGGTATATCATATTACTACAGCGATTAATAAACGTATGTAATAAACCAATAATAATAGCAATATTTAGAAATCGGTTACTATTTTGCTATAAACGTTCATAAATCAAAAAAATATGTATATATCATTTTCAAATTGTTGTATGATTTTTTATATAGTCATAAAGAACATTTCCTGAAAATTTTAATAAAATCTTTATTTAATATAATCTTTATAACGAAAATTCGTTATCAAACTTCTTAAGAGTTTGAAAAAAATAATAAGTAGCGGTCCTATGATATGTACAAAACGCCGACCGCAATACAGACCGGTGTCGTATACAGCTAAAAAAAACTGTTTTTTCAGAGCTCGTTGATTCGACAGAAAAACTGTTGCGAGATTCGTCTGTCTATGGAAGTAAGGAAGGACAAAATTCTGCTGGAAGGACAAATCTAACACAAACATCTCTGGTCGGAAATTAATCAAAATAGGCCAAAAATAGTCTTCAGATAGTATGTAGACGATACTATAGTACTTTTCTATGGCAACAATAGATAATTAAAAACTCTGATTAACTTCGTAAACACAATGCATCCAAAACTCCAATTCACGGTTGAAGTGAAACAAATAACAATTTAAACTTTTTAGACCTATCAATTTCAAAAATAAACAATAGTGTTAAGTTCAACATCTATAGAAAACCTACCACAACAAACCAGACTATACACGCTTCTTCCCATCATCCATGTCATATAAAAATGGCAGCTTACAATAATTTCGTTAACAGGCTAGCCTCAGTACCTCTAGACAAGAAGAAGTATGAACAGGAAGTAAACATAATTAAACCCATCGCAGTATACAATTGGTACAAGAGCTCAGATATCGACCAACTCATCAGGTAACATACAAATAAGAAACCCATTATTAAAAAGAAAAAGCAAACTTACGTCTCCACAGAATATGGATCAGCATTGAGTCATACTCCAAAACGTAGACTGGCTAAAGAGAGCGTAACCGTTGCTTTCAATACCTCAAACAAACTATACTATTTTTTAAATAACCCAAAAAAAGACATACATAATGACAAACACGATAAGACTGCCACATACAATATCACTTGTTATAGGCCTACAGTAATGAATGTCCGAATTTTTATATAGGACAGACTGCCCGCTCTTTCAACAAAAGTTTTAAGGAACACTTCCCTAAGAGGACTTCATATACAAACTCTGCTTTTGGTGAACATCTTATCAACAAAAACGATAAATACACAGATATCTAACCTAACATGGAGATATTGCAACAAAAGTTTGGTGTCAATTCCCAAACACGGTTACGGCTTGCCAACGTCAAAGCAAGTGCCAATTCACTCAAATATCAGCCACAAAAATATTCCCGAATTAAATATACCAACAAATAAAATAAAACGTCAATTATTGAATATATTTGGTCACATTTTCTAAAAATTAAATTAAATTCTTGGTATCTTTTAAAATTTTTAAAGTTATTACTAGAAACATGTAGTTATAATCACTGATCATACCTGAACAAAGGCTACATAATGAAACAATGGTAGGCCTATCAGTCGTGAAATTAAATTCAAGTTCGGGATGTTGGGGTATTCGGTAACGTAGGCTACTCAACATTATTTATATATATTTTTAACCGTTTGATGGATTTTTGTTTTGAAAAAATATTTGAATTCACAATAAAATTTTCTATAAAATCTTTATTAGTAGGCTACTAGTTGTTAGGTTAACTTGTATTAAAAACCATGATGAATTGTATATTTTAAATATGCATTGGCGTAAATTAATTCAAAAAGTTAAACTATAATTGTCCGTACATATAAACATAAAATTTATAATTTATAGTATTTTTTATGAGGAATCCAAATCCGTTTTAAAAAATAAGCGTTTTTGTACTATCGCGTACCCAATTTGTATACTCTCTGTACGAAAATCAAAACACAATACGTTGGTTTACTAAATTGTGTTTATTTCGAGAACCGTTAAACGGATGTTAATTATCTAAAAAAAAATTGAATTCACAATTCTATACATTTTATATAATTTGGTATATCAGAATATAACTACAGCGATTAATAAACGTATGTAGCCTAATAAACCAATAAAAATAGCAGTATTTAGAAATCGTTTACATTTTTGCTATACACGTTCATAAATCAAAACATTGTGTATATATCATTTTCAAATTTTTGTATGATTTTTATATAGTCATATAGAACATTTCCTGAAAATTTTAACAAAATCTATAAATAAATAGACTAGGCCTATACAAGTTATAATTTGACACTATTTTCAACCAGACCGATAGCGGTAAATGGTTGTAAATTGTTTAATTATTATTAGTCTAGATATGATAGTTATAGAAGTCTAGCTTTGATAGTTTATAGAAAATTTAATTGTGAATTCAAAAATGTTTTGATATTTCAAATCCGTTGGGTGGTTTTCGAGATGCAAATGATTTAAAAAAGGCGTATCGTCGCATTTCAATAAAGTTCACAAAAAGTTTAGGTTACTTTATTTATTTGAAAATTTATTTATATATTTTATGAAATTTATTTCAATGTTGTTTTGAAGAAATTTGTTTTTTCGTTGTAAATCATTTACGCTTTATTGTAAATTGTTCTTCAGAGTAGGTTTTCGCTTATAATTCGAATATTTCTTAATATTGGCATATATATATTATTATAAAATTTCATTTTATGAATTTTAATTTTAGGATAATTAGTTTCAAAGGAAAGAAAACTGAATTTGCGATCTATGACATTAATTATTAAAACAAATATAAAAAGTGATTTATTTGGACGTCATATTTTTTTTTTTTTTTTTTAATAATTAAATATGTGAACGTTAAATTTTTATTATTTATTTTAACTCGAATAAGAATATGGAAATTTACTCATTTTTTTCCATGAAATATCAGCATGTAATTAATATGTTAGAAGTACGTACAATGTTAGAATTGAGTCGATCATTAGTTAATAGTTTAAGGTTATAGTTTTAAATACGGGACTGTTGTTTATTAGGCCTATTTGTTTATTTTTCCCATGAACTGTGAAAGGTCGCATGGTTCCACCAGTTTAATATATGTTATATTTAGTGGTTTACAATGTTTTAAAACAAATCTACCTGATCGTTTATCACTAACCTAGAAAATTTCTTATAGGCCTATTGTCTTTAAACTGTGGGGAATACCAGATAGTTTCAATGCAACAGTATCTTGCAGAGAGATTTGTTAAGTTTTGACATAAAAGGGTAAAATATATGTCTTCTAAGAATATAGTCCGACCACCACTATAGTTCTGGAATGGTCGTAGTTAGGTAGAGATTCGGTCACCTGGCACTAATCGGCTTAGCTTGCCCGGACCCCATTGTTTAACAAGACTGAAAAATTATTATTAATTTATGTGGGATTATTTTTATATAAGTTTTAAATATTGTATAAGGCAGTTGTGTATTTCAAAAGGGTAATTTGTCCCTTTCAACGAGTCTATTATCTTGTTTCTATTAAACTATCTCTATAGTTTATCTCTGACAGGAATGTGGGTACACATTGAAACGTCAAACCTATTTTGCAAGAGAAGTGTCTTTGCGGTTAAACCTCTTTTGCTGTAGGCCTACTAGTTACCTAAAAACTCTCTATTGTTATAAATGTTTATTATGGATAATGTTTAAGTAGATTTATATGATAATATTCTTCTGTAATACCTAATAAATATGTTTATGCATGGTGATTCAAGAAATATCAGGATGTAATTAATATGTTAGAATGTACGTACAATGTTAGAATTGAGTCAATCATTAGTTAATAGTTTATTTTTCCCATGAACTATGAAAGGTCGCATGGCTCCGCTAGTTTAATATATTTTATTTTAAAGTTAGTTGTTTACAATGTTTTATAACAATCTAACAGACTTTAAAAAATTATTTTAAAATAATGAAACAAATAATGGAAGTTTAAAGTAACATCCAAGAAATAACTACTAACTACATTATGTCCAGAAATACATACATAGTTGGAAGTATTGTTATAAAAACTCTAACTTTGTTAACAATTTTTTGCATTTAGGCCATAGTTTTGATCCCGAAAAGAATGTTTAAATCTTTTATATTGAAAATAAATGCCTATGTCTAAATAATTTAAAATGTTTAGATATTAATAGATCTATGTTATAATAACAATAATACAAATCTACAATGTTTTGCTTTTTAGGATGGAAAATGTTTTTATTTCAAGAAACTGAGAGCATAACGCCAATTTTTCAGCCACTTGTGCCGTACAGTGATAGCTCTGATGGAGAATCATCAAGCAACTCGATTTCATTTCCTGGTTTGGTTTCAAATTCAAATGAGCCAGTTCAACAAAAAGACGAGACATTTAATTTTGAAAGTTCTGTTCCTGAAGAAAATACTCAAGGAGGACAGATACCAATCAAAGGACATACAAAACATTTTAATTATTTACAGGGCAGCTATTTATATGATGAAAATTTGACTCGAACCAGTCTTGTGAACTGTCAAAACCCATCGCCTTCCATTGATTATTATGATTCGGATATTGACCCAGAATATGTCCCTGATAGTAGTAGTGGTAGTAATACAGATTTTTAAGCCCAGACATCTTCACAAAATAACATAATAGAAGACTTCTCGTGTTCATTCGATCTGAAGGTATTTTCTGAAGAACGATTAATCCGTAATAGTATTGAAGTTGGAGCCAGATATGAAGAAAATATTATTGATAAAACAAATTCACCCCAAAGAAGTTTGTTAACTGAAAGTTGGGATCTCCAAAACAAACCGTATTCGGGTAATAATTCTGAAAATAACACATTTTTATTTCAGGATAATAATAAACCGAAGCGCGTTAGAAGAAAAGACTTTTGTTTTTATTGTGAGACACTAGTTACTACATTTGCTAGACACCTTTTAAGAAACCATCGATTCGAAATTGAAGTTGAACGAATAAATTCAAAACCAATTAAATCTAAGGAGAGAAAACATTTAATTGATTTACTACGAAAAAAGGGGAACTACCTTTACGGTACCACAAATACTGTGTGATCTGCGTGCCTACCGTCAGTTGGTTGAGACTACATACTGTAGAGTACTCCTTTTGTGCAGAAAACGAGTAGGTGAGCTTCAGAGACTTCCACTAGATCTATATGAAAATATTCAAATAACCATAATTATGAGGAGTTCGAACAAGTAGTGAGACCTATTGAAATGATTCTTATAAGAAAATTTAAACGGGTGGTCAATCAGGGAAAACGAAAAGTGACACCTGTGTTGTTCAGTTTTGACGTGCAAAAGATTTGCTGATTAAATTAAGAAGCAATTTTATTCCATCAGAGAACATTTGCAAATGTAAATACTACTAATCCGATCACTGGTTATAAAGTGTTGCAGAAACACTCCAAAATAGCAGGTTTGAAAAATCCTGATGCAGTCACATCAAGAACCCTCAGGAAATATTAAGCAATAATATCTCAATTGTTCCAATTAAATGACCAGGATATTGAACAGCTCGCTTCGTTTATGGGGCATACGTCTTCAGTCCATCGTAGTGAATATAGGCTCCCAGATGACGTTTTCCAAACAGCAAAAATTGCAAAGTTATTGTTGTCAATTGAGAGTAGCGAAGGAGCTAAAAATAAAGGTAAATCGCTAGATGAGATAGAGGTAAATCTTGACGAAGATATATTACAATCTACCAACTTCAATGAAGTTGATAAAGGAAGTAAAAGTTCAGAAGAAGAAGAAGACGGAGACTTGTTACCTTTAAAAGACCTAATCGGAGTAAGTGAGTCTTCTTCCAGTTCATTTCTGCAAACTAAAAGAAACATAGTAGCCTCTAAGAAATCTATAAAAAGAGAGATTACAAAATGGACCGATCAAGAGAAAAATATTGTATTCAATTTTTTTTAAGACTCACATTGCCAAGTGCAAGCCACCAAGAAAACACGAATGTGAGATGTTAATGTCCCAATATCAAACAGTTTTCAAAAACAAAACTTGGCCTGAAATAAAAGTTTTAGTTCAAAAACTTCTATACAAAAAAAGCTTTCTGTAAATAAACAAATTGTGTATATTTTCATGACTCTTATGAGACCTTTAACTATACGCTATTCGGTTTATTTGTAAGACTATCGCAAGTACAATGTTCAGCCTGTCCCAGCTTCGTCACTCTCTCATTTGTTGACGCGTTTCGGATAACCTACATTGTCAAAACAACTATTTGTACTGATCATCCTACTCTGGGAATCGTTATATTAAATCGACGTTAAATTTAAAATAACGATTCCCATAGTAGGATGATCAGTACAAATAGTTGTTTTGAAATGGAGGTTATCCGAAACGTGTCAACAAATGACAGAGTGACGAAGCTGGGACAGGCGGAAAATTGTACTCATGATAGTTGCAACAATTCAAGCGGAAAAGAAAATATTTAAAATAATTTATTTGAGGATTTTATAACGTAATTAGAACAATTTATTGTTTTAATTTTTCGTTTTTATCTATATACATGTATTAGATTTAAATAAAAGGTATCACTTTATATAGTTTTCTCAGTTTGATTTGATTAAAAATGTAATGTTCATTTTTTTAAATCAATTTAAATTTTTTAATTTAAAATGGTGTGTAATTTCCCTTACATAATAGATAAGTCTAGTTGTTGTTTTATTTTTATTATAACCTCAAAATAGGTTATAATATACTATCTCACATTAAAAAAAAAATACATATATGTATTTTTACTGATTCATTTCCCAATGTTTATGTTTATTTTATATTGTAACTTTGTGTAACATTTATTATTTTCCTATTTCTATAATTTCTATAATATTGTATTATAATAATCATATTATAATAATTTACTTATTAACTTTGTATAATAAATTACTTTGTAATTTTGCAGTTAAATTCGATAAGCTATTTAATAAGTTATACCTACATTTCATACTAAAATTAATTGTAAATAATTTTAATATGATGGAGTACTTCTGAAAACGAATTATTCAAAATGGTCTCCAGTAGATTAAAATTTATTAAACACTAGATGGTGACCCAACTTTTAAAAAATCAAGATTTTTAAAGACAAAACCGTTGCAGACGTATCTTATCAGAAAAAAAAATTGTATTACGTGTAATTTTTATGATTACTCTTACTTAATAGGTTTAGTTACTGTATTTGTAATATAACATGTTTCATACTAACAGTTAACAACAAATACAGTATTTACTTTATATTGTAATTAATTTCGTCTACTATAATATGATATTACTACTTCATAATTTGATGAAATATAATTTCGTCTACTACTTCAAACACATAATATAGCTTCCAATTATACCAGGAACTAACTAAGCTAATTTTTACACTATCGTTCTAAACATTTTTTTAAAAAATGAACTTTATTTTTTTCTGTAATAAATAATATTTAATTAATGTAAGCCTTTTCCTTGTATACTAAATAATATTATATTGTATTTTTACCACTCATATTATAATTAAGAAAAATTATTTAAACCCGATTGTGAGATTGTGTAGTCCAGTTATTGTTGGTTCTGTATTACGACTTCATTATTCCGAAACATTATGTGTTATTAAGCGTGATTAGCAAAACTATAGTCCTCATGTCCTAACCTCAATCTTCTATCATACTCACTTAATCTAGTTTTAAAATTTCTACCCGTTTGCCCTACATATGTAACGTTACAAATTTTACAAAATAATTGATAGACCCAACATTTACTCATTTTTTGGTATTTTATCTTTACTATTATTAACAATTTACCCAAATTATTATCTACATAAAATGCTGGTTTTCAACTTTTCTTCTTTTCCAATAGTTTGTTTAATTTATAACTAATTTGACCAACATAACCTACCTTCCGCGCCATTTTGTGGAATGCTGTAACTACCTTGACAATGCTGTAACTAGCGAAACCATGGTCGGCAAGTTTCAATAAAATATTGTGGTTTAGGCCTATATTTAAAAAAAAATGATGTTTCAATTTATTTAAAATGTACCTACGGTCTTTAGCATAAATAGTATAAAGTTTGACTATTGTTTTATATATTTTTTGATCCTGTATTTGTTAATTCATACCTTTAATTATTTCAAAACATATATTATTTAAATATTTCTAATCATAGAACTTCCAAGGTATAGCATGTCTTACAAGTAACCGCATATTCTCTATAGTTTTATAAAAATACTAGTAAAATGTATAACAAACATATAACACGATAAAACAAAAAATGATAAACTATTTGTTTGTAACTTTTATAGTTTATAGTTTTATAGTCTATAGGTGACACAGTTTTCGACATATTTGTATCAAAATGTCAGGGTATGTTCTGACATTCATTATGAATCAAATGATTTTCGTTCTGTTCTGATAGCTCAGACCGGTCGACCGTGAATTATGTGCATTCAGAAGCGCTAAAAAAAAATTTTCTTTTAGTTCATGATTACGCGTTTCTAAAACCGGTTCTGGTGTTTATAACTCAAGAACGGCACAACAGATTTCGAAGAATAATAAAATATTCTATTAAAAATGATTATTAGAATAAATAATTGTAAACGTTTTAAACTGATATTGGACGTAATAAAAGACCCGTGTCAAATATAGAGCGATTTTGTCTATACTTTTGGTCAGAGCTTTTTTTGGAAGAGAAATCAATTTTAACGTTATCAAATTGATACTTCATAGGATTGTTACAAATGATAATACGAACATTATTTGAAAGTTTTTAATCGATCGTAATAAATTATTACCGGTTAAATAATAAAAAGTTGTGATCATAAAAAAAAAAAAAAATCCCTAAAACAAAATCCATTTACTTAGAGTTAACAATTACGAGTATTCTAAAACCGATACTGATGTTTATAACTTAAGAACGATTAAACGGATTTTGATAAATTAAAAAAAAAATTTCAATATGATTAGTGAATAAATAGTAAAAAAAATTATTATGGCGTTTGTGTTAAAACAAATAAAATGACGGCCATTCTGGAAAAATGGTGAAGATTAAAAATATGGTAACACCTTAATTTTAATTTACTTATAAATTCATGGAAGTTTACGAATTTAAAGTTTTTTGAGAAACTGATAGCTTCCGAGATCCCAATGTTTGGTCATCTTGAGTTGATCACCCTGTATAACGAAATTACGAATATTTAAAGTATAACAACTTGCACTCTACATGTTAGCATTGGAATTTAAAAGAAATCAACTGTTATAGAATCATTTTTCAAAAGCATTTTTTTTGGTTTTATGAAGACTAGAATCGTTTATTCATAATATATATAATATATTAACTATCAATATGAAGTCCTGCATTGTTGCCAGATCTACTGCTGCCACATTGGTATCTTAATGGGTAAACTATACAATATCTTAATATACACAAACTGACTGAAGCGCAGTCGGTGGCTAATGTGTAAACTTCTAGTGTATAGATTTTCTACATTATGCTATCATTATTGCAGCCGATGCATTATTTAATATTTGATTTTCATACATTATTTTTAAGAAATAAAACAAAATGGCGGTTGATAAAGTCATGTTACTATCTCTAGTTGAAATTAATGTTTTTATTTTGTTCATAATTGTTTCAGGTTTTAAGAAAAGCACTGGTTTTAAAGTGGCAGCCGTATACGGCTGCCCTAAGCACCCGGCTGCCACTTTCAATATAAAATTGCCCATGTACGGTTCTCATAGTGATATAGGGATGTAAATATATATATATATATATATATATATATATATATATATTTAAACGAATAAACAGATTTAAATAAATTTTAACACATCTATTAATTAATATTTGTACACATTTGGTGAAAATTTCATCAAGATACAATAAAATTTAATTACTTTACAACGAAAAAACTAATTTCTTCGCTACTTTTAACAACATTGAAGTAGATTTTAACAAGTAACCTAAACTTTTTGTGAAATAATGACAAATTTGTACATGGTTTTATTAAATTGTTACTAAAAATCCCCATAAGAAATACATAGTAAAATATATTTGTTGGTATATTTTTTTGGTTAATATACATTTAAGTTTGATTTGTCTCTCAGTGCAAAGCCGGATCGGGCCAGCTATATATACTATGTGGGCCATTCCGATCCCACAGAAACTAAAGACGCACGATGGGTATTTCGAGCAAAAAAAACTGCGAAAATTGATAACGCAAACCATCATGACGAGATGAACGCCACAGCATTTGAAGAGTGGTTCTCAGGAATTCTGCATTTACTTCCACCTGACAGCGTCATTGTTATGGATAATGCGTCATACCACAGTCAGACAGTCAATAAAATCCCAAAAATGAGTTGGAAGAAGATTCACATCCAAGAATGGCTCACAGACAACGGCGTGAATTTCAATCCGAAGAACGTGAAGGCAGAGCTCCTAGAACTCATCCCTATTCACTTGAAATTACAGGCCAAGGTTTATAAAATCGACAAAATGGCTGAGGAGTGTGGTCACACAGTGCTGCGGTCGCCCCCTTACCATTGTGACCTGAACCCCATCGAGCTGGTGTGGGCCACAGTGAAAAATGAAGTTGCGAAGAAGAATGCTGATTATTCTCTGAATACCGTAGAAGTTCTGTTACACAATGCATTGAACAATATTTCTTCGGAGGATTGGAGTAAGTGCGTCACTCACGTGAAGAAAGTTGAGGACATGATGTGGGAGGTGGATGCCATCAGCGATGATTTGCACGACAGGATCATAGTGTTGGATGCTGGGAACGACGACGACACAGAAGATGAAGACTCCCACAGTGACCAGATTGAAGTAAGTGATGATTCATCTGATGATTTGGCTATTCCTCTCTAAGGAAATACTGTATTATTGTTAGTTATACGTACGTGTACTTTATTTATAGTATAGGCATAGTACGAGTGTTTTATTTGTTTATATTAAGTGTGATTTCCTTTACCTTTATGGGCATTAATAGTAATTTTAATTAATTTAATAACAATTAATATAATTTAGTAAATAATGTTATTTTTTCTTCAATAATACAGTTTAATATTTGTGTAACTTTGTCTTGCCAAACATTTGAGGACTAATGTTATAACACAGTAAAGCAAGAGAATTATGTTATTTAGCTGATGATTTGGCTCTTCCTCTGTAAGGAAATGCTGTACAGTATTATTATTAGTTTTTAAGTTTAGGCATACGTACAATTTATTTTACTTGTTTATACTAAGCTTGATTCCTTTGCCTTCATGGGGAACAATATTATTTTAATTAAATGATTTAATTTGGTTAATTATTTAATTATATTTATTTATTTTATTTTAGTGTTTATAAATTGTACATATTTTCTGAAATAAAAATGTTTCGTCTGATATACGGAAGTTTGATTAATACAGTAAACCATTTATAACTTCACTAATCACTCTGTGTTTGTCACAGATGACCGATTCCTTTGAAATTTGGTATCTAAATAATCAGAAAATTGCAATGTAACACGTGTTATCATTTGTTTTTCGGAATTTAAGGAAGGAGGAAAAGTTGCATATCGTTACTGGAGTCATTAGTTATGATTCACTGACCCCAGCCAGTGGCTACTTAACGCGGCCGAGTCGCACAATAGACACCAAGGGTAGGCGATTAGTGCGGTCGACTGGGTTTCCGCCTCAAGCTGACTTGAATTTTACTATAGTAAACTATATAATATTACTATGGCAGATAATTTTAGAAAAGTAAAAATCACTTCCGTCAGTAAGAAAAGTGTCAGTGGACTTTGGACCCATGAAAAGGACCATCTGTAAGTTGTCTAAACCATAAAGTTCTACTTGTTTACAATTATTTTACTTACAAACAACCCGCCGTGTAATAAATAACTTTCTCTGTAGACATATTTTTGAGTTCTAAGTCCAAGCTATTGTAATTTATTCAGGTAACACACACCCACTTGAACCTGTTTAAACCCCAGTCCTCGCTTCCGCCTTCAGTTAATTCAATATTGTGTCTCATTTATGCATCTCCACTATAGGAAATTAACATTCTTTTCATGATCGTAATTTGGAAATTTCCATCGAATATTTGAAAAGTACAGTAAATGAAAAAATTAGAAGAAAGATACCAAACACGACATAATTTGGTAAAAAAATCATACAATATAGGCGCAGCCTGTTTGTGTGCAGTAACAATCGAGTTGGTTTTTGGTAACGATATTAAATTAAATTTTGTCAAAAATGTATACATAACAATAGTCGTAGTACGCCTAATGTTTAAGTTTTTTCTTATTTCTTAAGTGTATTGACAAATCAAACCTAGCATCCCTTGTGCATTTACGACCTACCAGTAGCCGACCAAGCCCTTAGTCCCAACCTTTTGTTTGTTATTGGGGGGTAATAAACATGACAGAAATTGTGTGGTAAAGTTAACAGCACTTTGATTTTTATACAAATTAATTGTATTTAGAGCTGTTAACGAATTATAAAGCCAGTTGTAGTTATTTTTTACGTTCCTAATAAGTAGGCCTATACTTAAAAGAGTTGATTTTATTATCAGTTTGTACGAATGTATTATTATTATTTTTGTTAACTTCTTTACTGTATTCCAATTAGACTAATAAAGTCAGAAGAGATAGTTACACGCAGTAAAAAAAAAACTTTAGTAACTAGGTTTGAACCTACGCAACTAAGTTGTAGGTCCATCTGTAACCTACCAGAATAGACGAATAGGGTTAATCGTAAGTTTCTTAATGCTGAACATTTGATTTTTTTTAACCTTTTGGTTAGTCATATCTTCAAAGAATTAAAAATGGCAGCAAAAATAAAAGTAAAGAACGACTTAACGTTTTTATGACCCATTTAAAAAAATGTTTACTATGTTTTTAATGGGAAACCATAAAAATATTACGCTACCGTTTTCGCGTCTCGAGATCTGATTCAAATTACAGTATTTGTATAGGAATTTCTGTTTTAATTCTAACTTATAATTATTTTTATTTCTATGTTATATTTTTCTGTGTAAAACTTGAGCAGTAGCCTACTAATAATAAAAGTTACAAGGTATTAATTCATAGACAAAATGTATTTTACCTCAGTTACATTTTGAGAAGAATATGTTTATTTAATTTGCATGTGTCCCGTTGAAAATATAACTTTTTTTGGTTGTAGTTTGAATAATATAATGTTCCTGGATGAGAGTGGGAAGTAACAAATCTAATTTAAATGTTCATACCGATAATTATAAAATGAAATAAATAAAATTGTATGTTCGAGTATCGCGGTGTCTTGATTCATAATTTTAAAATGCTCTAAAATGGTGGTGGTAAAACGAAACACAATAATTACAAAGAATTCACACAAACATTGTTAGTGAGTTTTTCAGGATTATTTCCATTTAACATTCCTTTGAAGCTTCCTTGTATCAACCAGGCGTTTTTGTTATACATTATTAGTTTTGTTTCCGAAGTAATAATTTAAAACTTGACTTATCAAAAAGTTTGTAAATTTGTTAGTATACTGTTATTTTCATTTACTACAATTTACTTTATAAATTACAATCTATTTAACAAATATGAAACATAATTTAATTTAATCAATCACTTAACGAATAACAACAAAAATATAAACATAATGACATGCAATAAAATGTAAACGTGGGACAAATAATACATCCCCGTAAATCACTCTCTCACATCCTCGCAAAGCTTCTCTCTAACAAAATAATCATATCCCCAGAAAAGCTTGTCTCTTACATGCCCACAAGTTTCTGTCTCTCGTAACCGTTACATCCCCACAAAACACATATTTAAAAAAAAATCAAAATCAAAATTTTCGAGAGATAACGTATTAGGAGTAATACTTATTTATTAAGCAATACATTTTTTAAAAATCAGACTTCTACCTTTTATATTTACCGAGATCCCACAAGGTATCTCCAGGACGTATATCCCCAGAAGGGTACATGCGATAGACAGAGAGAGAGAGAGAGAGAGAGAATGATTATATATTTAATTACAGTAGTATTATATCAGGTCACTTATGCCACTTAACCCTCCTCCTAAATTAATACATTATGCTAAACAAAATCAAATTATTAACATAAAAATTATTTAAAAAAACAAACAATGAAGAAATAATTAGAAATAAAAATAAAACAAACTAACCTGATAAATTATAAAAATCACAATTTTCAAAATGTAAACTAAACTAAATAATTAAATTTTATATATACTACTCGTATCTGTCAAATGTAGTCTTTATTTTTATTTTACCTTCTATGTGGCTACATGTTTCACTGCCGCAGGCAGCATCATCAGACCAGCTGCTATGTCCACTCAAACACTTATAAATACACAACACTTGTAACACATATTTTCATACATTTTTTTGTACACGTCATATAATAAATAAATTTGTTTAACATTGTTACACTTGAGAGGTACCTCTTCTGGTGTGTTTCCTCTAAGACTGATTTGGAAAGATGAGGTGCAGCTCTGTTCAATTCTTATCAGTTTGTACCTTGTGCCCTACTAAATTTTCTTATGTCTTCTTGATTTTATGTTGTTGGCTAAATATCAGATCATAAAGGCAATTGGAAGCAAAATACGAGTAGTATATATAAAATAAAATATATGTAGTTCTAGGGCTGTTCAACAATAAATATAAATAATTAAACATTAAAAAATATATATATAGGCTAATACTAACGACACTAATTTACATTGATCTAAAATACCAACATTCTCTCTGACATTCATACATCACATGTTCAATATAAAATTCCTTTCCTCGTACACCCTAAACAAAGATCAGGCTACATCTGTAGCATCCATGTAATGCAATATGTAAGATTTTTTTTAAACTGTGTAGGCCTAAGGCTATCGATATAATTAAAGTAATCTGCCAAAGAATTCCATAAATGACACGCCGTCGATAAAGTGAAATTATTGTTATAAATAACAGTTCTGTGTTTTGGTATATTTAACATTGTAGAACCCCTTCTTGTGCTATTAGTACTCATACATATATTTGAGGCAAAAACAAACTAGTTCGACAAGTAAGTCAGAATTAAAGGCTTATCAGCATGTCTAATAGTCCTATATGGTAGTCTCTGAAACATTAGGTTATAAAAATAACGACTCGTAATATGGACCAATGTAATAAAAGTGTTCATAATAAAAAGAAAAAGGAATAAAAATTAGAGTGAGTGAGGTAAGGATGGATTTTTTTTTTAAAGTTAAGTTTTCATGTTATTAGCAGAGTTTGATTTTAGTACGTTATATTTTTACGAACTTCCAGGAAAACAATCCATACTTAAAACTATGTGTTTGTATAGAGAAATGGTCCAATTTTTCGAAACATAATACTCATATATAAAGGGGTCCAAGGATACTCAGCCTGACATGAGTCATTGAGACCCAAAGAATCTTTTGTGACTTAACATAATGACCAAAAGTTGATATTTTGGTCTTGAAGGAAATGATAAATTGTACTGATATATCAAGGGGTCTTAACTATAAGGGTAGGATAGATTAAAACAAGTGTTGCACAGATTAAAAATTATTACTACTTTCTTGACGTTGGTTAGGCCCTTATTGAAATCGTAGGTGTTAATATATTATATATTGTAAAATCGCTTCGCCCATGTCAGTATTTTGATACTGGCGGGCCTCGAAAAAATATATATATATATTTATATATGTTGTATTTCGTAACTATACTCATATCACATTTTCTTTGTAGGTCACGGTTCGAAATTACATTCATGACAATACGATGGTTATGGTCGTAGAGAGATGGGTTTGGTAGCATTATATGTAATATTGAAATCTGCATATTTGTATTTACTTCTTCTGTATTAGGTTGAACAACATAAACTATTTATCGTTGTCATTTTCAATTCGACATTTTAACATTTTCAATACGATTTTTCTGGATTTCAATGGGATTCGTTATGAGCACACTATAGTTCTCTATTACAAATTTGATGTTCTATCTTTACTTTTTTGGGCGCTATCGTGCTTATCGATTTTACTCAATATTCCGTACAATAAGTAAGTAATATTAATTATGAAATATTCTAAACAAATAAAAAAAAACTGGTTTCTACAGAAATAACACAATTATTTGATAAAAGGAATAGCATCATCGCGTACAACATTTCTAATTAGTCTAAAAACAAAAACTTCTTTCTTGAACGAAGAGAAACTGTATATTTTATTGTATGGAGTATGTTATAATTTAAAGATTAAGATGTAAACGGAATTATTGCTTGTAAAGAAGCCACACAGTATGGATAATTTAACTAGTGAATTTTTCAATGCACAAGACTTGTTTATTGTCCGTATATTCTCTTTCAACACCACGCCGTAACACTGTCGGATATTTATTGCACTTGGATAATATATTGGAGATTTTTATTTTAAAGTTCCTGATCTATCGTTTTACGTTATTCCTAAGAATTACAGTAGTTTATTTTGTTAAATTGACACTTCCCCAGTACACGAAGTGTAAGGTGAATTTGGTAATCATAAACAATTTCGACCTCCGTTTTAGATTGATCTTTACGTTTCATGGCCTCAAGAACCGAAAAAGTGATTTTCGACATAATGTCCGGTAGTCATTGTTGTCGTCATAAGCAAAATAGCTGCCAAATAATTAAGATAGAAACAGATTTTCAATATACTTATTCATGCAAAACGCGTTCTTCTAAATACTGCATTATTGAGTTGACATTACAAGATGATGTAAAGACATTTAAGTTATTTCCGAATTATTGGTGAATTTAAAATATTTATATATATATATATATATATATATATATATTTGTTAAAAGAATTGTGAGTCTTGGAGGCAGTAGTAAAGGATTTGAGTAGATTTTATTTCCCTCGTTGTTGTTTATAGGCGAGGAAAATCATCATTGACTTTGTATATATACAAAAGGAAGAAAAGACAATAAAATAAAAACCACTAGCCAACAAATACTATAACAGAAAAGCCGTAGTCGGATGGTGACTGTTGTTGGACAAGAGAGACGTAAAAAGAAAAATTAATGTATTTAATTCTCCACTGCATAAAGGAAGGATTTCTTAGACGTTTTTAGATAATTCTTCACCTGGTAATACGTGACAGGGTTTTATTACAAGCCCTGTAAAATATACATATATAAAAATATATAATGCTTATGCATTATAGCTATACATATATAATAAGTCAATGATGATTTTTGGACGTGGTGGTCCGATCCCATGGCCTCCACAATCCCCAGATCTCACACCTATTGATTTCTTTCTGTGGGGGCATATGAAACAATTGGTATATGCAACTCCTGTAACTGATGCTCTGGATCTTTTAGCAAGAATCGTTGAAGCTGCTGCGACCATTCAAGAAAGTGATGTTTTCGAAAAAGTCAGAGAGTCATCCTTAAAGCGGTTTCAAATCGGCAACGAAGTTCGAGGACGCAATTTTGAGCAACGATTATAAAAAATCTAATAACCCTCTGTTCAATGAGTCACTTAATAGACGTTGACACCACTTTACTTGTAATCAGCTGTTTTATTGTTTGTTCTTTTCTAACGGACGTTTTAATAACCATGGTAACCCATGTTAACCAAAATGTAATGTTCTTAGTTATACTTCAGTCAATAAGAATAAATTATAAATCATTTTATTTGTCTTAAAATTGTCTAACTTTTTTGTGTCATAACATTTTTTGATAAAATTTGTAGTTTGTTAATTATTTAACTTTGAATATTTTGAACTGCCGCCATCTTGAAACGGAATGTTATATGAAAACGAAATTTTATTGGCATTTATAAAATACGTACAGAAACAATCATACCAAGTATCATGATTTTACCTTAAATAGCTTCAAAGATATTAAGGTTTGAAAAAAAAAAACACATACAGACAGATAGACCGAAAAACGGAATGAGATAGGACAAATGTTATATTACATTTTTTGTTTCTTTTGACATACCGAATAACGTGACAAAGTTTTTTCATATGGTTGCAAGACACTCTTTATATATATATATATATATATATATATATATATATATACACATATATTACTTTCTTGTTTATGACTGACATGATTATTCACACGAACTTGTTGCATACGTAATGTTAGATAGGCTAGCGAACTAGCTCAGTGAAATTCCTCGAATACCAGCAAACTCTAACTTTACTAACATTATGTTATGTTAGTACATGATCAAATCCCTTTGAAAAATCTATATACCATCCAGTGGCTTTGTTTTTAACATTGATAGCGGAGTAAATATTGGACATAGAAATAACAATCTCTTTTTCCGTTTTCCGTCCTTTTACAATACCTGTTGCGTATTAGTTTTAAGGTCAAATCGACAATTCTCATTTTCTAAATTGGGTTACATGCCACAGCAACTTTCTCTTTATACCTGTACAATTTTGAGTTATTCTCATTCTATCTCTAGTAGGAGTCAGGTGCGTTGTCTGCTCTCTAAGCCAAGTTTCTCATGGACTTAAGTTCCGGCTACCTCAAATTCAATATTATACATTTTCTTTCTCTTTTTAAACATTTTTAATTATTGTAAAGTGTCAAGTGCGGTCGGTGTGAAGTGATTGTAAGAAGAAGTACTGGCCAGTTACTACACATCAAGTGGAACCGTTCGTTGGCACAATATACGACAACCTCAAGGAAGGTAAACTCAATAACTCTGGTCCTCCGGCACTCAAACTTAGTAAGTAATAAACTCATACATTAACACTCATAAATTACCGAACATTTTTTGGTCCCCCCGGGCCGGATCTAGTTATTCATTAACTAGACGTAAGATAAAAAACCAGTCTATCAGTTCATTTAATACCGTTATATTTTATTCTATTTGGTTTAAACTCTGTTCAAATTGCTTACTATCAACTTTCACTTTAGATTTGTATTCTCTAACTTTCACCACGCTACAGTACAAACAGTTAAAGTTCACTTTCATTTTCTATTTTGAGAATTGTCGATTGGTCTTATTTTAGTTTAATATTGATCTCCAATAAAATTAAACTTGTAATAGAAATAATATTGTAAATTTAATACTTTCACTTAGTGTGTACACAAAATCTAGCTTATAAATATTTTGACCTTTGTATTGTACTACCTGCTCATATGTTATCTCTATACTTATTTTAGTTACTCTCAGAAACTAGGTCACAAAAGGAGAAAGTTTATAAGGTATTCAAATTATTAATATTATTGACATACCTCTTGTGTTTATCAAAAAAGGGTCTATTCAGCTTTTCATTATTAACTTTCTATTGGACTTTATAGACTTCACCATATTTCTTAAGTTGAGGGCCTATCTTTTAAAATAAACCTCTTTTTGTGTTTTCAAGATAAATAAATAAATTTAGTGTCTTTCTGTGAATTAACTTTGTAAAATGGCTAAATCACTTGCAGTTGTCAAAGCAAGAATGGAGAACGCATTCTCACAGATTCAAATGATTTTTGATCTTACAAAAAAAACTTCTGATAAGGATATTCTTCAAAAATTCCTTGTGTACGCAAAATCTGCCAGTAAGCTTCGCCAAGAATTTTCTGATTCTTTAGACAATTACCTGGAGCTTAAATTGGCTAGTGATCCTGAATTTAAACCTAATTACGCTTCTCTTAATAGTGCAGATGAGTTAGTGAATTATATTAATTCTACCCTAACCTCAATTCAAAGCAAAATGCAATCCAAGAGTAATAGTGAACCTGCCCCTGTACAAAAGTCAGTGGTTCGCTTACCTAAGCTCGAATTAAAACGTTTTAGTGGTGACTCCCTGGAATGGGTATCTTTCATCAATCTATTTGAATCGAGTATAAATAAAGACTCTTCTTTGTCACCCAGTACGAAGTTTCAATACTTATTAAGTGTTCTCTCTGGTGATGCTTTAAATTTGATTAAATCTCTACCTATTTCCGACTCTAATTACACAGTGGCTTACGACCTCCTGAAAGAGCGTTACCACTCTCCAAGGAGACTCGTCACTCTTCACCTAAATCAAATTTTGGACTTACCCTCTGTGAATCATTCTCCAAAACAAATGAGAAAATTTGTCAACTCTTACAATGAAAACGTTCAAGCTCTCAAAGGGTTAAAACTGGACATCACCCAAAATAACCCACTTCTATCAGCTATGGTTCTTAGAAAAATGGACAACGATCTCAGGAAAAGGTTCGAACAATTCCGTTCCTCCAATCCCACCGTTGAAGGTGAGGATGGCCCTGTCTTACCTGACATCGCAGATATAATAAAATTCCTCAATCAAGATTGTAACGAAATTGAAAACGCTAGTTTGCATTCTGCACCTTTCTTAAAACCTGCCTCTGCAGAGTCAAGCCATGAGTATATGTCAAAAAACCAATCTTCTAAATTCAAAAAGGGTCCTATTGGAAATCACAAGGTCTCTCTAATGACCTCCAACACTGATGGAAATAAACGCAGTAATTCAAACCCTCTCCCATGTTTTGTTTGTCACAAAACTGATCACAAGGTGTATACTTGCCCCATCTTCAAGAGTAAGGATCCCAAATCCCGTTTTCAAATAGTTAAAGAAAATAAACGATGCTCTTCATGTTTGGGCAACCATAACCTCAATGACTGTAGGTCAACATCAAGTTGTTTTAATTGCCACAAAAGGCACCATTCATTACTTCATTTTGAAGAAAACCGTACGCCTATAGTTCAAACTTCATCTCATGAAACTGTTCAAACTTCACAGGAAACTACACCTGCAGTTAGTCTAACCTGTCAAGATAAAGGCCGTTTTACTCGCTCCACAACAGTCTTATTAGGCACTTTGCTTGTGAAACTCACCTCTGTCAGTGGAATTACACAGGTACTCCGTGCTCTCGTTGACTCTGGCAGTCAGTCCTGCTTTCTTACTGAGCGAGCAGCTCAGTTGTTATGTGCTCCCCGCAACAAAGGTTCTCAGGCCATTGCCGGAATTTCTCAAGCTGTAACCCGCTCTAAGGGCCAAACATATCTCAACATTGAAACTCTAAATGGAAAAATGATCTCTAAGAATCAAGACTTTCTCATTCTTGACAAAATCTGTGTAGACTTGCCTCGTGTTTCAATTGCGCCTGATGTCTTTAATAAAGTCCAACCATACATTTTGGCTGATCCTACATTCCACCTGCCAGGAAGCATTGACGCTCTCCTGGGTGCCTCTTTATTCCCACTAATATTTAACCAGGTAGCCCACCACCTCGGCCCTGGCCTACCAAGTGTGATAGGATCGCACTTTGGATATTTAGTCATGGGTGAAGCGCCTTGCGCACCTCATACTGGTTCTACTATCACTTCTCAGATGTCAGCAACCCTTTTATCTGTTAATGACATCGACTTACACAATTCGTTGCAAAGATTCTGGCAGCAAGAAGAGCCCCCTATAATGACAAAACAGTCTGAAGAAGACAGGCTATGTGAAGAACATTTCTTAACCACTCATTCTCGGGACCAATCTGGCCGTTATTGTGTCCGACTACCATTCAAGAAAGAACATTCCGTTCTGGGCCACTCGAAGTTAACCGCTGAACAGAGACTTCATTCTTTAGAGAAAAGGTTCAATGCGCAACCTGAATTCAAAGCACTCTACTCAGATTTTATGTCTGAATATTTCATTTCAAGTCATATGGAAGTCGCTAACAACACTAACCTAACTGATCCTCACTACTTTCTCCCTCACCACGGGGTCTTAAAGGAATCCAGTAGTACTACTCGTTTGCGCACTGTGTTCGATGCCAGTTCTAAAACTTCTAATGGTTTCTCCCTCAATAATATTCTTCTCACCGGAAGAAAGATGCAGACTAACATTTGCGATTTGTTGCTCATCTTTCGGACTTATAATGTTGTGTTTTCTTGTGACATTCGTCAAATGTATCGACAGATACGAATGCACCCTGAAGACCAGTGCTATCAACTGATTCTTTGGCGTGATAGTCCTGATCAACCTCTTTCAACTTTCAAACTCACTACAGTGACTTATGGAGTAAATTGTTCTCCATACCTCGCCATTCGGACTTTACATCAGCTCGCCGACGATGAAGGTGATTCCTACCCTGCAGCTGCAGAGATTCTACGTAATCAAACCTTCGTAGATGATATCATCGCAGGTGGAGACACCGAAGATGAAGCGATGAACCTCCAGCATCAGCTTATTTCACTTCTGAGTCGCGGAGGCTTTGAGTTACGTAAGTGGACTTCGAACTCCATGCAACTCCTATGTAGACTCCCAGATGATCATCTAGAAACTCCTGTATTTCTCCAAGAAACTCTCCAACCTCATTACACCATACTAGGCCTACATTGGTCTCCTTCGACAGACTCTTTCACTTATAACATGAGACTACCTCGCAATTCTACTACTAAGCGTGAGGTACTTAGTGTGATAGCCCAGATCTATGACCCCTGCGGTTTTTGTCTCCCATTTTCATGTGGGCAAAACGCTTCATGCAACTCTTATGGACCAAAGGACTAGCCTGGGACCAACCTCTTCCTTTTGAGCTACTTGAAATGTGGCAAACCTTTATAGGTACCTCAGAGAGCCTACGAGATATCACTATTCCTCGTGCTCTAAAAATCTCCCATTCACATGACATAGAACTACATGGCTTCTCAGATGCTTCTGAGAATAGATATGCAGCTGTCTTATTCTTAAGATGCCAGCTCAACGACGGATCTGTGACAGTAAGGCAGTTGTTGTCCAAAACTCGAGTTGCTCCTTTGAAGAAACTCACTATTCCGCGGTTAGAACTGAACGCAGCTCACTTACTCGCCCAATTATTGGTGTATGCCATTTCAATCTTCCACAAGAAAATAACTACATCTGTTACCCTCTGGTGTGATTCCACCGTCACTCTTACCTGGTTAAACACACCTCCTCATCGTCTCAAGACATATGTTGCAAACAGAGTCGCTCAGGTACAGGAGCAAGTACCCTCTAGTTGCTGGCGACATATCGCTAGTGAATACAATCCCGCTGACTGTGCATCACGTGGAATACTTACCTCTGAATTAATCAACCACGACTTATGGTGGTCTGGCCCGCCATGGCTGCAACAGCATAGAGAGACATGGCCTGTATCTCATTTCGTCGCAGCAGACCTCAATGGAACTGGAGAAAGCAAGCCTTTGTTGCCTAACACTTTATTATCTGTTGCTCCTCAAGAATGGGATCTGCTCACAAAATTCTCACATTTCAGCAAACTACAACGTGTAATGGCCTACATTCTACGATACATCCACAACCTTCAACAACGTGGAAAATGGAATGTGCCCACAGATAATCTGCGCATCGGAGACTTAGTGTTGGTGCATCAAGCCTCACCTCCGCTCTCATGGCCATTGGCCAGAATCATAAATGTGTCCCCTGGTAATGATAAGGTAGTGCGCGTTGTTCACCTCAAGACTCAACAGGGAACCTTGACTCGTCCAGCTCACAAGGTTTTCCCGTTACCCATTAATTTAGAATAAACTCAGATTAATATTCACACTAGAATAATTAAGTTAATTTTCTTATGAACAGTTAAATTTTATGTTATTTTTTTTTTGAACAGATTTGTTTATTTTGAATCCTCAGGAGGATTCAAGGCCCCCTGTATGTTGCGTATTAGTTTTAAGGTCAAATCGACAATTCTCATTTTCTAAATTGGGTTACATGCCACAGCAACTTTCTCTTTATACCTGTACAATTTTGAGTTATTCTCATTCTATCTCTAGTAGGAGTCAGGTGCGTTGTCTGCTCTCTAAGCCAAGTTTCTCATGGACTTAAGTTCCGGCTACCTCAAATTCAATATTATACATTTTCTTTCTCTTTTTAAACATTTTTAATTATTGTAAAGTGTCAAGTGCGGTCGGTGTGAAGTGATTGTAAGAAGAAGTACTGGCCAGTTACTACACATCAAGTGGAACCGTTCGTTGGCACAATATACGACAACCTCAAGGAAGGTAAACTCAATAACTCTGGTCCTCCGGCACTCAAACTTAGTAAGTAATAAACTCATACATTAACACTCATAAATTACCGAACAATACCATATTGTCTTTTATTAAATAATAATAATAATAATAATACTATTGAAAAATCTTAATTACCTCGTCTTCATATTTTTTCAAGTATTTTGGAAATACTGAGAGGAGAGCAATTGGACTCTAGTTATTCACAGATTTAATATTACCCTTCTTATAAATTGGGACCACTATAATCTACTTTAATATTTCTGAAAAAAATTCCCAGTATACACACTCAAGTTTATTATTATAGAAAAAAGATTTTTTTAAATGATTATGCTATATTTTTAAATAGGCTAACAGAAAAAAACATGATCAAAACCTTAGACTTCTTATTTGCTAATTTAAAAATTGTATCAGTGAATTCATTTTCATCAGTAGCAGAAACAAAAAAAAAAGTTTACCATCGAATGCAAATTATGGTTACATATCTTGACTATTATTTAAGACATTTTTTGTGGATCTTTTCTCACATATATTGTTCCTTTTCTACATATTAGGTAATTACTTCATTGAATTGGACAGTATAATATCACTGATCCCAACAACACAAACTAGCATAATGGAAACAGGGAGAAAAATACTGTGAAATTTATTTGGATCTTTGAATAATAATGGACTTACATAATAAAATAATAAACATTACAAAATAATAATGAATGAGGAATTAGAACGAGTTGGGGATTTTTCAGAGGACATATATCATAATTTTGATGAACAAATAACTGTCGTAAATGACATAAACAATCATCTAATTACAAATTCAAAAATTATTAAAGAAATGATAGACCTATTAGATAAATATAAAAATTCCATGTAAACAGAAATAACGAGATTAACAAGGGAATTGAATATAACAATAAATAAACTATACACATATGTTTTACTAAACACAGCATTCCGGCAACTAGAATATCTAGCGATGGAATGTAAAGTAAAAGAAATAGAATTTCGACAATTCCTAAAATACATTGACACAGGAAGGATCAGCTCTAAACTTTTACCTACACATAAATTTTTACCAATCCTAAAACAATTTGAAAAAAACACTGTCTATCTACACACACTTGGCATACAATGAAAAACATGAAAACTTACAATATTTGTATGATATGGCAAAAGTACAATCGTTTTTCATAAAAAAAAAAATACTTAACGTAATACTTAAACTACCATTAGGATCACAATCAAATATTTACGAAAATTAAGAATAACAAAATACCCGATTTTTCATAAAGAAACAACAATATAGATCTTGTGGAACATAAATAACAACCAATTAATAGTATCTGCAGACAGGCAATCGTTTCTAGAGATAGAAGATGAAATAAACACTTGTAAACCAGGCCTAATAAGTATTTGGAATTCAAATTTACAAATTAAAACTGACAGACAGAGGAATCGTAAAGTTCAACTCTTAGTAGATCAACCGGACACAATATATTCTAAACATTTACTCAATTTAACAAACACAAATCATTTTTGGAAACTTATGGAATAATTGGATATATAGTACAGAAAAACCTAAAATATAATAAAAAATGTTACTATAGCAATTAAATTAACTCAACCACGTTCAAAATTGAAAACACAGAAATGTTAATAAATGTAGGAAACAGTAACATAATAGAAGTCGGTATTAAATTACTAGCTGGAATAATGGAAACACTACATTTCCCAAATCTTAAAACGATTTTGATCTCAGAGGGACACACACTGTTAACTAAAGACATTAAATTAACAACCGATTCAATAAATGACATGAAATTAGCAGATGAACCAAATACAGCAGCTATACGTTTAGACTTTTAGACAGACTTCTACACACAAGGTCGAAAAAGGATTTCCACTTAGTGGTGGTGACATACATGGTCTATATACATTTTTAGTATAGTAATTTCTCTAATAATTGTTTTTTTTCTATAGAGAGATAAACAAAATTTTATAATGTTTGCCAAATTACGGTCGAAGAAGAACCAAAAACAAAAGCCATAAGGAAACTACAGAGTCACAGAATATCCAACCTTCAACGTCACAGATGTAGCTACAGAACATAAGAATTAGAATAAACAAAGACTAGAGCACTGTGGTGACAATATATACAGATACACTTTCAAAAGTCCCTTACCACACTTGGGAATAAACAAAATAACAAAAAACAAAAATTTTTTGTCAAAAGTAAAATGTCTTTGTTAAGATTCCCTCTGAAGATGACAACTTTGTTGTTGTAATAGCTATAAGGGTCTAATAGGAATAAACATTTTACTTTTGACAAAAAATTTTTGTTTTTTGTTATTTTGTTTATTCCCAAGTGTGGTAAGGGACTTTTGAAAGTGTATCTGTATAAGAATTAGACTTTATTGAGTTCCAAGAATATACATGGGATTGGCTAAGTAGCAATCTTCTGTATAATAAATATTTAATGTTTTACAGGATATGATGAGTAAATTTGGAATTTGTAAGATCAATGATCAACATTTCTTAAAGTAGCCATGTAACTAGCTAAACACAGGGAAAAAAGAATTTTGTTTTAAAGGTAATTTAAGAGTAATCGAATAGCAATGGTAAGATGTAATAACATAAAGGTGATGATAATTTATGGGTATAATGTAAAGTAGTAGTAGTAAGTAGTAAAAGAATTAAACAAAAATTAATAAAAATCAAGACAAGACAGTGAATTCTGATAACTCTAATAAGGGTTGGAATGATGTTAGAAATTTTTTTATGTGGAAGGCGTAGTAGTAGTAGGCGTAGTAGGCGTAAGTAGCGTTCAAAAACATTAAACCTAAATAGAATAAAGATTTTTTTTTTAACCAAAACGTTTAAATTTTTTAATTAAAGAAACACATTTATTACATCTTTCACTCAAAGAAATTTATTAATAAAAAAGTTTTCGCCCCTTCAATGGGAGTGACAAAAAAAATGACAAAAATTTGGAGATAAACAGATAAAAATTTTTGTTATAATTTTACCTATGTATATACGATTCCATTGTAAAAATATAAACACAGACGGGGTAAACTGCATTCTACAAGAATATTTGAAAACGCAATTAAAATTAACTACAACAAAAAGAAACAGCATAATCTACAACACCGAGGAGCTCATCGAAATATAGTGGCAGCCAACATTGGCTAAGTACCAATTCATATTACTGACTATATAAAAGTCAATGTGAGATTTAAAACTGTGTTAAGAAATAATTGAAGGGAAATTTATAAGTGTAAAAAGGTACATCCACAAAAGATGATCTTTATCTATATAGAAGTTGCTTGTTATTTTTGTTTAGTTTTTATTGTTTTGCGGCTGCCGTAAATACTATTTACAAAATTTATCTTCTTTCATTTTCATCTTCTGTGGCGCTTCCTTTTGACGATGTTTGCTTCTATTTTAATAAATTTAATTCTTGGTTTCATATTCATATGTCATATATCATAAACAAAATGTTGAGCACCAATTAGATTAGATGTAACAATTATAACTTGTAGTAAAAAGCAGTTGGACCCTATTTGTTAGTCTAATTGATTATTGTTTTCCTCATAGTTATAGATTAAGTTATGAAAAATTTATTTTTCACTGTATGAAGCCAGGATCCTAGTACAATGGTTCGTCTTTAAATAATAAAATAAAATAATAAATATAATATGTCCAAATACCGATATAATGTTATATGGAATTTTGACATGTTCTTATAAATGTGTCAACTTAACACAAATTTAACAATTATCAAATATAACTAAATTAAAAATAAATGTGGATGATAATAAACAAAAACAAATGTTTATTTTAATTTATCAATTCTATTTGTTAACACTATAAAATAATTCAATTTACTCATTTTATTTACTCAGATTAATTTTGATTTATTAATTAAAACATTTTTTGACAAATTTTGAGTTAGGCTCATGCAAACCAAATGAAACATGTTTGGAAAGTAGTAAACTTACAAAAATGATTATAAGTAATATCTGTCAAATAGTTGGAAGTCAACTTTGGGAAGCGAATTGATCAATTTAATTTAATTAACAAGAATTGATCATTTATTTGGTCTAACATATGTAGTGCCTAGAATACATAGTGTAAGCAACATGGTTAGGTTTTCACAACTTTAACGGATTTAATTTAACTAATAAAAGTTCTATCACTGCCAGTGTAATAAAAGTTACACATATTCAATAATAGACTTGTGTGAATTTTCTTTAAACTTTAAAAAACTAATGTAAGGTGTCAACCATTGTTAATTATCACGTTGAAAAGGTGATATTTATTTAGAACTTGTTTAGCAAGTTAACATAATTGTTTATACTTTTATACAGTCTACAGGAAATGTCTTTAGGTAATAGGTATTGCATGGAATATGGGTGCACACTACTGTTACGGTGAGCATACTTTGCAAAAAGTGATCTAGGAATTGTTTTCGTATGTTGCTCCATAACTACAGGCTTAATGATTCTCTGCAGTTTATATTTCTTTTAAGAGTTCTTCTGACACCTACTGTTGCATCGTATCTTCAGGTTTTGACTTATTTTAAGAATAATCCATAGATTTAGTTACCAGTACATAGAATTAGGCATTGTGGGTGAGACTCTATGAAAAGTATAACTTTGGATTATACTAACTTATTCTATACTAGTTTTATTATTTCATATTAAAAACAAAATAAAAGTTTTTGGCCATCGCTCATGTTAGATGAGAATAGTATTGAAAAGTCTAGTTAGGAAAGTTACAAGTTCTGGTTATGATAAGTAACTTAACTTGGGATAACCATATTAACAGCATTTTAAAATAATTATGTTCAGGGATTTTTATATTAAGAAATCTAAAATAATTGTGATGTCTCAGCACTTTAAACAAAGCCTACTATGGGCATATTTATCCACATCTGAACTATGAAGTTTTATTTTAGGGGTTCGAAATATGCAATAAAAGAAGAAATCTTGCGAAGGCAATCAAGGATTTGGAGATACGATACACCGTGTGTATATCTACGCTTATGAAACAATGTCTTAACTTAAATGTCTATGTACCCAAATAAAAAATATTCTCGTAATAAATATGTATTAGTGTATACCTACATTACCTGGGACTGAAACAAATTATGGCTTAGTCAACATTTGTTTTCTCAAGCAAGAGTTATGTTTGTTATAAACTTCCAATCTCTCAAAAGTATATAAAAATTAGGAGGCCTTTACTTCTAGCCATCTGACTTCTATTAGGAGTTCCACAAAAACAAATGGTTAATTGGATTTTTGTGTGTTAATTGGAGAAGTTGAAAATACATAAGTACCATTTTAAAACTGTATCACTTGTAAGATTTTTCTCTTTTATTTTTAATTTAGGTTTTGAGTGCTTACACTTTTGTGAGATTTTGGCTTATTTTTGATTATGTAAACCTTTAGAATTTAAACTTATTTTTAAACTTTACCTTTATCCTTGGGGGCTTCACCAGACTCTTGAAACGAGTCAAAAATTTTGCTTAGCTTGTGAGGCACTCCAAAAGAACTACTAGGTTTTCAATAATTACAGAGATATGCTATGTGAAATATTTGAGTATATTCATTAATTAATAAATCATTTTAAATTTTTCTATATACTACTTTTCCTACAATGCAATAAACACATTTAACATCTACCCTAAAATTAAATTACAAAACGTCTAGTCCTAATCTTACTTATCGATTTTACACTCTTTAAATACATCCTTTAACAACTTATCCATTACTTTATTCTTTAATAGATATTAATCCAACAAAATGGCACAAAACCTTTTAAAATTTTAATTTGCTCTAGTCTGATATTTATTGTTTTTGAAATCTGACATTTGATTTAATTATTATTTAATCACCAAGATCTGTCTTACAAATACATATTATAAATATTAAATTCCACTTACATAACACTCTCCCTCCTTTCTTTAGACACTGCACCCTTTTATATATATATATATATATATATATATATATATATTTGAATCTTTTATAACCCTACACTTTTATATTTCACACTACACCTTTACGCTTTACGCTTTACGCGAACACTCCCGTTTTCACCTTGATTTTGAGTTTTATTTAAAGACTGACCCTTACTTATACAATGAAACACTTACTTATTTTTAATATCATGGAGTAATTAGTTTGTTATACATTTTTTTATTTCGAATAGATTATTTAGTAACCTTGTCGACCTTTTGATGATGTTTTTAGGTGTTGTCCTGTAGAGAGATGGAGATAGACAGACCGCGTTTTTTAGAGAAACGTTTCCCACTTCTTTTCTCTCCTTTCTTCTGATTGGGTCATTTAGATTTTATTTGAATTTTAAATGGTTCTGATTGGTTTTTATTTTTTTGCACAATCTTGCAGACATTCTGGTTGTCATCAATATAGCTTCTTTGGGAAACTGTTAAACTGCAGGCGTCTTGTTTTATGAAATTTAATCCGACACATCCGCTTGTACATCCGCCAGTCGAATGTATTCTCGATAAGTTTATTTTACATATAAGTTTTATTACAACTTCTTTTATTTGAATTTCTTCCCAATATTATTATTTTTAATTATTATTTATTAATTTTTTGATTAATTGTTATTAAATACAGATGTTTCCAACAACCCTTACACTCCCCCTGCCAGTTATAAAATTGCACCACCATTTTTTTTGTTTTATTGGAAGTCAGTTGGATGATGTTTAATGTAAGTGTAGTACGCTTTGTTTAGTGTTTACATTCACAATGTTTGTGGAATTACTGATATTGTGATTTTCCTCGAATCTGATAGTGTATCTGAGAAGTGTGTAATTGTAGCAAGGTCGGGCTGTGACATTCTGTGGTGGTCAGCATAATGTTGGTTGTAGGTATGTATGAGTCATAATTCTAATCTATTAGAATGGCATATATTCTGTCTTCTTTTTGTAAATGAAATTGTTTTTTTATTGTTCCTTCAATTGGTAATCTCTGGGCCTTATGTGTGGTTTTTGGGCCTTCGGTTTTATTTTAAGGATGTGTATCATGTAGCATTGTATCAATAGTAGTATTGTTAATATACTTATCCATATTATTATTATATAAAACATAATTAGTTTGTTCTCTATAATGTCAAAGCAATTGTTTTCCAGATGTATGTATTGAAATGTTTCTTCTGGAACTAAGTTCCTTATTATATATGTTGGGATTTATATGTTCCATTCTTCGTTTAAGATGTCTTTTATATTTTGGAATTCTGGTTTTTGTGTATTTGGCAGTGGGTCAATTTTTATGGTGTGAAGGTCAGTCCATGTTGCAGGTATTATATGTGTCATGTCGATTTGTTTTGTGTCCCTTGCATCACAAGGGGTTAATGTTCTTATAAATACATTTTTATTTCCGTCAGTTATTTGACAATCACATGGGAGGTCTATTTCTATCGACCCCATTAAATTCTTGGGAATGCTGGTTTGAGTTGAATTTTCTCTGCATGAAATTTGTAAGTCTTTATTTATGTTTGTGATTTGAAATTTTGTTTCTGATAATTTGGTTACTATAGGTTCTTCATTTACGTCTTTACAATGGAATTGGCAGTATTTTTGAAGTTCAGATATTGGTTTACTTTGTATGAGATGCTTTACACACATCGATGATAGTTCTTTGTTTATGTTTTGCCTTGGTAGTCTACAAAGCTGGTTTTTTTTCCAGTTACATTCTGGGTTTTCTTCCACTTCTATAACTTGTATATCATTGTCGGATTTTATTATTAGGTTTCTGAATAGCTAAGCTCACATATTCTTTTGTGCCATAATAGTGGTATTGGTTTGTGTATATAGGATTCATAATTTGTTTTGGATCGTCCTATTGGTATTTGAATTTTTATCATTATGAATTTGAAAAATAGCATTTTGTTATAGGTGATGTGTAGTACTTTTGTAGTTTATTTATTGGTATTGTTAGTTGCATTCCTCTAGCCTGTAAGTTATCATTTAAATTGTGTAGATCTTGGGTAAGTGTTTCTCTTGAGATAAGTGACTCCGTCAGTTCTTTGTTGATACAATTTGTGTTGATATTGTTCAGGTTATCGTAATATGAATTTAAGTATATGTATAAATAGATTTGTTGTAAATTGGCATATATTATAGTATTATTTTTAAGTCTTCTGTGTTGCTTGAAGTAATATCTTGTATTTGGTGTTCAATTGTGTTTATGGTATTATGAACTGTTTTTAAGATGGTATTTATATTATAGGAAAAGTTTGAAATTTGTTCAGTAGTTCTTAACAGGTCTTTATGTTCTTGTTTGACAAAATCCATCATGTTGTTCTTATGCGAGTCCAAGTTTTCTTCATTTTGGTTTACTGCGTGTAATTCCTCTTCTGTTGCTACTCCGCAACACCAGTTTATGACAAACCCAATGGCTTGTATCGCTCTTTTCGTTTTTGAAGTTGGTGTTTCTTTTTGTGTGAAAGTTTTTCTTTCTGATTCTAAAAGTTCATTTATTAAATTTTGTATTTGTTGGCATTGGTTTACTGTTTTGCATTTTTGTGTAGTTGTGTTTTGCTTTAAGCATGACTTTTCTTGTATTGGTTTGAAGTTGTATTTTTGGTCGCCTATATTATGTTGTGGTAGTTTGTAAATGAAAGGTGTTGACTCTTCATAAATTATTATATTGAAGATTCATCTGAAGTTTGTTCCCGTAACTACGTTTATTTTTAGCGCAGTAGTCGTTTTTATGTGGCATAATGTTTGTAGGATTAGTAGTAGCTGGATGAATGGTTTATTTTTCATTTTTTGTCCGTGTTTGCTGAAACAACAGAATGTGGTTTTTAGCTTCTTTGATTGGTTTATTATGTTTTAAACTTGTTTGGTGATAGGACATTTTTTATTTAGTTGAAGTTTATATATTGGTAACGTGGACTTTGGGTATTTCTTAAAATTGGAACTTTGGAGTGATCAATTCTTCTGTTCCGATTTTAAGAAGTTGTTTAAAACACTGTTTATATTGGAATGACTAGGTCATTGAAAAGACGCCTTTGTCCTTAACCTTATTCCCATTGAATGCTTATTAAGCAGAATGTTACCGCTATACTCTTAACATAACATTAGATTTTGTAAGATATTTACACTAGTTTTTCTTTTTATTTATTTATTATTTTTTTTATCAGATCTCGGTGGTGTTGGTTATTTTCAAAATATTTTAAACTCTTTTTTTTTATTTAAATTTGTTTGTAAAGTGAAATCATTTATTTTTATTTATTTTGAAATTTACTTTTGTTTCTGAGGTTCTGAAATTTGTTATTAATCCTAATTATTTTTTAATGCAACTTTTTGAATTCTTAATTAGTTCTTAACTCTAGTACATATTACTTATTTCTAATTTCTACAATTTTTACAATTAGAAAGATCTCAGGTTTTTTTTTAATTTTACTTTTAACAATTTAATTAACACATGACATTTTTTGTTTTCTTATTGGTTTTACCATGATCTCCTATGATATATTTTCATTCTTGAAATGTGGATTGGTTCATTTTGTAGCCTACCATATTTTAATATTTCCACCAGGTATGTTAAATTATTTATCTTTTTTACTATTAAATATGGTCCAGTATATTTCATATCAAATTTTGTAGTTGTTTTTCCTTGGAATTCCCGTTTTATTAATACTTCGTCACCCTCTTGAAATTCAAAGTCTGCTCTCTTCTTATCATAATACAATTTTTGTAATATTTCTGGTATTGTTTTTCTAATTTCTTGGATTTGTTTCAGGTGTTGTTGGATGTCATAATTTTGGTTTTCTTGTACTTGTATTATTTCCATGGGGTTATTCAGTTCAAAAGCGAACATTAATTTATTTGGCGTTAAGCCTGTACTGGTTTGCTTAGTGGAGTTATAACAATATACTACTTTATCTATGTAATTTGACCACACATTTGGTTTTTCGTATACATTGTGTGATAACATATTAGCTAGAGAGCCATTGAATTTTTCTGTAAGCCCTTGAGTTTGGGGTGAGTATGCGCTACTAAAAATTCGATTTATACCTAGTGTGTTGGTTAAATTTTTTATTATCTCATTGTTGAATCGTGTACCCCTATCTAAATGTAATATTCTCATTTTTCCATGTTTTAATATAATTTTTATTAAATTTTCAGCTACTGTTTTAGCATCTTCATTTTTGCATTTAAAAGCCCATGCATATTTTGTGGAAGCATCCGTACATGTCAATATATATTTATATGCATAGGATGAGGTAATTGGACCTATAAAATCTATTATTATTCTGTCCATTGGTTTGTGAGTTGCCAGTATTGGTTGCAATAGCCCATATGGTTTTCTGGTGGTTGTTTTTCGTTTTTGGCACGTTTCGCAGGATTTTGTATAATCTTGTACATCTTTATGTAGGTTTGGCCAGTGGAGTCTATCTTTAATTTTTGAAATTGTTTTAAAATATGAAAAGTGTCCGCCAGTTAGTGCGCTATCGTGGGCTTGTTTCAAGATCTCTTGTTTTAATTCGTCCGGTATTGCTAAAAGTTTTATCATGTCTGTTCCATTAAACTGCTTATAATATATAATTTTGTCTTCTATAATGTAATGTCTCGAGGCTCTGTCAATTATTTTGTTGGTTCTGTCAATATTCAAAAGTGCAAGTTTTATTTGTTTTAAATAAGGATCTTTTGATTGTTGTAATTCAAGATTCTGTGTGTCTTCGTTTATTAAGAATACATCCTCAAAATTTTGTGGTATTTCTTCTCCCGCTACCTGTCTTGATAAGAAATCTGGTAGGCCCATAGTCTTGCTTTTTTGTATTGTATGTTCAAGTCGTAATCTACCAACTTGGTTGCTAGCCTGCCTAATATGTTTGATGGGTTTTTAAAATTTTGGAAATATTGTAGTGCCGAATTATCAGTGAAACAGGTGATTTTTCTTCCTAATAAGTATTCCCTCCAATATTCAATTGCATTAACTAAGCTTAACATTTCCTTCTCGACAGTAGAATATCGGGTTTCATGTGGTTTTAGTTTTCTTGATAAGTATGCTATTGGAAATTCTTGGTTGTTGTCTGGGTCAATTTGTGTTAATACCACCCCTATTCCTATTTTTGACGCGTCTGTGTAAACTCTTGTATTTCTGTCTTCGGTTTTACTCTCCAATTCATTTACTTCCTTAAAAGAAGAGTCATTGTATATAATATTGTTAACATTTGTTTTAGTCTCCAAGTTGTTCACTATTTTAGAACAGCCACTATGCATAATATTGTAGTCTTTTGTTTTACATTCCAA
Organism: Aphrophora alni; assembly: GCA_963513935.1. Lineage (NCBI taxonomy): Eukaryota > Metazoa > Arthropoda > Insecta > Hemiptera > Aphrophoridae > Aphrophora > Aphrophora alni. The sequence goes on along the minus strand of OY740765.1, from coordinate 140,449,216 downwards.
TTCTTCTATTACCTTATGACAGACACTGTCCATTATACTGCAATTTTTTGTTGTATTTTCTAATTTGCACATTTCTCTGGATTTTTGACCTAAAAGACACTGAATACTATTCTCCTTTTCTTCATCTGTTGTTTGAATAGTAATGGTTACACTTCTATTAGAAGCACCTTTTTTCAGATTCATTATTATATGCTATTTCTCCCGGTTCCAAAACACCTCCATATTTTGAAATATCTGAATCAGACTTAATAATAATATTATTAAAGATCGGTGTAGATTTATTCTTCGATTCATCAGTTGTAGGTATAGAAATGATTGAGATGAAATCGTCACTTGGTTCTGATAACATTAATGCTCAAGGTATTGTTTGAATTTCCTTTCAATTGTTTTAAACATGAATCATTGTTTACTTTGTGTGAATTTTTGGCATTTGTAGTTTCCAATTTCATTTTCTTCAACATTTCCTCAAACTCTGCAGAAAAAACTTCTTTATTTTTAATCTTAACTTTATTAATTGACTTGTTTTTATTTTTATTACTTGATTTAGCTTTAATCTTCTTTTCCTTCTTTTTATTACATTTTGCTTTTTCTTTTTAGATTTTTTCTAATTTTTCTTATTTTCTTTGAACGTTGATGCACTGTCTTTTTTCTTAGTATCAGATATTGCATTTATTGAAGTACAATTTGTCAACTCGGGCTGTGGATTTGAAACACTTTTCCATATTGTGTCAATCAGTTGACTGCTCCGATCCTCAGTTTCTTTATTGGGTGGAGATTCTTCATCAATTTGACAATCTCTGAAAAATCTTGATTTGTCAAAAGCTGAAGCCAAATCATTATGTTTTGGATCCCTACTGATTTTTAAGAAAGCCTTGATTGTTTTTCTTAAGTTAAGTTTTGCAATTATAAGAAAACGCGTAACAGTAGCTTGATTCTTGTTGCGTGGTATTGGTGGTAACACACTGGCCAATAAGGAAGCGGATAAATAAGATGGCATCTTCTATTACGCCTCCTCCACGCATGATAGACATGCTGAGATGTGGATTATTGGCAAGTGTGTTACCACCAATACCACGCAACAAGAATCGGAGCAGTCAACTGATTGACACAATATGGAAAAGTGTTTCAAATCCACAGCCCGAGTTGACAAATTGTACTTCAATAAATGCAATATCTGATACTAAGAAAAAAGACAGTGCATCAACGTTCAAAGAAAATAAGAAAAAAAAGAAAAAATCTAAAAAGGAAAAAGCAAAATGTAATAAAATGAAGGAAAAGAATATTAAAGCTAAATCAAGTAATAAAAATAAAAACAAGTCAATTAATAAAGTTAAGAATAAAAATAAAGAAGTTTTTTCTGCAGAGTTTGAGGAAATGTTGAAGAAAATGAAATTGGAAACTACAAATGCCAAAATTCACACAAAGTAAACAATGATTCATGTGTAAAACAATTGAAAGGAAATTCAAACAATACCTTGAGCATTAATATGTTATCAGAACCAAGTGACGATTTCATCTCAATCATTTCTATACCTACAACTGATGAATCGAAGAATAAATCTACACCGATCTTTAATAATATTATTATTAAGTCTGATTCAGATATTCCAAAATATGGAGGTGTTTTGGAACCGGGAGAAATAGCATATAATAATGAATCTGAAAAAAGGTGCTTCTAATAGAAGTGTAACCATTACTATTCAAACAATAGATGAAGAAAAGGAGAATAGTATTCAGTGTCTTTTAGGTCAAAAATCCAGAGAAATGTGCAAATTAGAAAATACAACAAAAAATTGCAGTATAATGGACAGTGTCTGTCATAAGGTAATAGAAGAATTGGAATGTAAAACAAAAGACTACAATATTATGCATAGTGGCTGTTCTAAAATAGTGAACAACTTGGAGACTAAAACAAATGTTAACAATATTATATACAATGACTCTTCTTTTAAGGAAGTAAATGAATTGGAGAGTAAAACCGAAGACAGAAATACAAGAGTTTACACAGACGCGTCAAAAATAGGAATAGGGGTGGTATTAACACAAATTGACCCAGACAACAACCAAGAATTTCCAATAGCATACTTATCAAGAAAACTAAAACCACATGAAACCCGATATTCTACTGTCGAGAAGGAAATGTTAAGCTTAGTTAATGCAATTGAATATTGGAGGGAATACTTATTAGGAAGAAAAATCACCTGTTTCACTGATAATTCGGCACTACAATATTTCCAAAATTTTAAAAACCCATCAAACATATTAGGCAGGCTAGCAACCAAGTTGGTAGATTACGACTTGAACATACAATACAAAAAAGGCAAGACTATGGGCCTACCAGATTTCTTATCAAGACAGGTAGCGGGAGAAGAAATACCACAAAATTTTGAGGATGTATTCTTAATAAACGCAGACACACAGAATCTTGAATTACAACAATCAAAAGATCCTTATTTAAAACAAATAAAACTTGCACTTTTGAATATTGACAGAACCAACAAAATAATTGACAGAGCCTCGAGACATTACATTATAGAAGACAAAATTATATATTATAAGCAGTTTAATGGAACAGACATGATAAAACTTTTAGCAATACCGGACGAATTAAAACAAGAGATCTTGAAACAAGCCCACGATAGCGCACTAATGGCGGACACTTTTCATATTTTAAAACAATTTCAAAAATTAAAGATAGACTCCACTGGCCAAACCTACATAAAGATGTACAAGATTATACAAAATCCTGCGAAACGTGCCAAAAACGAAAAACAACCACCAGAAAACCATATGGGCTATTGCAACCAATACTGGCAACTCACAAACCAATGGACAGAATAATAATAGATTTTATAGGTCCAATTACCTCATCCTATGCATATAAATATATATTGACATGTACGGATGCTTCCACAAAATATGCATGGGCTTTTAAATGCAAAAATGCAGATGCTAAAACAGTAGCTGAAAATTTAATAAAAATTATATTAAAACATGGAAAAATGAGAATATTACATTTAGATAGGGGTACACGATTCAACAATGAGATAATAAAAAATTTAACCAACACACTAGGTATAAATCGAATTTTTAGTAGCGCATACTCACCCCAAACTCAAGGGCTTACAGAAAAATTCAATGGCTCTCTAGCTAATATGTTATCACACAATGTATACGAAAAACCAAATGTGTGGTCAAATTACATAGATAAAGTAGTATATTGTTATAACTCCACTAAGCAAACCAGTACAGGCTTAACGCCAAATAAATTAATGTTCGCTTTTGAACTGAATAACCCCATTGAAATAATACAAGTACAAGAAAACCAAAATTATTATGACATCCAACAACACCTGAAACAAATCCAAGAAATTAGAAAAACAATACCAGAAATATTACAAAAATTGTATTATGATAAGAAGAGAGCAGACTTTGAATTTCAAGAGGGTGACGAAGTATTAATAAAACTGGAATTCCAAGGAAAAACAACTACAAAATTTGATATGAAATATACTGGACCATAATTAATAGTAAAAAAGATAAATAATTTAACATACCTGGTGGAAATATTAAAATATGGTAGGCTACAAAATGAACCAATCCACATTTCAAGAATGAAAATATATCATAGGAGATCATGGTAAAACCAATAAGAAAACAAAAAATGTCATGTGTTAATTAAATTGTTAAAAGTAAAAAAAAAAAAAAAACCTGAGATCTGTCTAATTGTAAAAATTGTAGAAATTAGAAATAAGTAATATGTACTAGAGTTAAGAACTAATTAAGAATTCAAAAAGTTTCATTAAAAAATAATTAGGATTAATAACAAATTTCAGAACCTCAGAAACAAAAGTAAATTTCAAAATAAATAAAAATAAATGATTTCACTTTACAAACAAATTTAAAAAAAAAAAAAAGAGTTTAAAATATTTTGAAAATAACCAACACCACCGAGATCTGATAAAAATATAAATAAATAAATAAAAAGAAAAACTAGTGTAAATATTTTACAAAATCTAATGTTATGTTAAGAGTATAGCGGTAACATTCTGCTTAATAAGCATTCAATGGGAATAAGGTTAAGGACAAAGACGTCTTTTCAATGACCTAGTCATTCCAATACAAACAGTGTTTTAAACAACTTCTTAAAATCGGAACAGAAGAATTGATCACTCCAAAGTTCCAATTTTAAGAAATACCCAAAGTCCACGTTACCAATATATAAACTTCAACTAAATAAAAAATGTCCTATCACCAAACAAGTTTAAAACATAATAAACCAATCAAAGAAGCTAAAAACCACATTCTGTTGTTTCAGCAAACACGGACAAAAAATGAAAAATAAACCATTCATCCAGCTACTACTAATCCTACAAACATTATGCCACATAAAAACGACTACTGCGCTAAAAATAAACGTAGTTACGGGAACAAACTTCAGAAGAATCTTCAATATAATAATTTATGAAGAGTCAACACCTTTCATTTACAAACTACCACATCATAATATAGGCGACCAAAAATACAACTTCAAACCAATACGAGAAAAGTCATGCTTAAAGCAAAACACAACTACACAAAAATGCAAAACAGTAAACCAATGCCAACAAATACAAAATTTAATAAATGAACTTTTAGAATCAGAAAGAAAAACTTTCACACAAAAAGAAACACCAACTTCAAAAACGAAAAGAGCGATACAAGCCATTGGGTCAGTCATAAACTGGTGTTGCGGAGTAGCAACAGAAGAGGAATTACACGCAGTAAACCAAAATGAAGAAAACTTGGACTCGCATATGAACAACATGATGGATTTTGTCAAACAAGAACATAAAGACCGGGTAAGAACTACTGAACAAATTTCAAACTTTTCCTATAACATAAACACCATATTAAAAACAGTTCATAATACCATAAACACAATTGAACACCAAATACAAGATATTACTTCAAGCAACACAGAAGACTTAAAAATAATACTATAATATATGCCAATTTACAACAAATCTATTTATACATATACTTAAATTCATATTACGATAACCTGAACAATATCAACACAAATTGTATCAACAAAGAACTGACGGAGTCACTTATCTCAAGAGAAACACTTACCCAAGATCTACACAATTTAAATGATAACTTACAGGCTAGAGGAATGCAACTAACAATACCAATAAATAAACTACAAAAGTACTACACATCACCTATAACAAAATGCTATTTTTCAAATTCGGAAATAATGATAAAAATTCAAATACCAATAGGACGATCCAAAACAAATTATGAATCCTATATACACAAACCAATACCACTATTATGGCACAAAAGAATATGTGAGCTTAGCTATTCAGAAACCTAATAATAAAATCTGACAATGATATACAAGTTATAGAACTGGAATAAAACCCAGAATGTAACTGGAAAAAAACCAGCTTTGTAGACTACCAAGGCAAAACATAAACAAAGAACTATCATCGATGTGTGTAAAGCATCTCATACAAAGTAAACCAATATCTGAACTTCAAAAATACTGCCAATTCCATTGTAAAGACGTAAATGAAGAACCTATAGTAACCAAATTATCAGAAACAAAATTTCAAATCACAAACATAAATAAAGACTTACAAATTTCATGCAGAGAAAATTCAACTCAAACCAGCATTCCCAAGAATTTAATGGGGTCGATAGAAATAGACCTCCCATGTGATTGTCAAATAACTGACGGAAATAAAAATGCATTTATAAGAACATTAACCCCTTGTGATGCAAGGGACACAAAACAAATCGACATGACACATATAGTACCTGCAACATGGACTGACCTTCACACCATAAAAATTGACCCACTGCCAAATACACAAAAACCAGAATTCCAAAATATAAAAGACATCTTAAACGAAGAATGGAACATATAAATCCCAACATATATAATAAGGAACTTAGTTCCAGAAGAAACATTTCAACACATACATCTGGAAAACAATTGGTTTGACATTATAGAGAACAAACGAATTGTGTTTTATATAATAATAATATGGACAAGTATATTAACAATACTACTATTGATACAATGCTACATGATACACATCCTTAAAATAAAACCGAAGGCCCAAAAACCACACATAAGGCCCAGAGATTACCAATTGAAGGAACAATAAAAAAACAATTTCATTTACGAAAAGAAGACAGAATATATGCCTTACATTAAACATCATCCAACTGACTTCCAATAAAACAAACAAATTGGTGGTGCAATTTTATAACTGGCAGGGGGAGTGTAAGGGTTGTTGGAAACATCTGTATATAATAACTATTAATCAAAAAAATTAATAAATAATAATTAAAAATAATAATATTGGGAAGAAATTCAAATAAAAGAAGTTGTAATAAAACTTATATGTAAAATAAACTTATCGAGAATACATTCGACTGGCGGATGTACAAGCGGATGTGTCGGATTAAATTTCATAAAACAAGACGCCTGCAGTTTAACAGTTTCCCAAAGAAGCTATATTGATGACAACCAGAATGTCTGCAAGATTGTGCAAAAAAATTAAAATCAATCAGAACCCTTATACTGTTAGATTGATTAAATGATTATATCACATAATTATAATTAATACACACAACATTTTTTAGATCATTTATTTAAATAATTTTACAAAAGTGAGAAATGAAATTAGGGTAGGAAACCCTGATAAATTCTACATTAATATTAGAAAGAAAAAAACACAATTCAGATGATTATAAATAAGCATAAAACTTCATCATTATTTAAAAGTATACAAAGGATTCATATTGTGGTCAATATTCAAAATTGAGTAGCAGCCCTCTTCTTAATTCCATAATCACGACTAAGTACGACAGGTCCTTTTAACATAAACTTGAGAAAGCCAGGTACATAATGCTGCCATCTTGGAGTAGGCTGTTCGCTCAGAGTTATAATAAATTCGTGAGTAGTCTCCTTCGAAAAGTCGAATGTCACATTGCCTAGACAAACGACTGACCCCTCACGTTTCATATTTAGAATCAAAGCGTAGCCCCTAAAATAAAATAATGCCATTACAATTAACTAACTAGAGCAGTGAAGACATTTTGTGAATCTGTTTTGTGACTAACATCTCACGACAGTTTCTTATTTGGACAAAACTATGTTGAAGAACATAGTTGAAGAAAATGTATTAGCATGCGTGCCAATTTGTCATTTTCCAAAGACATATTATGTCAATGATAATGTGAAAATACCACCACCAACAGAACTTAACTCAATAACTCAAGTAAGTTAAATATTCAATAAATATTTGTTCTGAATGTTATAAAATTATTTAGTAGCTATTTATCTAGGTTTATCACAGTTAACCAATTAAAATAGCAGATTTTCCTTTCATTATACCCACATTATTGGTGCACATGCAGAACATATCTTTGGATAGAAAAAACTGTTACGAAATATTGATGTTTGTGTACAATAAGCTAATGTTGCAAAATTAAATCTATATTTTATTAATTCAGAATTTTAAACACAACTTCACAAAGGTTTTCTAATTTTTTTGGCAATAACTAATCAATGTATAAGCTAATTTATAAATAAGGTAAAGAAGGCATTCACCTGTTTTTTTTTAAAATAAGTCAAAAATGATAATTGTGATATAAGAAAATGACAACAGTATAATGTTTGAAAATTGACATTATTCTTATGGGCAATAAATCCCTTTAAACCTCTTGGCTACCAGAACACAATGGCTTAACAGAGCAATGACTAGATACACTGGCTATTGTACCCTTTATAATGAAGTAAAACGATAATTTTAACAAATAGTTATAGGTACAAACCTTATTTGCTTTATGTTCAATCCAATGTATCACTAGGTGATTTCCGCAGTTTCAGGTGCTCAGATTTTTAATTGATCAGTCTGGGACATCTAATTTATTTTATAATTTCTTATTTATTTTTCTTGTTTAAGTAGTTTAAACAAGTAGGCTATACAGTTTCATTCCACAATACAGGAAATGTTCGAATATTTTGCTTTTAATAATTATAGTTTCAATATAAGGGTTTTTATAAATATTTTAGGATCTAATGAATGAATTTTAATGAAACTGGGGGTATAATGTTCATTTAGTTATAAGCCGTAGAATATATCTGAATGATTCATGTTTCAACCAATTGTTATTATGGTTTATACCAATTTAAAACCTTCAAAACTACAATTATAAACAAATTATTGTGTCTTTACACAAAATTATTGGAAATAATTGCTATTAGGAAATAATGCTCCTTGTAGTAAGTAAAAACAATACCTCAATATTCAGGTAAAAATATTGAATATTTCCTCTAAAAATAGCGGTTAACCCCTAAACTTTGAAGTTTCAAAAACGAATGTCATTTGATAAAAATTATTTTAACCTTGATTTATGTACTAAATGACACTTTTTTTTCTTTTCTTTTTTTTTTTTTTTTTTAATAACAAAATATATATGTTTAAATAATAATATATTTCAAGACACTCAATTCGAAATCTGATTTTTTACACAAAAAATATAAATTTAATGAAAAGACCTACAATCTAAATAAATCATAGATATCAATTTTGTACAAAATTGATCTAACAATTTCTGAGACATTAGTTTATGAGGATGTACTAACTAACATACATATGGATTTGTAAACATTTGTTAAAGATCATTTCAATGAATATTATCCACAAAAATCTTAAAATTGATTTTTATATAGAAGAATGAGTAGAAATATCATAAATTTCAACTTAAGGAAGACCTGAAGACAACGGCTAGATATCAAATTAATTATTCTGTTGAATTAAATAAATCATTACATAACATATTACGAATAATAATTCTAACACACGACAGTTCATTTATTTAAATAATTTATCAGAAACCTACATAGTACAAAACATTTATGCTCTTTTGGGAAACTATATAGAAATAATAAAGCTAACTTTTGGTATTCAATGAACCAGGGAATAATCATTTGGAATTACAATTTACAAACAGTGAAATAAGTTAAAAAGAACGGGTTAGTTCTTGATGCAAAGAAATGTGGTAGACCAGTTACTGTTATGACTGAGGATAACACATTGTTGGTTATTGAAGCTTTTGTGAAAAGCCCTTTGCAATCACAAGTAAGACCTTGCTTTGATTGACCTTGAAATCTCAAAAAGATCTGTAACTTTATTTACAGAGGCTATAACGTTATTTCGGTCTTATGTTGTATATCATTCATGACTTGTTCATAGTTTTTGGAAGACAACCCAGACCGGCGTCTCCAGTTTTGTGAAATTATGTTAAACAAATAGAGAGAAGTAAATGGAGTCTTGATGAAGGCATTATGGTCTGACCTGGCAAAGCTTGTTTCAAGTTAGGTGGCACTATAAATAAGACAACTACATTTACTATAGGATAACTCTCATGAAACCATTTAATAGGAATTCTCGAATAAACATAGTGAGACGGCCGTGATTTTAACGAGACTACCACCCTTAAACTGGCAGCGACACACAAAACAACTTTAGCCACAAAGAAGTCGTACTCTCCATTCAACCTTGCACCCACTAAACATCGACTAATCACAATAAATTTGCCATCAATGGAAAGCTAAAAAATCTGAACTTGCATTTTTATATAAACAAAAGTCTAAAATACGTAATATGTCATATGATTTAATTGGATAAATTTAGTGTTACAAGCTGCTCTACTTGATCAGCGTTGGCGAGTCAACATTTTTGTCTCGAGTATATGTCACAATTGTTTATTTTGTACAAGTTCATATTTTTGTTTAATCTGTTTTTAAAAACTTGTCACATTTATGAACAGGAAGATATAGACCATTATCTACGAAAGCACATTTACCAAACATTCTATGAAAACACATTTACCGAACATTTTGCCAAACTTTAACGACAACAATCAAATCTTGAAGTATCTTTTATACATCTTTGTATTTTTGGAAGAACTCTTATACAGTAGTACAGTAGAGAGTACTTATACCGTTATATAGTAGTACCTCTTTCCATTGGTAGCCTATATTATTTGTTTAGGTTTGGTGTTTTAGTTTATCTTTTGTAAGTGTAATTTTGTGAATTTATTTAATAGTATGTAATTTATTGTTTCAAGTGAATGGGTATTATTACAGTAAAGTTATTTTTGTGTGTTATATGTTTTGGATTACTCCATGATTTTGTATTTATATAATAAATATTGATTTCGTCTAATATCAATGTCTTAAATTGATTTTTTTTACAAAATGTTATTGACAACTAAATGATAAAACTTCTTTGTATATTGATAAAATTTACAAAAATTTATTTATACGATATAGGCATTTATGTAGAAATGTTATTTCGGCTAACAGCGACTTTTTTTAATTCCAGACATACTAACTCCAAACATTTTACAACTAGCATTTTGTTATTACATATATAACTTTTACAGACCTTTCTCTCAAATGTGGTATATTACAAGTTTGATTTGAACAATATTTATATATTTTGGGTAATTTTTCAAAATAGGTCTAATTTTTTAGTTATTTTAGTTTTTTTTTTTCTTTCTTTTTTCTTTTTTTTTCATAAAAGCTGATTTTTTGTAATAACAATTTGATATACTAATAAATTTTTTTACAGGTTCTTGTTGAAAACCAAATGATAAAACAATTGTATCTTCCATAAAATTAAATTAGTTTTTAATATTTTATATACAGGTGTTTATTTACAATTTTAGCTTCGCTTATAGCAAAATTTTTGAATCCTGACATACTAACTCAACAAATTTTACAAAAAAAACTTTTTTATAACAAATATGCATTCTATACATCTTTCTGAAAAAAAAAATGGTATATTGAAAGTTGAGTTTCAGATAAGATTACTATTTTTTGTGCCTTTTTAAAAAGTATTAAAAATGCACTAAAAATGGTCTTCCAGCAGGGTGTATTAGCATTGCCAATTCTAGGGTTTCTTAATCAGCCATGTCACAATTTGAGGTAGCCTGTACTAATGTTTTTGATCTGGAATTTTTTATGAATTGGTCAATGGTAATGTGTATAAAAAAAAGTTTAAGAACACTGTTGTTCCTCAAATATGATAGCGCTATGGCAATTACGCTTTAAACAAGACTGTATCCCACCCCAATATAGCATGTCTCTACTAGAAATGCTAGATTGTTGGTTTTCCAATAAATGGATTGCTCCTTATATTCAAATGAATTGGCCTTCACAATCACCTGATTAGTCATCCATGGATTTGTTCCCTCTGGGGGTTTGTTAAGGAGAAAGTGTTTTCTCAAAAGCCACACAAACCAAACAACTGAAAACAATCCATCTCTGATTCATTTCATGAAATCGACAATGGCAAATACTGAAAAGATTGTATCAATGAAGATGGTTGTTAGTTTGAAAATCTACAAAGTTGAATTGTTTCCCACTTCATGTTATTTACTTTTACAATTGTAGATAATATGATATTAAAATTAAAATTGTAAAAATAATAATTACACTTTGTTATGAAAGTATGAAAAATTCTATATTTCAACCGTTAGTCTATATATAATTTTACTACAACAATATTTACTATCACTTTTTTTACAATTAATGGTAAATGACAATCACGTTGTAAAGATACCAATAAAGTGTATATAACTTTTATTATTTCTTCCGGTGAGTAGCATACTTGTGTACAGTATCTGTGGCAATATTTACAGTGTTATATAAATCGTATATATATATTCTCTACGTACATGTAGAGAATAAAGAAGAAAAATAGAAATGCATAGTTAAATTTTAAATATATATATCGACTGCCATTTTTTTATAGAGACAACATAGTGACCATAGATTTGCATCGGTTTTATCTACTTGTTATTCACTTTAAAATAATGTATGTATCACTGAATAGGGGTTATGATTAAAAATGTTTTGTTGCACCTCTATTTGTATTAAAGAAACAAGTGTTAGGAGTACGGTATGTCAAAATTTAGTTTTATAATCCTATAAAATGTTATTGTATTCACTCATTCAAAATTAGAGAGAGGAGTATGAGGACATCTTGTACATAATGATCAAGTACAAATATGCATATTTACCTTAGATTCCAGTTACGACCAGTCATTGGTATCATATTGAGTACAATTCGTGCAATGAAATCATTTGAATACTTAAGTCCAACATCGGTATAATACTTCAATTCTGCTTCAATTAGGAGTTTTTTTAATTGGCTTATTATCATGAGGCCTGTTTCACACTCTAAGGTGGAGAGTTCTGTACATAGAAATAAATAAATAACATTAGAAAATGATATAATATTGAACACATTTAGGGTGAGGTATAGTTTTACGACAAAGAAAATGACTGAGTTCTACCAATCCATTATTTTCCTTTAACCCCACTTTACCTACTCCTCTTACATGTCCTTTAATAGAATATCTTCTTGAATAAAGGCAAAAACTTCTAAAGTCATCATCGCCTAATAAAAGAATAGATGAGAAAATAAATAAAACCCCTAGCCCTCGAATAATTTAATAGAGCCAGGTTTGGAAGAAAACAAGAGTTGGAAAGACCTGATTAAAAGATGAAAGAGAGGGATCTAGCCCATGAATGCGTGGAAAAGGTGTAGATCCGGTTAAGTTGCCTTAGGATTGTCATGCCTGTACTCACTATAATGAACCCCTAAGGGTTCCTTTTATTGAGTTCTTCTTGTCAATTAATTGTGGTGAAGTCAGATTTCTTATGTTCCATTCTCCCATACTGTTCGTTTGTTTGTTGTAAATTTATAGATTTACCAAGTAGATAGATAAATGTCTTTATTTTAAGGGTGAAGTTAGACGAACCTTTCTTTCTTAAACATATTATGGTCATATATGAGAACTTTTTTTTCATGTTTTAATAACTCAATATTTGTCAGTAGCTACTATAAGAAAAACACAAAATTACAACTTTGTTCAAAATCAGCTGTAAGAATTTTGATCTAATTTTGCCTGGTGTAGCCTCTAAGAACTTAAACCAATTTAATTCAGGTGAAGTTGGGAAACACCTCCTTGATCGAGTATTGTAATTTTTATGTCACATGAATATTTATGGTAAAATTTATAATTTTTAAATTTTATTTTTGCAGAAACGTTTACAACCCTGTAAAAATTTGTTTTTATATTTATTAAGTTTTATAAAAATGTTGTCATTGTTAACTCATTACAGTGCTCTTTTACAGCCCTGTAATATTTTAATTGTCGTATTTTATCTTTTTTAACTTGTTGCAGGGCTTCTTTACAGCCTTGTAACATGTTATCCTGTTGTTGTTATATAATAAACTTTATTAAAGTTTACAAATTGTTAATCTGTTTCAGTATTGTTTATCTTGTAAAAAATGTATGGTTTTGTTTTTGTTTTACTTCTATTTGTTAATTTCACATTCAGGAACATTTAATACTTATTTTTTAGAAGACAATGAAGAACGCGATGTTTTTCGCATAAACATTTTAAAAATCACATTTCCCAATATTAATATATTTACTTTTGGATATATATATTTTTAAATAACAAAGATATTTATAGTAACTATATGCACCTTAGAATATACCATTAATATTGTATTGTTTATACCAGTAAAATGTCATAAAATGTCATTGTACTAGATACAACTTTGAATTTTGAGAATGAAACGACTAATTTCGACTTTTGTTATGATGTATATATTGTCCAGGATAACTGTTTTTAAAATAACGACCTTACCATAGGATATTCAGAATATGTAAAGAAATACTTTTATTAAATGCATATAATCACTATATAACTTTTTCTTGCATGATTTTGATCTAGTTGTTGGGCTTTAGTTTGTAAGTAGATGGAACATATTACAAAATTACGAAAATCCGTTATGGTTCTATATTCGGTTCAGCCGGTTCAATATTTTTGTTGATTTACAATTAAAAGAAAAAAAAGAAGGTTTTTACTATATAACACACTCTTTATAACAACCATATATATAATTAGAATTGTATATTGTAAGATGTTTATAATTTTGGGGCGCCAACTTGGATTTGAGTCATTTAAAAATAATAATAACATTGTCATATGATACATTATTAAACAATGTTTATCAGCCTTTTAGTCAGAAGTACAAACAGTTTTTAAAAAATCTGTCACTTATCAAATTTATAGATGTTAAATATATATTTTTTAAATAAATGAAATTTAACATTTTTAAATAATGTTAAGACACATTTAATTTTTAAAATATTTGTGACGAATGATAATACATAAACTTTGATATTTATCTCAATATTGGAACTTGCTTTTTATTACATACTTCTTGTTTTTGCTATTAAAATTGATAACATAAATCCAATCATTATTATCCTTCTTAAAATTTATATATTGGTTTGAAGCTGTTATAATTTTTGAAAAAATCCGCCTTTGAAATGGACATCGAAGTTTTAGCCATTGCCATATTTCACAAGTAGTTTAAAACAAGAAATGTCCCTTTCACAATAATAAATAAATGGTACAAATCAATACACAAACTTTCTTATACTCCAATCCATAAACCAAATATTAAAAAAAAAAAAGAAAAGTCACAATGTCAGTTCAGTTTTTATCAATCAAAAATGAAAAATGTGCCAAAGATGTCATTCTAGATTTGTAAAAAAAGTATTTAACAAAATATTTAATATTTAATTAAAGGCTAAATTTACTTAGTTTGCGCCATAAACTAAAGAGAAATCGTATTTCATTGAAATCAGGCTTTTAGTAGCAGCGATCAAGGTTCATTTTTGTGTTATAGCCAATTATTTCTGAATCCTATTTAAATATATATTTATATTTATTTTAGGTTATGATTTTGCGTATTGATTTGGGCCTTAATCTTTACACTTTACCAAAATTTTATGTAATCTATAGAGCCGATTTTGATAAATTATGCCTCTTATAAGAACTTCATTGCCAATTTGTTGATTTTCACACAATAATTAATTCATGAACCAAAATGTTTGGAGAGATGAAGATTAGTACATTTGTTGGGTGGGAGGAGGGGGTCCTTAAAGGGTAAATTTAAAACAAATTAGTTCGAAATTGTTCGAAAATTAGTTCGAATCAGTTAGGAGAAAATTTGTATTTTTTTATGGCAACTACTCCCAAATTTTAAGTTATCAAAAAATGGTGGGAGGAATTAATTATTCACATACCACATTTGATTAAAATCCATCCACTTGTTTGGGCTGCAGATAACTGACAAAAGACAGACATCATTGAAAAAAACTCTATTTTTGGACTCGGGACACCTCGAAACGAATATATCAGGAATAAATTGTACATCAATGTTTTGACCTATCACAATACTTTCTCTATATTATGAATTTATGAAAAAGTAAAAAGTGAAATGTAAAAAATTTTAGATCACCACTTTATGCATTTATTAAAAGTTTACTTTTTAAAAGAATTTGTGGTTTTTATACTGTCTAAAGTATCATAATTAATTTAAAAAATTTAAAGTATCATAAATACTAATTAAATGAGAAACTGTGTCCAAAAGATTCTGCAACCTCATGTGAGTTAAAAAATTATTAACTACTTAATATACCACAGAGAATGGTTACTGACTATTAAGGATATAGAATAACTTATATATATAGTGGATAAAATTAAAATTGTATTATTAAGAAAGAAGGGCACATAAAATCTGACTATTCTTTTGGTTGATGAATATATATATAGCAATAGAAAATCGATAAGGAAGACCCAAAACGACCTAAGTTGAAAAATGGGTTACTTAATTTTACATATTATATCCACGAGGCAACATTAATGACATAGATTTGCTGTGTAATTGGAGTTTCTAGTTAGGGTATTTTAAGGTCGGGTTTGCTCCTTTGAGTTCTACTCATAAAGACCTTTAATTCGATGTACAACTCGACCTATGTTCCCTTTTAAGATATCCTACTTACTCCTTGTGGGCTGTCTCTCTGGAAATGTAGCGGTCCACTGAATACATACTAAAATAGGTTTTGGTGTTCATTAACAATGTGCAAAGCTTTGTAGCTCTATCTGTAATAGTTAGAAAAATATTAAGCCGTCTCTACTATACTATATACATTAGTTGGTGTTTAGTTTCTTGTTGGTAATATTGTCAAAATTAACTTTTCCTTTATTTTAGTGAGTTTAATATGACATTTGAACAGTAACATCATTATTTTTTAAGTAGGAACTTACTTTTTGTTTTAAGAACCCGAATCTACATAAGAAAATAGGTTACACTTTCCTGAGATATGTTTTATTCAAGCAGCAAATTAATGTATCAAATAAAAATTCAGTCTATCATCTATATATAGTAAATTTACAAATGGGGGAAATACATCTGATAGGAAGATTTTTAAAAACTGCAAAGAACCCTCATTGTTCTGAAAATAAGAAATAATAATAGTCAAATATTTAAAATAAATTATTAGATCAGTATCTAAAAATACTACTTACTTTTGGCTTCGTGAAGACCTAGAAAGATACTTGCATCGTCTTTCATTTTTATTTATTTATTTTTTTTTTTTTGAAAAAATAAAAAACTACTACACTTAAACTTTTAAACAATAAGCCAATGCACCTTCACTTCAAGTAGCAGCTGTGAACTAAAGCCTGAAGTGTATCATACAATCATACCTACACAGTTAAGCCCAATGGAAATGATTAATAAGTTTGGGGTGGGGGAAATATTTTAGCCTAAGTTCATTGCTAATCTTTGACTAATCAAAACCTATAGCTTAAAATAATAATTAAAATTCTTATTGAATTACCATTGCTTACAATTGACTAATCTACCAATAAATTTGTTTTATTTTTTTAAATTGTCGAAGATTTTAGGTAGTAGGTACAGTAATAAAGGACAATTAAAACCTTATCACATTCCACTTTAATAAATGTTTAAATTGTTCTCCTTGTACTGTTTGATAAACGATTATAAAAAGCTGACAATACTTTACTCAATAAATCAAATTAAGGTCCTTTGTCTTACTAAAATTTATACACAAATATGCTATACTTCTTATTTTTTGAAGATCCAACGACTTTTTATTAAATAAGATTCAAATAAAGTGTGAGTTGTAGGTCTTAGTAGTGCAGTTGACATGCCGTAGTAAGGAATTTTACAGCAAAATATTTAATATTTGTTTTTCATGGAATATCTATAAAAAATATTTGTTTAAAAAAAAATTTAATATCATAATTAAATGTCAAATTCGCTTCCCTCTCCCTCTAAAATAAGCCAAATCTTTTTTGTATACAAATAAAAGCTGTCTAGCTGTTTTGCTAATATTTCTGAAACATGTACAAAATGATTGGTCATACAAAAATAAGAGATATACCTAATTTGTATATTTTTGCATACCCTTTAAGATGGGTTCATTAATTTTTAATTTTTACAAAAGAAAAATCTTAACTCTAAAATCACATCCCCCTCCTCCTTCACATTTAGGAAAAGTTACACAAGCTGGAAAGTAGACCTAAATTAATTTTATTATTATTGTAAGATGTTTATCAAATTTAAATTTTTACATAGCCACATTTCCAAACTTATTTAAATAATTTATAGTTTGGACAATGGAGAGATGTAGCACCTTAGTTAGGCATTTTTGGTATTAAAGTAAATTGGGTTAAATCAATTTTTTTTAAGCCTAGGAATCATCAATTAATTTAAACAAATAATTACTCATTGTAACTTTGAGTACCTTCCCACCCCAATTTTGGATTGGTTCATTATAGACTCATTTTGTTTGTGCAACATGTCTTGTCTTCATGAGACCTTTAAAATGTGATCTTAAAGGTGAGCATTGATATTTAATTTTTGTACTTACCTCCTACCCCTTACTATCTCTTAAATATTTTAGAATAACTGACCTATAAAATATTAAGTCTCTATTATCATTAGAAAATTAATTAGATGTTACAGACCTTCTTTTAGATTTTGCAAAAAACAATGTAATTACAAGAAATATAATATTTTTAGTAACTAAATATAAAGAAAGTAATTAGAAATTATTTTTAAACAGTATTCAGAAATATATAATTAGGTATACATCTTCTTACTTGTATGACCAATAATTTTGTACATGCTTCAGAAATATTAACAAAACAGCATATACAGCTTTTATTTGTATGCAGAAAAGATCTGTCTTATTGTAGAGGGAGAGGGGAGGTAATTTGACATTACATTATGATTTTAAACTTTTTTTTTATCAAAAGTTTTTTATAGATATTCCAAGAAAACAGATATTAAATATTTTGCTGTAAAATTCCTTACTATGACATATCAAATGCACTACTTAGAAACTCACACTTTCTTTGAATCTTATTTAATAAAAAGTCGTTGCATCTTCAAAAACAATAAGAAGTAGTACCTATAGCATATTTGTATATTTTTGAAAGCCTTAAAAAAATTATTTTAGACAAGGCATAAGAATGTATAGTTCAAAATTATGCCCCCTCCTAAATGATTATTTATACCATTAAATACATTCAAAGACCTATTAAATTTTATTAAACCAGACCTTTAAATGGAGGTATTAGATGAAGGGGCTTTACATTTGAAAATTTTTAGTTACCGCCAAAACCCCATTTTGGGGTGGGATTGAATTTATCTTACAATGGCAAAATATGGTATTTTTACACCAAAGAACTTTCTAAACTTTGAGCTTTCTACCTTTTAAAGTTTAGAACAAAACTACTTGTAGAACTTTTTTGATACCATATATATATATATATAGTTCTAGTTTATCCAAATCGATTTGGATTATGATTACCCCACGCTCAAGGTTGAGTGAAATGTTAATAGAACACGACGTTATCAATGAAGAGTCGCAGTTTCATGGTGTTGTATACTAAGATATCATTAGTTTACAGAAGGTACAATAACGATCCAAGGACTGAATCTTATGGAATTTCAGCCTCAATAGAACGAGGTGTGGATAGAATATCTTTGATGGATACCAGGAACCATCTGTTGTTGAGGTATGATTGCATGGTCTCCTCTCATAGTTAAATTCACCCACCATTGATAACTTGCCTGCTTTCTCATTCCCTTCCATTCCAGAGTGGCTCAGAGTCCATATCACACTCACATTTTTCCTTCCCACAAATATATTAAGTGCCCGTTTGCACACATCCACTAAGAAGATTCCAGAATTTTTAATGCTAACAGATTGTATTGAGCAAATCACTATCTATTAACCACACATGCTTTTAGTTTGATTACCAAATGTATGGCTCTGTCAAAGTGTTCGTCTATGTCAAAGAAGAGACCATTGGCATATTCATTTCTCCACAGAACATATTATACTCTACTTACCAGTTGGCATAGAGCTGATTCTGTACATGTCTCAGATATAAAATATCTTCTCTACCTGATATCTCCTCACTAACCTTACCCTTACGAGCTTAGGGCCGCCACTACACCTTTCCATCAAATTCGACTTCTTGCCACAGCTTTTAGTTCTGCCTATATTTCTCAACTTTTTAATTTCTGCTTCAGATGTTCATTGGTCTTCCTCTGTTAGTTTATATGGAGATTCCAACCCAGTGCTAACCTTATATCTTCCTTCCAGTATGGCCTACATACTTTAACTTTATTTTTGTTAATGTTTTTTTATAGGGTTTTGGTCTATTCTTATACAAAAATTTTCTTTAGCAGTTCTTTGTGGCCAGAATATTAATAGATTTTTTGTAGGCATTTGTTTATAAATACTTGTAACTTTATTAATGATTTTTTGTTCCTCTCAATGATTAAGACTCGTAAAGGAACACTGATTTTATATTTGTAGTACTGTATATATTCTGAGCTTGGATGTTGCTGATATTTGGTTATATCTATACATTGTTTAATAATTGAAAAGTTTGCAGAACTTTCAATATTCCTCTCTGGTCTTCTTTATCAACTCCACAGATCTTAGGGCTAGGAGACTGATGAGAGGGCCCAATGAAGGTAGAGGAAATGGTACTCATCAGGTTAAACAATGGTGATCCTTATGTTGACAGGGGTTGGACTATTGACAGGGAATTGTACTCGGAATATACATTTCAACATAATACATTAGGATTTGCAATCTTACAATAGATGCAGGGGAATTAAGATATCGAGTCACTTATTATAGAAGAAATCCCGCCATGACATTTCATGAACATATCTTTAGTCATGATTAGTGACTAATTTGTTTATTAATACTCTATATGTAGACATTAAGAAAACATTTGCTTAGTTGCTCACGTGCACAATATTATCTGGATTAGTTTACAATAATATAACCCACCACCTACCTTAATTTCAAACAGCAAATTATAAACAAATCACGTCATTGTAAATATTTCAAATAGCACTTGATCAAATAGTTACACTTTATTTTAATGCAGTGATTGTAAAATAGCATAACTATTATACCAAAACATTAAAAAACTCGGTCAAAGCTAATAACCAATTTTATAAATTGATGATTTAATGATTTAATTCTAAATGATCAGGTAGAATTTTTGTCAAACTCACCTTTGTTAAAACCATTGTCTTCCTTATGACCACATGTTTCCTTTCTACTCCCCCCCCCTAGCTAAGTAACTGTTCTTCTTTTTGTATTATTATATGTTAGTTTTCAATATGTTCCTTAGTCTTTGTTAAGCTGCCTTGTAAATGCCGTTGCTGGCGAAACCATGGTCGGCAAGACTCAATAAAATTGTAGAATTTACTAAATATTGTGTTTGTTTTTTCATTAAAATAGAGTTCTACTAAGTACCTTCGGTCAATAGTGTAAATCGTATAACTTTTTACTTTAAGAGCTGAGACTAATAGCTTTATTAATAAAATAATGAAAAATCATGTAAAACGTAATAAAAGGACTTTTGTAAAGAAAACAGTCATAATAACTTAAATATGAAAACTATAGTTCCAAAGAGTTTGAGTAAAAGTGAACTTTCAGATGAAACGTCATAAGTAGTGCCAGAATTAATTTCTATTAGTGAATTAAATAAGAAAAATAACTCTATGAACTTTTATTTGAAATTTAAACTTTATATATACTTTAAATATAAATATGTTTGTCATTTACAGGAATCATGTTCTATAATTTGTTTATTATAAAATTTATGTCTATATATTATATATATATATATATATTAAACACACATATTTTGGTTAAGGGGTTTGCTTAATTTTGTTTAAGGGGTTATATATAATTGTAAATAAATGTATGTATTTCCGAAGTTTTTCATATAATTTATAATATACGAGTACATTTTCCCGAAATTCATGACCAAAGAATAGAGTGAATAAATGTTTGTCTTCCCAGTATAAAATTTAACATAAATAATAAATAAATAAATTCAAGTCTTCAGTTTTAATTGAAAGGTGTTAAAACAAATTATTACAAACTATGTCTGTAAAATAGTCTCTGAAATCTTAGATCTTGAACTTATTGGCCAAATTAATCATGATATAATTGAATACCTACCTAAATACATAAAACTATGTTATATTAACGCAGAGCGTCTTAACTAAGAATGCATAAGAACTTTTTTTTTTTTACTACGTAGTCAGTGTAATGCTTCTAAATATATAGAATAAAACTACTGCTGTTTTCGATTCCTCGTATGAATTTATTAATTGAAGGATTGAAGGTAATATTGCAAATTATAACTACATACGGTTAAAGTGGAAGCATATAAAATATATTACAACTGAAAGCAAGTTTTTAAAAGATTAATTAAGATTGGAAGACGCTGAGCAGTACTGATTGAGTGCATTGTATGGAGATTCATCAAATCCAATTAAAAGTTAACGAAATATGGTGTACGTGGTAACAAAGTAGCCTTAAACACGAAATAAATGAATTAATAATTTTTGTTTGCTTAAAGTCAAAAAACTTTTTGGTTATTATCGCCTTATAAAAAAAGAAGAAAAAGGGTAAAATAAAGACTTCTGCTCTCGAATACTCGAATAATGTTTGTGTCCAAATATAACAATAGTTGATCAAGTGAGATCTGATAGGTACGATGAAAGAGAAGGATCTAACCTAATATGAAAGAAGGTAGACAACTCTCATTGTCAGATAATAGGCCTTCACATATCATTGTAAAATTATACAGGTATTAATCTATAAACAAGTACAATTTTTGTGATGAGGATAATATATGTTATAATGATTCTTGCTATAATAGACCTAACCAAGTTGTGTATAAACATATAATATTATATTATCATTCTTTTGAGGTTAAAAAACTTGTCACTATTTTTTCTGTTAAAATCATTTTATTTTATTTATAGTTATTTTATTATTATACTAACTTAATTGAGTTTAAAAAAAGTTGGTGAGTTCTAAACAAAAGTTTATTGTTTCAAGACATCCTGTTTGGATGTGTAGAAATAAATGTGATTGTTTGAATGCCACACATCTATTTCTAAAATGGAACAACGTAAAGTAATACGTTTTTCAGAAATGAAAGAAAACACTATTTGGGAATTTAGCAACAAATTATTTAAATATCCAGTAAAATCAGAAACAGGGACTTAAAGAAAGAATGATAAAATATAACAATTCCTATCCTTTTTTGATTTGTTACGATTTTGATGTTTTTGAACTCACACAGTATTGATTTATTATGATTTCTATTGACTTAAAAAATCCATTTCTTGAGATATTTTTAATGTTTCTTTGTTTTAGCAAAAACACAATTAAAAATGTAAATATTTTTAACATTTGAGGTTTCTCCATAAATTAAAAAAAAAAAGTAATGAATAAATCAGCACTTCAAGAACAAATATTTTTTAACATTTATAAAAAGTATTGACATAAATACAAAAAAAAACTTTTTTTCAGAATTTATCAAGATTCAATCTTCAATGAGCATTGTGGTTAAATTCACAACATTAATTGATAAATCCTCTAACTACAATTTAAAGAATAATTATTAAATACAAAATAATAATAATAATAATTATTATTATTTAGTTTTATTTCCCTCACAATGTCGACTTCGATAACGTGGTTATCATCACCAGAGATAAGTAGTTCTCCTGTCAAACGAGATAGGAATAAAACTAAGTAATTTGTCATAATTATTTGTTTTTAGTTATTGTTTCAATTTTCGTTAATCATTAATATTTATCAAACATAAAAAAAAAAATTAAAAAAAACTTAACACAAATATTTGTATAACATGAATTGTAATAAGATTTCTGAATTACATTTTTATTAATAAAATTCTGTATATGTTTTGGTTTATTGTCATTTAATAATTTTTTTATGTAAGCTTGACTCAAACTGAGAGTTTAATCCAATTTTTCTTTGTCAACCTTTTTTATAATTGAATTGTATAGTTGAATTTAATTCCTTTATAAATCTTATGGTTGCTATTTTCACTATAATACTTGCTTGGCTCACTAAATGTATAAGTATGATGCACCAAACAATGAAAAGAAATGCATCAGTATTATGTCATGAAAAGTGACATAACTAGAAGTTTAATACAAAAATCCATCAAATGTAATCATCAATAATATTTCAAAAAAATATTTGCTATAAAAATTTGAATCAATTCAATTAAATTTGTTAAAAACTCTTTTGATTGAAAGTCAACAAAGGACAAATCATACTAATTCAACAAAAGTGACATAGTGTAATAAAATCATCCTTCGATAGTGACATAACTCGAAGTATAATCAACTGTTTATGTGCTAAAATGCCCCAACTATAATAAAGCTTTTTGTACTTTAAACAAACATGAAGGATATAACTCAAAGTATTATATTTTTGAACTTTAATTATCATATATAAATTATTGGCCACAACTGAATCTGTTACATCCTTTTATAAAGTAAAATGATCTCATTTGAAAAGTTTAAAGTGACATATTTTCTTGATTGATTACCGAGTCCAAATAGTAATGTAAGTGCATTTTTGACAATTTTTTAGAAAAACATTTTGTCAATATTTCTGTAGTGCAGTCCTGTGTCGGGTAGTTTTTTTTCTGATCATTTAATATTAGTTTTGACTGCTCCGGCCTAGCTTCAGGTCTGGGTTCCTTTCTTAGGTTATGTATTTAGTTTTAATTTCCAAAATGCCCCTAGGTTGATGATTTTCATTTTTATTCAATAGGTTTATCACTTGATAACGGAAGTTGATTAATACTCCCGAAACGTTGTTTTAATTTTTGTATACACAATTATTGGGAATAAGTGGTGTCAAGATATAAAAAGGACACCATTAACAATTTTAGATCCACTTCACATTTAAATCCATTTTCTCATAAACATATTAAAGTCAATAAAAATTAGGTTCATTTAAAAAAAAATTATTAAACTTTTACTAAGGTTGATTGTGAAATCTTATTAAGTAAGTTGTATAACTGTATTATAAGAGGATTTATAAATGTTTGGTCTAACATTGTTATTATTGTACGAACGAAAGAAGCTATGATGGTTAAGGGCTCTGTGGGTGCATCTGGGGTAATTAATTATGGTGTTCCACAAGGTTCGGACTTAGGAACGATAATATTTCTGATATATGTGAACAGTATTTACAAAATTATTTAAAAAGACAACTATATTAATTTGTAAATAATACACCCTTGTTCTATGTGCATTATTTACGGGATGATATACTCAATTTATTTGTCATTGGTTCATAGTACGCTGGAACGTAAGATATCATGTTAGGGAGGTATTTATACTGGTACTTTGGCACATTGACTTATAAAAAAAAAAAGTATATCCATTTTATTACTAATAAATAAGACTAAAAGTCAAAAATCTATGCCTCTATTTGTTTCTCAGAGTCAATATTTAGTGTGTCTAAGAAATCGTACATGTGTTTCAGTTCCAAAACCAACTACAACTAAGTTTTTATATTTGTTTCATTCATTGCATTATTGATTTTATATACTATATAAATGGCTCCTTTTCATGGTATTGTTTTGAGCTAAGAAATTAGAGGATCTATTACTGTCATCTATAAAGCCCACTTTTGGTACTTCTAGGACAGCATACCGTATTAATGCATGCTTTGACTCCAACCACACTGGTGCAAGCTGAACTTGAACCATATATATAACAAAACAAAGCATGGTTATTAAGTATGATCGACATGACAATTAATGATATTTTAAGATCTTGTACTATGGGCTAAGATGTGTGTGTGTGTGTGTGTGTGTGTGTGTGTGTGTGTTGCCGCGAATGCCCCCTACGATTGACGCCAATTGCCGCGACCCTACTCCACGCGACTCGAACCTCGCTTTGGAACGTCCTTCGTCAGGAGTTCTTGTCTCTATACAATCGCGGACAAGACCAAGATGCTCACTTTTACCCCTTTTATCAATCAAAGCTATTGCAAACCTTGGCTTTTGCAAGTATGAGTCTAAGCTCATTAACTTACAATTTTTTAATTATACGAAAATTCCCTGAATTTTATTTTATCGCTCACTGAATTTACTACTTTCCTTTTCACACTCTCTTTCTCTGGGGAAGTGCCTTTTGGAAGAAATCGGCTCCTGAATTCTGATAATAATTTCTTCAAAATTTTATATTTATTATATTTTACCACAGAGCACAGTTATAGTAATTAATTTCTTACTCTTGAATTATCTTAAAAAAGCAATGTTAATAAACAGAATGGTAAATGAAAAGAATTAAACTTGAGAATAAAATGTTATGTCTTATTGATCTTCAACACAGATGAAAAACAATTTTTAAAATTTTATAATAGAACAATAAACAACAAAATATGACACAAATAATCTAATAAAAATTTCTTATATACTAACACAAATTGAAAAAAGCTAGACTATTTCAGCTAGGACTACAGATAGCTTTTCCTGCACTGAAATAGTCGTATTTAAGTTTGAAATATTTTTTACACCAAAGCAGAGTGAATTTAGTTTACTGAAGTTAATTTCTCAAAATTTCCCCAATGAATTTATTATTTAAATGAATTTACTAGTTACGAATTATTCCTTAGATTTAGTGTACCTTCACACTTAACATGAAGCTCTCATAGTTTTGAAGTTATTTGCTGTAATCTGTTTACGATGTCTTCAAGTTATTTCCTCTCCAATTCCTGGATATTTCAAAGTTGTTGACTGCTGGTAGTAATCTCGAATCTCTGCTGAGTCACATTCAATGTAGATGAATCTTCTTGCAGCTTGACTTTCGAAATTAGTTTAAAAATTTCTAAGTTACTTTTACTATTGATATAAATATTATTGTTAAAATTTACTAAGTTGAATTTAGAATAGTTTAGTAGAGTGACTAAAGTAACGTCTTCCCTGCTCGGAGTCTGGTACTAGAGTATCCGTCTTTCGACAGACAATTTTGGTTCTCCCTTTCTGTGGGTGTCTTCCCTCAAAAGGTAATCACTTTTTCTCCCTTTCGTGAAGAAATGTCTCTTCTTTATATTTCGTATTTTCTGGCTGTTTTGCTCTGAAATATTTATACTAGAAGCTGTTCTAGGTATAGTTTTTACCTATTGTATAGTTTTTATTCACTATTTTGTATTAAAAATCCTTTTAATAGATATTTGGATCTTTCTATTATTTTATGTTATCTGTGATGACAGTTCGTCATGCGAAGTCCAACATCTGAACTGTGACGAAGAGCTGCTTTGCGCGACTTTCCTGTTAATTCCTACAATTTGTGATTTTGAACACTTTTACGTACAACTTGCTGTAACTTCTGAACAGCTGGTCCGATCGTCGATTTCTCTTCGGATTCCTCTTCTGTCCTATCTTGAGGGTCTTGTAAAACTCGATTGGTCGTTTTCGCCCGTTTAGTTTACGAGTTATCACACTTTTCCCGAATGTCTATTTTTTCACTTTTTAACTGTCGATTTAAGTCCTTTTTCACAATTCTTTTGTATAAAAGTTCTTTTTCTGATCCTATGACGGAAATATCTTCTTAGTTTTTCGTCGTAGCTCTCGCTTGGCTCTCGAGTTATTGGTCCTCGAAGTCGTGAGTTTTTGAGCTTCGAATTATTTGATTATAACCCCCCCCCCCCATTATCAATTTTCACCTCTGCTCTGTTGTTATACACTTTTACATAATTAATACACATTATTCTTTCCTTTTATTTCCTCTTTAACATTTATTTTTACCGCTTTTGGGCTTTAACTTTTTACTTTTTGTTATTATTTTAACTCCCCCATTTTAACTTTAAATCTGATTCTAATTGCTTATTATTGTTCCCTACGGTTGTCTTTTCAATTGGTATTATTATTATTCTTTAGTTTATCCCCCCTTCAACTTTAAAAACTGAAAAAAACTCTCCAAGAACGACTTTCTAAGTACATTCTCCCCTGGTTATTATTATTATTATTGTTTATTTTTTATATCTGATTATTATTATTTCCTCTATTGGTTATGACTCTATGATTTTTGAATTTCCCCTTTTTTCAAATTTTAGGTTTTTGAGCCTTCTAATTTCTTGAAGAACTTTTTTGTCTTAGGTGCTTTTAAATTTATTTCTTGATATTATTAGTCGATTGACTCTACTGAATAATTATTTAACTTAATATTTTAGTTTTTTAATAAAATAAGAACTACCATAGTTTGGCTTTCCTGTCTGTGCAAGCAAAGATTTGCCTTCGCCTTGCGTGACGTCACCGCACCATCGCATTCCCACTTTATCGTGTTTACCGCGGCAATTTAAATGCTTTAAATTTACAATGAGACGAATGCCTTTCTCATTCCGTCTCATCGTGTGTGTATGTGTGTATGTATGTGTGTATGTATGTGTGCGTGCGTGCGTGCGTGTGTGCGTGTGTGTGTGTGTGTGTGTGTGTGTGTGTGTGTGTGTGTGTGTGTGTGTGTGTGTGTGTATGTGTGTGTGTGTGTGTTGCCACGTATCGAACCCCACGTTGGGAAGCCACTTGCCACGTATTGAACCCTTACTTTGGGCGGCACTCACCACGAACCCCCTTTTCTTTTAGACCCCTCGTTGGGAGTTCGAGTCAGTTCAAGTCCGTTCGATCGCGGACAAGACCAAGTTGCTCACCTTTACAATTTTTCTTTATCAAAGTTATTGCAAGAGTTGGCTTTTGTAAGTCTGAGTCTGTTCTCAATTACTTACAATCTGAGTTTACTAAAATTCTATGAATTTTATTTCTTTGCTCACTGAATTTACTTTTATTACTTTTACACACTCTTTCTCTCTGGGGAAGTGCCTTTTGGAAGAAATCGGCTCCTGAATTCTGATAATATTTTTTATTTATTTTTTACTTTATATTATACCAGAGCACATTAATAATAATAACTTTTTTAATCTCTAATTATTTAAATAGGAAATGTTTAAAACCAGTATGGTGAATAAAAAGAATTAACACTTGAGCATAAAATTTTTATATACTCTTAACAATTAAACAATTTAAGACAATTTATCTTTTATCGAACAACAAAGAAAATATTTTTACACAATTAATAGGACACAAAATTCTTATTCATTAATACAAAATCTAAAAATGCTAGACTATACCAGCTAGGACTACAAGTAGTTTTTCCTGGACTGAAATAGTCGTATTTACGTTTGAACACTTATTCTAGACCAAAGCAGAGTTTACTTGAATCTAAAGAAGTTAATATATAAAAATTTTCCCAATGAATTTATTTAAATGAGTTTACTTTTTACGAATTATTCTATAGATTTAGTGTACCTTCACACTTAACATGACGGTCTTGAAAATGTGAAGTTCCTTGCTGTAGATGGTTAACGGTGTCTTCAAATTATCTCCTTTCCAACTCCTGGTTATGTTATAGTTGTGGACTGCTGGTAGTAATTACGATTCCTTGCTGACTAGTCTTCCTTGTAGATTGATCTTCTTATTTCTTGATTTTCAAAAATAGTTAATTTTTATAAGTTACTTTTTACTACATGAAATACTTGGCTTTAAAATTTATTGAAGTTGAATTTAGAAAAATTAGTAGAGTGGCTAAAATAACGTCCTTCCTGCTCAGCGACTGATATTAGAGTTTCCAAGTTGAATTTTAAAAAAATTGTAGAGTGACTAAAGTAACGCCTTCCCTGCTCGGCGACTGAAACTAGAGTATCGGTCTTTCGACCAATAATTTTGGCTCTCCCTTTTTGTGGAAATGTTTCCCGCAAAAGGTAGCCACTTTTTCTCCCTTTCGCGAAGACATTTTTCTGTTGATTTTTAAGTTTTCGGCTGAATTACACCGTAACTTTTCTGCTAAAAGCTGTCCTAGGCTTAGTTTTCATCTATTGTATTACTTTTATAAACCATTTTTCATTAAAAACCCTTTTAATTGATATTTTAATCTTTCTATTGTTTCAATTTTCTAGTGTTGACAGTTGGCTATGTGAGTTGAACTTCTAATCTGTGACGTCACGCTACCTGAGGCGAGATTTCTTGTTCAATTTTGAAAACTCTGATTATGAATACTTTTTCGTTCTTTTTGCTGTAACTTTTGAACAGTTGGTCCGATATTCAGTTTCTCTTCGGATTCCTCTTCTTCATATTCTTGAGGATCTTGACAAACTTGATTCGACGTTTTCGGCCGCGTATTTCTCGAGTTACTACACTTTTTTCGAATGTCTATTTTTTCACAACCTAACACTTAAGTCTTTTTTCAAAATTCTTTTGCACTAAAGTTATTCTCCTGGTCCTATAACGGGAATAACTTTTTACTTTTTTCGTCGTAGCTCGCTTGGTTCGTGAGTTAGTTATTGATGCTTGAAGTCGTGACTTTTTGATCGTCGTATTTTTCGTATATAAAATCCCCCCCATTATCAATTTTCAACACTGCTCTGTTATTTTACATTCATATACCTTTCTTATACAAAACCTATTACTTATTTATCCCCTTTAAACTATAATTTAACCGCTTTTGGGCTTTAACTTTTTAGTTTTTGTTATTATTCCCCCCCCCCTTTTTCAGCTTTAATTCTTTTTCTGACCACATATTATTATTTCCTACGATTGTCTTTTCATTTTATATTATTAGGTTTATTTAGTTTATTCCCCTTTCACCTTTAAAATCTCAAAAAACTCTCCAAGAATGACTTTCCAAGTCCTTTTCCCCCTTATTATTATTATTATTCCATTTTGATTGTCGATTATTATTATGTCCCCTATGGTTTATGACTATATTGCTTTTGATTTTTAATTTTCCCCTTTTTGCAAATTTTAGGTTTTTTAGCCCCTCTAATTTCCTTAATAACTTTTTGGTTTAAAGTTCAATTACATTTATTTGTTGATATTATTAATCGTCTGCTTCTACTGTATCATTATTTATTTTCGTATTTTAGTTTTTTTAAATAAAATTGGAATCGCTAAAACTGTTTCATCAAGCTCAGGCCTGCAAGATTTTGCCTGGCCTCGCTTGACGTCACCGCCTCTACCGTATTCCAACTTTACGAAGTATAGCGCGGCAATTTAAATGTTTTAAATTAGCCTTGAGACGACTGACTTTTCCAAGCCGTCTCAGTGTGTGTTGCGACGGTTCATTTAAACCGATCTCAATGAAGAATTTTGAAAACTTCAAAATTCCAAAATTTCACTAAAATCAGCCCAAAATAGTAGAAGTTAGAAAAATAATTTGATTAAGTATAGGAAAAGTTAATGTAACTAGGCTAAACGGAGTCAAGGTCAGATTGTCCAGACAGGAATGACCAAGCTTTCCGGTTTTAACAAGAAAACATCCCAAAAGAACACATGTTAATTTCGAAATTCGAAATCAAAAATAAAATTAATGTCATCGTGTAGAGCAATTAAAATATAATAATAATAACAATAAAATAAACTTGTAAAGTAAATAATTAAAAAGTTATAGATAAAATAAAGAGGGATAAAACAAGAAAATTTTGTAAAACTAAAGTAATTAAAATACTAATAATAGAGTTATATGATCATAAGACCAATAAATAATAATTATGAACCAAAATCTAAATCTAATTAAACATAATAAAATAACAAGCTAATAAAAACCAAATATGAAGAAGGTGCCATAACTAGAGAACCAGAGATGCCAGGAAGAAGAGAGGAACAGTTTTGAGACTTTTGACATAGGAGGAACAATAACCAAAAAGAACATTTTAAATTTTTTCTAAAATCAGAAGAAGTAAATTGGGAAAAGTTACAAAATCTTCAAGTCTTCATAACGAGAGAAAGAAAGGTCACACAGTTTCAAATAAAGTTTTAACAGAACCAGGAAGAATGGGGCTTCAAAATGATCCAATCAAAAAGAAGATCGAACAGAGCGAACGAGAGTTATGACGATTTAAATTCTTGCAAGCACATAAATAACCCTAACGCGTTTTCCCTTAGAATAAACCTTTTAGGGGGGAATCTCCACGGGGGTGCGTTGCAGTGTGTGTGTGTGTGTGTGTGTGTGTGTGTGTGTGTGTTTTATCTTACTTTCAGTACTTGTGATCTCCGAATTGTGTATGTATTACGACTTGTGAACTCCGAACGGCAGGAGTTTAAAAAATATAGCAGAATAATTGTATTCTTCAAAATATTAACATCATTTATATATAAATAGCTTTGATTTCTCTTTGGAGTCTCTGTGGAGGTCTCCACCACAAGCACACACTGATGCTTATTTCCAGAGTGTATCCATGTAGGAAAAGATATTTCCCAGATTTATAAACTCTGGGCACGGGTGAAATTCTGAGAACTAACAGCCTTTAAGTTTATGCATGGATTTTTCAGATAATAAATGTTTTCTCTGTTACACCTTGGATTTCCGAAACTTCATATAATTATGTTTCTTGTTCCTGAACTTCTTTTTGATTATTTTAATGAAAGAAACATAGCTTTAATGATAGTTTATAACTTATTAGGGTATCAACGAAATGTTTGATTGTTGTCTCATTTTAACCGTAAGAATTTCTATCTAAAAGCTTTTTCAGATATCATTATTCTTAAAATAATCTAAACTTATTCCTAAGAACTGACACCTTTGAACATTTTCAATTTTACGGGATAATATAATATTTGCCTGATCAATAAAATTTGAATTTATGTGTAAATTAAATGTTTCATTTATTAAAATACAATTTGTTTAATGGGTCAGGCTCAGGTATTTACAAAAACAGACTATTTTGACTATTTATTATGGATACTAAGACTACAAGTGGCTCCTTCTTGTATTATCCAATGACAAGCATTTCACTTCAGTGCGGAATATTGAGTACTGAATCGAATTCAGAAACTAGAGTAGTTTATCTAACACTGTAGTGATATTAAAACTGTATTTACAAATCTGTTGTTAACCTAGTTGGAGATAATAATGTAACAGTAACTTAGAACATATGTTGAAAATTATTGAAATATATGTTGTTAAAAGTCCAAATTTAAATGACTTTAGTAGCATAAATAAATATTGAGCTTGACTTTTGGACTTGATAGAATAAAATAAGAATACAAATTCTCACATTAGTACTATTTATTCAAACCCTTTTCAATACCAAAGTGGCAATTTTAAATGATGGACGAGCTACAAAAGCTAAACTATAACTGTTTAATACTAACAGAGAGTTGTAGATTTAACTAGGCTCTTCTGGTGTGCAACACCCATACTCACTATGAGAGTAGCCCCTGAGCGACATAGCTCTTTGAATATGCACTAAATGATTAAATAATAACAATGTAATTTTTATTGTTTCTAACTTTAAAGTGCAACTAAATGCAATTAAAAGAGTACCTTATGTTCTTGTTTCCAGAGGTTGATTTGGATCACAAGACTTATTTTTAAGAAACAAAGTGTTCCTTTTAAAAAAAATTGGTCCTGGTGTTAGTATGTTGAAAGACTGCTGAGGTCTATAACACAAACGGTTGAACTTACTTTCATCGCTTTCGCTTGACTCTTTTTTTTAATGGTACTTTAAATAAAAATAAATCATTTCGAATTGTTTTATTATAAATACAGTTTTGTATCCTGGTGGGAAAAACCTTTTAATTTCTAAAGAGTAGAAGTATTGTTTTAAATGTAAATATAGTAGATAGCAAAACCTTTTCCTTTCAAAAATTTGTTTTCAAGTTATGGTAATGAAACATCTTAAAGAAAAACTAAATGAATTATTTCATTTAAAGAAATGGTTAGAATTATAGCTAGTTTATAAATATCACCAAAACGTAAAGTAAATTACAAAAAAAGATAAATAATATACTAGTTAAATGTAAAATGACTATATGACAAGGCTTTTTAACTGTTTGTGTATGATATATATTAATAATATAAATACGGAAATTTTAAGTTAAATAATCTAACAGTTATGTACAAAATCCATGTAAATTTCATAGCTATTTTTTGTTAGTCATGGTGTTCAAATTTGTCTATAGGGTTTTCTTAATTTTAATATCTTTACTTCCTTCTACTAAATTGTATGATCTTCTCTTTTGTCTACTTGCATACAGGTGACTACTACACGGAATGGACAGGATGTCAGCAGTTTGGATAATGAAACATTATGTACATTCAAAAAGTGAATAAAAATGCATATTTTGTTTATTTATTTATTTATTACGGCTTATAATACATACCCTTGCAACACTCACATATTATCTTTAAATAAAACTTTTTTTTTTTTCTACAATCCATACAAGCCTATTATATATTATTATTATTATAATTAAAAAAATCATATATCACTAAAGATACACAATTTACAAATATATTAAACTGAAACTACTTATAATTTGTCTACAAACAAAGAATGAATTTTTGTGATTTCATTTTATAATAATTGTACGGATTAAGTCGTAGATCATTGTAACCATTCAGTATAATTCAAAAATTAATATTTACACAAAAGTATAATTAAACACGTCAAAGATGTGGCTGTAACACTGTAAGTTGTTAAACGTTGACGGCATATTTTACTGTTGTTCAAATAAATACTCCTTGACAGAAAGATGTCACTGGACATTGATGATTAAATAGCTACAAGGTGTAGTCACCATCCTACTTGTATATAAACGTGTATAAATAATGATATCACTGATATTGACTCAGTTATGATAATGATTCAGATATTGACATAACTGAGTAAGTGAATGTTATCTTAGAGTTGAAATAATAACAACCTTTCTTAATCATGTAAATGTAATGTTAGGTTTTCAATAGCCTCAAGTACCAATATATATTGTTAAATGACATCTTTGTTACTTTTACAAACTTTTTGACAGGGTTTAAAAAATGACAGTTGATTTGAACAATATTACTTAAATATTATATAGGTAAATTGCTACAAAGGTTTTACAGAATCCAATTCACCGTATAACGGTATCAATCCCACATTTCTACTTAAAAATAGAGAAATTTTTGTCAATCGTGTAATTTTGTAACCTGAACTCCCAACAAAATATAATAGTCACAAGATCTGGCACTGCTAAGTCAACGACACAAACACAATGAGTGGAGGCTCCTTTACATATATACATGTTTCAGTTTCATGACCTCACTGACACGAGTGGAGAATGTGGAAACATAATAATATATACATATATACGTGTGACATCAATAGTGTAGTGATAACACAATTACAAGATTCAGAAATCCTGTTTTAAACAAAATTACCCTACTGGGTCTACTAATAAAAGTTAACATATCCTACAAGGTCTAATAAATCTACTTTCGTAATTATGTTGTAGAGAACCTGGTTCTATGATGGTGGTGGGAAAGTACCATAATGGGTTCCCCATCAACGTTTTTGGTTAAAGCCCATCTCATGCTAATTTGAGCAAGCCTACCTTTCCGTAGGGTCAGGGGATGAATAGAAGTGCTGGGCCATCATTAGTCACACCTCACCAAATGCCCCACTTGAAAACCAAAATTGAATCAAATTGCAGCCACTTTCAAAAAGGGGGCAACAATTTTAACCCACTAAAACACCAGAAAAGGTGTTACAATAGGTATGGCAGAGGTTTTACATTGATATAGCAATCCATTTAAATTATATCATTATATCGATGTATCATAACTTATTTTACTGTCTGTAAGATATATATATATATATATATATATATATATATATATATATATATATATATATATATATAATTATTATATGTAAATTATTAATATTAAGACAGCCTGCTTATTTATTTCCAAATGTGACATAACATTGGAAAGGTCTGTGCAGTAGAAAAATAATGGAACCTCCAAAAGGCTTCTTGTACATCTCTGGCAAAAGTTACATACAATAATTAGTTATGACTTATTTGTTTATCTCTTACCTGTTTTAATGTTACAAGTGCTCAAATTGGTGAACTTCGGTGGTTGGCAGTGTGTAACCGTTTGTAAAAAAATGAGACAGAATTCGCAAAAGATTCTCTTGGAATGGATTGAGCATT
The DNA here is from genome assembly GCA_963513935.1 of Aphrophora alni. Taxonomy (NCBI): domain Eukaryota; kingdom Metazoa; phylum Arthropoda; class Insecta; order Hemiptera; family Aphrophoridae; genus Aphrophora; species Aphrophora alni. The sequence continues at coordinate 140,413,887 of OY740765.1, read as the reverse complement.
TTGTAAAATTCACCTTTATAGGTCACTGATATCAGTTGGCTTAGTTTTATAAACAAGGTTTTTCATGTGATCCCAAAAGAAATAGTCTAGTGGAATAAGTTCGTGTGGATAAAGGTAAATGGGCCGAAAATGACCTGTTATATATTTAGATTGGGTAATCTCTAAATGAATGTACAATTGTAAAATATATATTTAGGGAGGGGGAATGAAAATTCTAGGACTCATTAAATTCTAGTAGGAAGAAAACAGGGTGAGATTACAACAATGAAATTTTTGATTAAAAGATTCCCACTTTTTTTTAACTGTTTATCAAATTTTGTTTAAAAAATCCCACTTTCTTCTTTCCCAGTCTGTCTGTCTCTGATGGTAGTGTGACAAGGATGAACCACACACAATATGAGGAATAGTATTGAGGTTCATGTCTGCACAATATAAATAAAGACAATTACTTGTTCCAACATAGAGTCAGGGCCGTAGATAGCAATTATGGTGTGAGGGGTGAATATCAACATAGCCCTACCTACTCCTTGGGAACACAAAAAAGAAACAAGGTTCCCAACGTTGAACTACACTTTATTTTATATGAAAACTTAAATAAACTGTTATAGTTGAGGGATTCTAGTTATTGTCATTATATGTCATTTTATAATACTAGTATACCAGGTATTTTACTTAAACAGTAAAATCACTGTTTATATGTTTTTTCTTAACATATTATAGTAGTGATTTTATTTATTTCTCTATATTGGGGTATAGGAGACTTACCCCAATAAGTAAAAATGTAATTGTTTCATTAGTTTACTATTAAAAAAAATATATATATATATATATATTATATCATTGTGACATTGTTATCAGGCTACATAACTGGAAATGTTTTTAAATGATTACATTTCTTGCTTTTTTAAAGCCAATTCATCAATGAGGCGTCAAAGTTTACACTTTTGGCAGGCAATATCCGAGAGAGTATTCTGGTTAGAACAAATTACGAAAAACAATATTATCGGTCTATTACTTTCATAAATCGCTTGATCACATATTATACTGTTATAATTGTACAAGTACCGATAAAAATTTAGAAACCATAGTTTTGGGATAAATAATGCCCGACTAATATTCTTTGCACAAATAATGGTAAAGAATATCAAAGATAACAGAAAACCCAAAATGTTTATTTGCAATTCTTTGAGTCTTTGACAAAATGAAAGTTCTGAGATATTACAAAAAGTTTACTTTCCTAAAGTCCTCCATTTCAAATTTTATTTAATTAAAATAAACACTTTCTTATTTATCAAATTGTTTAGAGTAGAAGTTTTCTTGATGAAAATCCAAAGTAAAAGTTAGGATTAATCCAAAGCAACGGTGAGGCGGGAACAAGCAGCGATAATTTCGAGGTTACGTGCACCAGAGTATCTCCACGAAATAAATAGTTCCACCAAGCAATAAACACACTCATTTAATAATGGATGTAAGGCGAGCCATTGCGGCGGAGCTCCACAATCCCGCAAGATGAAATTTCAAAACACGTTGTGTGACGCTGAAAGGAGTTAATGACCTTTATCAAGCCGATCTAGTGGAAATGATTCCATATGCTAAAGAAAACCAAGGTTACAAATATATACTAACAATGATAAATTGTCTGACAAAATTTGCGATTGCAGAACCATTGAAGACAAAGCTATAGCGTTAGAACCGATACTGAAAAAACATCCTATGAATAACTTTCAGACCGATCAGGGGAAGGAGTTTTTCAATACGCACGTGAAGAGATTAATGAAAAAATACAATATAAATCACTACGAAATTTTTTCAGACAAGAAAGCGTCTATGGTGGAGCGCCTGAACCGTACTTTGAAAAATATATTGTGGCGTGAATTTACGGCACGTGGTAGTTACGAGTGGTTGAAGCTGCTGAAAACGTAGTAAAGACATACAATAACACAGTGCACAGTACTATCGGCATGAAACCCACTCAAGTGCTGAAAAAGCATGAGAAAATGTTACTGGACAAAATAGCACGCAAGAGTACAAAAGCACTGACGCGATTTAAAGTGGACGACAAAGTTAGAATATCGAAATTTAAAAAGACTTTTGCTAAAGGATATCTACCCAACTGGACAAACGAAGTGTTTACCGTGTACGCTGTTGTACCGACCAATCCTGTAACGTACATTCTACAAGACTCGAAAGGTGACATTCTGAAAGGAGGATTCTATGCCGAAGAATTAAGCGAGTCAAAGATCGGCAACGTGTATCTTGTTGAAAAAGTACTACGCAAAAAGGGTACCAAAGTACTGGTGCGGTGGTTAGGGTTTGACAAGGAACACGATAGTTGGATTGATAAAACCAAGCTTGTTGTTTAGGTTTTGTATTTAATAGGATAGCACTGTTAGTTTTCCACAGTATTTAGACAAACGTTGAGCAGCGTAATGTGTTTAAAATACACAGCGGATAAACTACGTGTAAGAAACTTTGACGTTGTTGCAGGAGGCGGCTCAACAATGCACCGTCACAGTTCTTTATTACCAAACACAGTTCGATCTATAGTGTGCGGCCCATCAAACAGTGGCAAGACTAATGTGCTATTTAATCTGCTCTTCAAGCCAAATGACCTGAAATTTGCCAACGTCTATGTATTTTCTAAATCACTCCAGCAGCCAAAGTACAAGTTTTTGGAAACTATACTGGGAAATACCAAAGAAATTGGTTATTACACATTCACGGACAACGAAAATGTCATCCATTCTAGTGAAGCGGAGCCAAATTAGATAATAATTTTTGACGACATAGTTTGCGAGAAACACGATAATATACGTAACTATTTCACCATGGGACGTCACAACAATACAGATTCCTTCTACTTAGGACAGACGTACAGCAGGATTCCCAAACAATTGATTCGAGACATTGCCAATCTCTTGGTCCTTTTCAAGCAGGACGATCTCAATTTACGACACATTTACAATGATCACGTAAACACGGATGTGGTGTTTAGTGATTTTAAAAACATTTGTGCATCCGCATGGAAAGATAAACATGGATTCGTTGTAATAGATAAGGACAGTGAACCGGAGAATAGATGATTTAGAATTGGTTTTGATCGAATTGTAACAGATTTTTAAGGTACAAAAGGCTTGATACTTGCAACAAACGTCATTCTACAAGATGTCTGAGAAGAGAGAGCATCTAACGCTGGAGATAGCCAGATTGCGCAAGGCTATAAAAAAAAGTACAGACGGTTGAGGTACGGAGAGGCCGAAGAGGAACGAATGTATACTAAGAAATACACACCAATAATTAAAGAGTTGCGGAAGAATGGAGTGTTTTTGCCGAAACAAGAAATTAAATCCGAAGAAGAGTGGGACGGAATGGATAAGTTAATCGTAACATATCTTTAAAATATAAAAACATTATAGAGAAGTTATTCTTTTCTAAAACAGTTAGCGGTAGAGGTTATTCATACTGGGACGATCCGAATGAGTTGAGTAACAGTCTGAGACATTTGTTGGCATTTTATGATGCAGGACATACGGGACATACAAACGAGATAGCTTCTATTATCGAAGAACTAAAAGAAGCTGGAATTATAAAAGGCGCGGGAAATGCAAAAATTAGAACATTAATACGATGAGTGTCGACAAGTTTGGGCGGTATAAGAGTGGTGGCTCCAACAGAAAAATAGGTCCTAAAGGTGTAGGGTTTAACTTTACACCAGAGGGAGACTATGATATAGGAGGTAAATTGTTACGTAATGTAGCTACAGCACGCTCTGAAACCGATGCGGTCACTCTTAACCGATTAGAAACAAAGTGTTTAATGTTTGATGACAAGAGGAAACGATATGACGCAAGCTGGAGACCTATAGGTGGTTTAGCTAAACCGAAAGACAATGATGATGCCGTGACAAAAGAATTTCTCGAATCGGTAATTCCAGTTAAACTTGATAGTGGCTATGACTTTAAAAATTATCGGCTACAGGATATTGGTTATCCTCTAGAGGACGGCGATGGTTTAAACGTGAAATATGCTAGAATGTACTTTATTGGGAAAAACATGCACAATAAATTTGACGCTCAAAAAAGCTATATATGCAACGTAAAAACCCAAATACACACGGAAGACGCAACCAACAAATATTATGTGGACAAAAAAGTAAATTATGTGAACAGTAACGTTAGGAACTGTGGCGGTAGAAAACTGACCAACGTAAAGGATGGCACTAGCAGTTTGGATGCAATCAACATTTTAACAGCTTGAAGAATTGATGTCATTGATTATAGATCATGCTCTACTCAGAGATAAAACAAAAGACTGCTTTGATGCCTCTTCAAAACGTATTTGTAATATTGCCGACGGAGTTACAGATAGTGATGCCATCACACGAGCCCAATTAGTACAGGCTATTAAAACAACTGAAGCTGAAGCATTAAAAGAGAGCTCATGCAGTAAGAGAGTGAACACATTAGACAACAAATGGCGAAGGGAATTGATAGATTTCGTACATACGATTAAAAAGTAATATAGTAAAGTCGATACTCCTAAACAAGCATTTAGACATTGGCGTATGATGTGGAGCGACGACACTGAACAACCTAAAGCATAAATACGTTGCACCCTTGAGTATTGATTCAGTATAGAAATGGCAAAGGGACGAACAAAATCAAAAAGAGTCAAAAAGGGCCGTGGTTTCATTTCTGGAATTTTAAGCGTTGGTGATAAGGTTTTAAACAAGGCTATAAGATCTATTGCCTGTAGAACTCGATCTACCCTCTTACAACTATTGTGGTCCGGGTACAAAACTAGCCGAGAGATTAGCCCGAGGTGATAAAGGAGTTAATCCGTTAGACGAAGCGTGTAAAGAGCACGATATAGCGTACAGCAAATACAGTGATTCAGAGCATCGTAGAGAAGCGGACAAAGTTTTAGCAGAACGGGCTAGGAGCCGAGTCAAATCGGGTAACATGTCTATGGGTGAACGGGCATATGTCTGTAACAACGGCCATGAAAGCAAAAACCAAATTGGGAGGTGGAAAAAAGTCGAAACGTCCCTTGTTGGGTGGGGGTTTGTATCTCAAACCGTATCAAAAAGGAAGCGGTCTGTATCTCAAACCATATGCAAAAGGCACTGGCCTGTATCTCAATCCGTATACAAAAGGTAGTGGTTTGTATCTTAAACCGTATCCAAAAGTCAGGGGGCTAGAAGGCAGTAGTTTGATAACAACCAGGAAGAAGAAGAAGATCAGTAAACAAAAATTTTGATTGATTCAGACCGTTAACAAATATTGATTTAGAAAAATATGCCGTGAGGATACCGTATTTCAGAGGTGTCGGGGGATAATCTTCCCCCGATAGGGGCATTTAAAAACGAATCCACCATTGTAAACCTCGATAGTAGCAAGGGTGAAGGTACCCACAGGGTGTGTGTAGCGTGATATAGAATACTAGTTTTGGAAATCTTAGACCTCTACTCGAACTGACTAGATATTTTGGTTCCAACGCTAATATTCCCTATGATTACAAGCAACATCAAAGTGACACTTCAGTAGTCTGTGGACATTTGTGCTTAAAGTTTCTAATATTATGAGTATTGTTTTAAATGGAAATAGTTCTACACTTTGGTGTGATTTCTTTCCACCGATTGATCTATCCGATGGAGAGTGGGAAAACGGTCTCATTGATCTTGCTGTGTACAATTCCACTCCCAATATCGAAGAAGGAATTAATAATGAATTGTATCTCGGTAAAGATAAAAACGATAATTATGAAGTGACCGTTACTATACCAACAGGTTCGTACGAAATTGAGGATATTGAAAAATATATCAAATCACAGCTTAAACCGGAGATTGCTTTTTCGCTCAAGCCGAACAATAACACACTTAAAGCGGAACTTAAGTGTTCAAAGACTATACATTTTAAAGACTGATCTATCAAAAAATTACTCGGTTTCAATAATGGGGATTTATCAGCCAACCGAAAACACGAATCTGAGCTCCCCCTCAATATTATAAAGATGAATGTTATTAGAGTTACGTGTAATATTGTGACTGGGTCATTTCAAAATGGAAAAGAGTCACACAATATACATGAGTTTTACCCAAAAGTAGCTCCAGGGTACAAGATTGTCGAAATACCGACAACTGTAATATATTTACCTGTCTACGTGAAAACCATTCATAACATCAAAGTAAGCCTTAGAGATCAGAACGAAGTACCTATAAATTTCAGAGAAGAATCAGTTTCTGTTCGATTGCATTTACGTAGAAATGGGTCTCGCAATTAATGGACAACGTTATAAGAGCAGTATCAGTGTACGTTCAAACTCCACAGAGTTAACAGCTAGAAATATTCGTTTTCTCTCAGCTTTGGGATTTAATGTGAAAAATGGATCTACTGGCAATAGATAGTGCAGCAGAATACAATGACGTCATCAGTGGTCTTGAATATCATTCGCACAGACCTTATGCGTCGTCAATGTACGGTAATAACGATGAAATTTGTATTCCCATAAATCAACAGGACGTGATCAAAGCACCGTTTGGTAGTATATTGCATATAAAAGGAACACTGAGCGGTACAAAAGCGGACGGCGGAGCTGCAACAGTGAAATTGGTCAACAATGCCGTAGCCTTTCTATTTGACGATATTAGATACGAATTTGCCGGTAGCGAAGTGGACCGTATGACAAATATGGGAATTTCCAGTACCATTAAAAATATATTGTCGTTGCGAGAGAGTGAAAAGAATAAATTCAGTGACACAGGATGGTTGGGAGCCGGTGGGACAGCTACCGTTTCAATCTTTTCCCCTCTCTGTACCATTGAAGCTGTTGATGGGCTTCTTCGAAGACTACCAACTGATTGTAATGAACATAAAACAGGAACTAGTACTCTTACGTTCGGCTTCCGATTTGAACGCTGTATACGGTGATGATGCTGCAAACGTTAAACTGAACATGCTAACCATGACCATGCCCATAGTTGCTTGACATCAGTGATCTCTAAATGCATTGAATTCTGTAGTTTGAAATTATGATTTTTACGTGAAGAGTTAGCACAGCGTTGAATACTTATATTATTATTGAAATGAGGTACCTATGTAGAACATGATTTTTAAAAAATCGTCAAAAATACTTGTAACTTTCTTTTTAAATAAATACCTGCAGAGCTTTTACTCGAATTCAATAGTTTTAATAGAATAATATACTCTACAGTAAACATTAATTTAATTTCATATGTTCCATTTTCTTTACAAGTACCTATTCTCCTATTTAATATTATAAAAATTTAAAAAGAGAGGTGATAAAGAAAAATCATCAAACGAACATTTTATGTGTTACGTAATTCATAGATAGCTATGTGATGTTATCAGTAAGACTAACTAAGCCTATGTGGGTGAAATAGTTGGACTTAACTTGTTATTGTAGCTATATCAATACATCGGGGAACAAAAATTCTAATTTCGTCTTACTTATTGTTATTTTTCATAAATTTGTAGTATTCAGAAAGTATTGTGAACAACTCTATAGTACAATGCGACTAATAAATAATAGTTTCTTAGTTAAAATGATATTAAACACAAAACTGGAGATAGTGGCAATTATATTGCAATCAGAAATAATTAATAATTTTCAAACTGGAAAAGAAACCTTTTGATTTTTACTTTACCTTATTACACTGCAGACCTACAGAGTTGAATAATAGTCTTAATCAACATTGATCGTGAACTAATTTCTTGTAATCACAGAACACACACATAATAAGTGCAGTAGTGTATTTCATTGTTTAAATTTATTTTAATTTTACGGGTCATTATATTATTACGATAAACGGAAAATTATTTGCCACTGATTACAGGGAACGTAGATTTATTTATGTCAATATTTTGGAATATTTATTTATGATGTATTTGGAATATTTATGTCAAACGTAGTGTGTTGAGACGGAATGAGAAAGTCATTCGTCTCATGGTAAATTTAAAACGTTTAAATTGGCGCGCTAAACCCCGTAAAGTGGAAATGCGATAGTGCGGTGACGTCACGCGAGGCCAAGGCAAAACCTTGCTTGTCCTAGCATGAAAAACATGCCTATGGCAGTTCTAATTTTATTTTAAAAAAACTAAAATATTAAGATAAATAATGATACAGTAGAATCAGACGACTAATAATATCAACAAATAAATGTAAAATTACTTAAAACAAAAAAAGTTCGTAAAAAAATTAGAGGGGCTCAAAAATCTAAAATTTGCAAAAAGGGGAAATCAAAAATCAAAAGTAATAGAGTCATAAACCATAGGTGACATAATAATAATCAGAAATAAAAAATAAATAATAATAATAATAATAACAAGGGGGAAAATGACTTAGAAAGTCATTCTTGGAGATTTTTTTAAGATTTTAAAGGTGAAAGGAGAATAAACTAAATAAAACCAATAATAACAAATGAAAAGACAATCGTAGGGAATAATAATATGTGGTCAGAATAAGATTTAAAGTTAAAGTGGGGGAGATATAATAATAACAAAAGGTAAAAAGTTAAAGCCCAAAAGCGGTAAAATTAAAGGTTAAAGGGGAAAAATAAGTAATAGATAATGTATATTAAAGCTATATAAATGTAAAACAACAGAGCAGAGTTGAAAATTAATAATGGGGGGGGATTTTGTGAACGATAAATACGTCGATCAAAAAGTCACGACTTCGAGCATCAATAACTCAAGAGCCAAGCGAGCTACGACAAAAAACTAAAAAGTTATTTCCGTTATAGGACCAGGAGAATAACTTTTGTGCAAAAGAATTTTGAAAAAGGACTTAAATAAAAAGTTAGGTTGTGAAAAAACAGACATTCGGAAAAAGTGCGGTAACTCGAAAAATAGCGGCCGAAAACGACGAATCAAGTTTGACAAGACCCTCAAGAATATGAAGAAGAGGAATCCGAAGAGAAATTGAAGATCGAGACAACCGTTCAAAAGTTACAGGAAGATGTACGAAAAAGTGTTCAAAATCACAATTTGCAAGATCCAGCAGGAATAATCGCCTCAGGTAGCGTGATGTCAGAGATCACAAGTTCAATTTGCCTCACCAACTGTTAGCACAAATAAAGTGAAATAATAGAAAGATCCAAATATCTATTAAAAAGGTTTTTAATTGAAAATAGTTTATAAAAGCAGTACAATAGATGAAAACTAAGCCTAGGACTGCTTCAAGCATAAAAATTTCGGAGAAAAGCAGCCGAAAACTAAGAAATATACAGAAGAGACATTTCTTCGCGAAAGGAGGAAAAATTGGTTACCTTTTGCGGGAACAATACCACAAAAAGGGAGAGCCAAAATTGTCGATCGAAAGACCGATGCTCTATTACCAGACGCCGAGCAGGGAAGACGTTACTTTATTCACTCTACTAATTTCTTCTAAATTCAACTTAGAAAATTTCAAGATAAATATTTCATGTAAAATAAAAGTAACTTATAAAATTTTTTAACTAATTTCGAAAATCAGTAAGCAAGAAGACCCATCTACATAGAAGGCTATTCAGCAAGGATACGTAATTACTACCAGCAGTCCACAACTTTAATATATCCAGGAATTGGAGAGGAAATAACTTGAAGACATCGTAAACCATTTACAGCAAAGAACTTCACAACTTCAAGATCTTCATGTTAAGTGTGAAGGTACACTAAATCTATAGAATAATTCGTAAAAAGTAAATTCATTTAAATTATAAATTCATTGGGGAAATTTTGAATACATTAGCTTCTTTAAATTCAATTTCACTCTGATTTGGTTTAAAATAAGGTTCAAACTTAAATACGACTATTTCAGTCCAGGAAAAACTATTTGTAGTCCTAGCTGGAATAGTCTAACATTTTTCAATTTGTATTAGTAAATAAGGAATTTATGTCAGATTAATTGTGTTATATTTTGTTGTTTGTTGTTCTATAAAATTTAAAATTGTTTTAATGTGTTTGATGATTAATAAGATATAAAATTTTATTCTCAAGTGTAACTCTTTTCATTCACCTTTCTGGTTTTTTAACATTTCTTCTTTAAATAACTAAAGAGTATAAAATTCATAATTATAAATATAATGTGCTCTGGTAAAATATAAGAAATATAAATAATTAAGAATTATTATCAGAATTCAGGAGCCGATTTCTTTCAAAAGGCACTTCCCCAGAGAGAGAGAGAGAGAGAGAGAGAGAGAGAGAGAGAGAGAGAGAGAGAGAGAGAGAGAGAGAGAGAGAGAGAGAGAGAGAGAGAGAGAGAGAGAGAGAGAGAGAGAGAGAGAGAGAGAGAGAGAGAGAGAGAGAGAGAGAGAGAGAGAGAAAGTAAATAGTATATTCAGTGAGCGACAGAAATAAAGTTCAGGGAATTTTCGTAAAATAAAATTGTAAGATATTGAGAACAGACTCATACTTGCAAAAGCCAAGCTTTGCAATATCTTTGATTAAGAAAAGTGTAAAAATGAGCAACTTGGTCTTGTCCGCGATTGAACACGAACTCCCGACGAGCGGCGTTCTAAAGCGAGGTTAAGATTCGCGGTAAGTGAAGGCAAGTAGGGGTTCGAGTCGTGGCAAGTGGCCGTTCACAAAAGTTAAGGGTTACGAATCGAGGCAAGTGGCGCCCAACGTGGGGCTCGAACGCGACAAGTGGCGCCCAATAGCGTGGAGCACGAAAAGACAAAATTTTGGGAAACATTTGCAAAATTTTGAATTTTAGTGTTTCATACGAACGAGAATATCCTGAGTTCTGATATAATGTATGTGTATGTATGTTAGTGTTAAGTTGTGCTGGCAATTACAACGACAAATATAATAAAGTGTAAAACTAATAATAAATTAAAAGTAGAGTCCAAATTAAATCAATAAAACTAAATTTTTTAAATTGCCAAGTGAAAAAGTGTAAGTGAAAATGGGACCGACAAAGGATCCAGCTAAACAAGGAGGTTCGCAAGAAGAGGAAACAGAGATGCAAAAGATGGTAAAATATTAGAACCAAATAGAAGAAAGAAGAAGGAAAGAAAGAGAACAGGACAAAGCAGAACAACAGAAAAAGGAGAAGGAAGAAGATGACAAACTAAGAAGATTAGAAGAAAGAATCGAAAGAAATCAGGAGAAAGAATAAATGTAAGCTAAGCGGAAGCAGGAGATAGAAGAGTTGGAAGCTAAGCGGAAGCAGGAGAATGAAGAAATGGAAGCCACGCGGAAGCAGGAGAAAGAAGAAATGGAATCCAAATGGAGTAAGAGAGATGGAGAAATGGAAGCTAAGCGGAAGCAGGAGAAAGAAGAAATGGAAGCCAAATGGATTAAGATAGATGAAGAAATGGAAGCCAAGCGGAAGCAAGAGAAGAAAGAAAGAAAAGAGAAATGGATCCAAAGGGAAGAAATACGAAAACAGGAAATGCGAAAGTTTATGGAAGACATTAAAGAATCCATTGATAGCAATATGGCCGAGAATATTAGGCGAATAGAAACTTGCGAAGTAAGATTGGAAGAGTGCATAGGGGAAGTTAAAAAAGTAACAGACAATATGAAGGAACAGAGAAATACAACTAAGGAACTTGGGGAGAAAGTGAAAAAATTAGAAACTAAGATTAAAGAAGTTGCAAAAATTAAAGAATCCGGTAGTAGTACCAAAAATGTGATTTATTTAGACAGGGCAAATTTAGAGACAAAAACTGTAGAATTTTGGGGAAATACGAGAGACAATCCGGTACAATTTTTGAAACAAGTGGAAGAATTATTTCAAGAAATAAATCCCGTGATGGAAGATAACAATAAACTGAAGATAGTCGAAAAAAGGTTGAAAGGTGCCGGGATGGAGTGGTGGAAAGTAATAAAACGCGAAACAGAAGATTATAGTCAGTTCAAAACATTATTCTTGGAACATTACTGGGGTTATCAAACGCAACAAATAATTAGAACATGGGACAAAGTGAAGATGAAAGAAGCTGTGACAGCAGTAAAGAATAAAGAAATGGGTCTTTTGAAAGCATCTAAGACCTTTAATGTACCGATGTCAACTTTAAAAGACTATGTTAAAAAACCATTAGATCAAATTCAAACCTTACTAGATATTCCACTCTGACGGAAACCAATTTTGCCCCCAGAACTTGAAGATGAGCTGGTAGAATATTGTTTGATAATGGAAAAATCATATTATGGCCTTACTTCAAGAGATTTGAAGCGAATGGCCTTCCAGCTTGCTATGAGCAACAATATTTCCAACCCATTTTCCTTTGTTAAACAAAGTGCCGGCAGAAAATGGCAGCGTCTTTTTTTTAGGAGACATCCTGCCTTGACCTTCAGAAAACCTCAACCATTATCCTTAGCTAGAATACAAGGGTTTTCAAAAGAAAATGTCAACCACTATTTTACTATACTAAAACCTGAACTCGAAGAAATAAAATCCTCAGCAGCTAGACTTTTCAATGTTGATGAGACCGGTATTACAACCGTTCAACATAAAAGTCTTAAGGTTAGAGCTCTTTAAGGTAAAAGAGAGATACACAAACTTTCCTTGGCCGAAAGAGGGCGGCTCGTGACCGTGGTGACCTGCATGTCCGCTTCAGGCATCTTTGTGCCTCCTTTGGTCGTATTTCCTCGTAAGAGGATGAAACAGGAGCTCCTAGATGGCACTCCCCCAGGAACCCTAGGCGATAGTCACATCTCAGGCTGGATACAAACTGAGATCTTCTATCTTCAATGCTCTCGTAGATTCCTTGAATAAAAACAAAGTAAGCCCAAGAGCTTTACAATTTGAAAACCACAAAAAATTAATTCATCAAAATCCAAGAAAATGTTTATTACGGATAAAATAACAAAGAAAAATGTTAAGAAAAGAAGACGAAATGAAGATAAATCCTCAGAGAGTTCAAACGAAGAAGAGCCGACCTACGTCTCAACTGATGATAATAACAGCAGTTGCTACGATAGGGATGACGCCGAGTGCCCTTTTTGCAATGGCTACTATTCTCATGATAAACGAGGGAAACAGTGGATAAAATGTGTACGTTGTTTCAAATGGTCACATGAAGCTTGTGACCCAAGAAAAAACAAAGTGTTGAATAAAGATTATATTTGTCCTTTTTGCACCTAAATGAACATGCAATACTAGAAAGCGTGAACTTTCTATTATGGACTTCACTATTATTACTACAAGAGACATTTAAAGATATGTTTTAATTTTGTTTATCTTTAGTGAAAAAAATTTATAAGAAGTTGTTTTGTTTTTTTTCTAGTTCAGAAGTGATCTATTTCAGTTAATATTATGTTAATTATTACGTCTTATTACTTATCTGCTTACTTAGTTTTTATTACTATATAATTATAATTACTTTATGTTTAAAATAAAAGACGTTAACACTTTGTTTTGTCAATAAATTGAACCCTTTTCCAAGTAGGCGATATTTGGAACAATCTTTTATGTGGTGGGCGATATTTGGATCATTTTTTCAAAACTGAAAAAATGACATCTTACAATAAAATAATTTTTAAAAATAAAAAAATACTACATAAGTCTGTAATTACTTTACAAACTTGTAGATGAAGGTTGGAAGGATAGATTGGGATAGTTTAAACGTCCTCAGATGACGAAAAGGTAACTTTATTTTCATTGTTTCTTAGATGGGCGATATTTGGGCCATATACCTTCGTGTCTCTCTCTCTCTCTCTCCCTGCCTCTCTTTTTCTCTATTTCTCTCTCTCCCTTTTCTCTCTAAGTATCTACCCCGATTCCTCTCTCTCTCTCTCTCTCTCTCTCTCTCTCTCTCTCTCTCTCTCTCTCTCTCTCTCTCTCTCTCTCTCTCTCTCTCTCTCTCTCTCTCTCTTTGGAAATGGAATTTGCACAAGCGTTTGAATAATTAATTTCACTAAAATTGGAACGAAATCGGTAGAGACAACATTAGGAAATTACGTCTTTTATAAAGGCTAAGAGGCTACACTCGAGCAAAATTGAATCAAAATCGAAATTTTGTGTTCTTTGTAGTGTCCCAAATATGCTCAGATACCAAATTTAATAAAAATCTGTCCACCTGTTTGGGCTCTTCACAGTCATCATTCAAAATTCAATTTCCTGGACATGACGACTTTAAAATTAATATATCACCAAGAAAATCGACATATATTTATTGACCCATCACATAACTTTCTCTAGATTATACTACGTGCCTATTGATTTCAACAAACTTTGTTCTTATAACTGTCACTTTTAATTCAACTGTTTTTCAAGCAATAAATTATTATATAATTTTCAAGAAAATTCAAATAAAGTTTTCACATATGGTACCGTACATCTAAAAACTCAATAATTTCGATCTGAAAATTATTTTTTCTTTTAGTTATTTGAATTATTTATGTTAGTAGACTTTATCAGTGGAAAAACATTTTTCAAGGCACAATTCTCGGATTTAATGTTTGATATTTTTGAATTGCGATATCGATATTCTACTGAATTTTATTACAAGGTAATAATCTGAAAAATTTAAACTTACATACGTCGCAACAGCTCGAGAACAAAAATATCAGAAATTTTTCAAAATGTTGCGGGGCGGTTACATAACAAATACGTATGCTAAATCTGGACTTATATCTCGTCCATTAAAAAAAATATATAATTAGTTCAGAAAAAACACCAACAAAACTATATATGAAGAACTAAGTGATTACGGACATACGAACTTTGTTCTTTAAACGATGCAAGAAACACGGTAAAAATATCGAAAATAATTTAAATTTTAAATTCTTATTTCTTTTGTACCCAAGTCACAATTGTTTGAAATAACGATGATTTACCTTGTGTATATTCCACCACGTGACTTCTTTCTTTGTGTTACAACCAGAACATCTGCTCCATCTTCATAGTTTTTCACTCGCTTGAGGTCTTTATTACATTAAAATTCAACAAAAATCATTTTTACATTTTATTTTTTTTTTACTTTTTGTTGATTTTTATAACCAAGCCTTTGATAGTAGTTCCATAACCACTAAAAAAAATTTTTTTTTTTGACTCCCAACTCCCTAAAAGTGCCAGTTTGGAAAAATCAATAAAAACAAGTATTAAAAGAAAATAATCGTCCAAGGTACTGTTTGAACAGACCAGATTTCACAACCGATTCGTTCAAATATTGGTTTAATATCAAACATAATGGTCAAAACCAGTGTACCAGTGTTTCCATGTGCCAAATAGAAACTAAATAAAAATTACAGTTCTCAAACAATTGTGGAAAAACAATAATGAACAAGGGCCACCGTCAATAGAAATTCAATTTCAATCAAATTTGATTTACACGTAAAACTAGTTTACAAAGACTAAACATATGACGCGAAGTTTATTTTTATTATTTTGGAAACACTCAAAAAATCTTTCAAGGTATTGTTATAAAGACCAAATTTTTCAAAAACGGCTCTTCCGATTCGTTCAAATTTAAACCTAAACCAATGTGTCAAATCGGAAGTAAAATAGAATTAAGGTTCAAGAGAATGACTGTCGTAATTTAAAACTCAATTTCAGTTAAACTAGATTTACCCTTAAGATAAGTTTACAATACTAATTAAATATGTGGTGAAGTGTGTTTGTAACCCTTGGTACCGTATTATAGTCTCGCGCTTTGATGGATCCAAATTATTTTGTTTTCAAATACTGTAACGAGAAAAGTAACTTTTGTCTTGTAATTGGCACCATTGGATTTTTTTATTCTGAAGGTCGTTTTATTATTTGTAGATTTTGTATGTGACTGGCATTTTTACTACAGTCGACCTCATATAGGTTCAAAAACCTCTCTTATAGTCCATGTTTTAACATTCCCGGGAGAAAACCTCTCCTATTTGAAAACAAAAATTCCGAATTTAATTCGAAAGTTTAACATTTACCTCTAACTAACGGATGTCTTAATTAAAGGAATTTTAGAAATGTATCCTCTCTAAATCAAAGATTTCTTCTACAACTTAGAATATTGATACATCGACTTCTATAACTCGAAAACATAAGTTCTGGTCTTTAAAGCCACTCCAAGGTTACTATCTGACCAAGGTTATGAATGAAAACTGTCACGAGTTTTAGAATAACTAATATTAAAATTACAGAATTGTAAAATATTACGATGTTTTTTCTGCAGATGGTTTGTCACGTGATTAGTGGAGGGAGGGGGACTGCTACGTTATTCATGGTGTATTTTTAATTTTATTAGTACAGTACTTATTGAACTTGATTTGTGAGATACGTGATAGAATAAAACTAGAACAGATATGCTCACAATAAGCACGTTTATTTATTCTTAGTATTGAACAATAACTTAAGTTATAATATATTTATTGTACCTTGTGCATCACTGAAGATGACTAGTTTATTGTTGAAACGCGTTTGAATAAATAAAAGTACTAGTTGTGAGAATTTGTGTCCAAGTTTTATTCTATCATATAGTTCTATAAAACTGTAACTGGCATTTTACTTACCCAGTAAAATAAAATATATCAGATTGAAGTTAACAAAATGGCGGCCATTTTAAACAGTTTTTGTTATATCTAGTACGTTATTCAACTTATAACGTAGATACAAATTTGCAGATTTCAATTGTACGCGGAATGGTAACAACTCCACCTCTCTACTATGGCAAATACCGAACTTGGAAGTCCTGACTTCCGTAGAAAATGTGATTTTAATATGGTTACGAGATCCGACATGGTCGAGTCAGCGACACGAAGGCTCCTTCTCATATGTATAGCTTCGAGGCCCTTCAGGGCTGAGACACTGACGTTAGGGTCAAGCGGTCGTCATAAAAGTAGTGATATAAACAAAAATTACAATGTTCAGAAAACTTGTGTATCAACTGTTAAAACAAACTTACTCTACTGGGTGAGACCCCTTGATATACCAATGCAATTCATTCTTTCCTACAAGGCCTAAGAGACCAACTCTTGTACATTTATCTGCTTGTATTATATTGTGTTTTGACGCAGGGTAAGTTTAGGCCCTCATCGACTCGAAAATATTAGGAAGGAATAAATTCAATATTGTATTAACCCATACTTATTTATAATGGTAATATATCCTGTGAGTGTATGAATGAGATGATTTGTTAAATTGTATAATCACAGGTGATTACTGGTAGAGAATAATTCCAAAAAATAATATTGAGACCACCGCTAACTATAAAACTGGTATGACGATACAAAATTTATGCAACTAAACTGATAGTTGTAGACATTTATCATTCACCCATCCATCCAATCTCTCATATAATATTTGAATGGTGAAATAATTAATGTTATAGAATAATAATTAATTATTTTTTAAAGTTACATTTATTAAAACAAATAGTAATATCCTTACGTTAATTAATAAAACTTACAAAATGTATTCACGCTCATTTATTCACTCATAGCCTACATAAACAACATGTATATAATGTTAATATAACTGCAACCTAAGTACCATATAATTATATTAGTTACCTTTTTCAGTAATCAAAACAATTTATTTTATTTTGTAGAAACACTACAGCGCCCTTTCGCCACTCAGACGCTGAGTTTTACGTAGAGTTAACCTCAGATAAATTTTATATTGTATTTTATGTCATATTATCTCGTGTGTTCAGTGTCGTTATGTGTTTTATTTAAGTATTAAGCCTACACCTGACGAAGCCGGCTGTGAACGGCGAAACAGCGCTGTAGTGTTTCTACAAAATAAAAAGAATTGCTCCGACTACTGAAAAAGGTAACTATAATATATATATAGGCAATTCATAAAAAGCTAATAGACTTTGTAGTTCTATATAGGATTAATATTCTAAGTATCATATTAAAAAAATAATCCAAATCTCAAAGTGCAGTTTCACAGTTATCCAATGTCAGTTGTAACATGGATAACAAAGGGGTTATTGTAATAACTACTCTTCATAATATTTGAATATATGAAAAACCTTTAATCATAAGTGTGATAAGTCATAAGGGAAAAGAACATTTCAATCGATTTTTAATAACCAACTAATTTCAATATATTACTGAATCAATTCGATGTAACGTGAAAAATTAGTTTCTAGGCAAGTTAACTTGAATATCAATTATTTATTTTTTGTTGTAGAATTATTTTAATAATAATAAATAGTATAATTCATCTTGTTATAAGTTTCTTTGTGTCCTGTCAGACTCATAAATTGTTTAAATTGTAGTTTATTCTTAAAACGCGAATAAGATTTATTTAAACATATTAGGTGAGGGAATTTTAACATACAATTTTAGATCACCTTGTGTTAATTTAGGTTCTAATCTTTCAACCAATATTTCAGTTAGGTCACTGAAATTCATTAAACATTATTTGATAATGAATAATAATGTTTAAATACACATAACTCTGTTATTAAAAAAAAAAAAAAATACCAAACCAAAAGATTGTTTATTTTGTAACGTATTGGGCTATAATAATAAGGTAAAAATAAACATCATTCCTTTGAAAAATATCGAGAAAAACACGTTTTAAACATTTTTGGAACACTATATTTAGTAAAAACTTCTGAACCATCCTGTAGTTAGCTGAGGTCAAGATGTTTGCAATGGCGGGTCGCACGTTTTTCCAATTTGAAAATAGTCATAGAATAATTTAGATCTACATTTTGAGCTCCTGACTATAACTTGGACCAATAAAATAGAATTATTGAAATGTGTTTTGCCTACATCTATTTGTAAACAAAGTGGGGAATTTCGTGTACAAATTGAATTTAGAATAGTTTGTTAAAATGTCCCAATTTTAAGAGTAGTTCTGTTCTGCACCAAGCTTTGGTCTGTATACATGATTATTTACGACTGTTGTTTTTTCTCTCCACAGCTCGCCCTGCGGGTTTTGATGTTTTCATAACAAAGTTGAATTTTATTGTTTAGTAAATGTGACGAAGAGGACAACAAACATATATTTTAAACCCAAACTGTCAGGTTTTGATGAGGGTTCTCTGTTGATGTCTTCCTTGTGTTAAATTACTTTGTACACAATCTATAGTTTCTCACACGCACACAGAGTTCAGATGAAGTTATGGCACTGAACAAAAAATGGCTGATCCCTGACCACCGGTGCAATTGGACATCTCCCACAAAAAATAGTTGAGTGTTTTAGGTAAACAATAGTTGAAGATATCGTGAGACTAAATAAAGTTTGGTAAATATCAAAAATATCAGTAGTTGTCAGTAAAAATGTGAAAATGAATCATAGGAGCTTTAAAAAAATTTTAATTAGATAAGGCATAAACTTGATTTACTTGTGCCTTCGTTATATCGTACTAAAAATCGATAGTTTGGTTACAAATTCAAGGTTCATTAAAAAAAAATTCTTTGCCAATTCTTCCTGAACAGTAATTGTTTACTTGCGATTTTTCACACAGATTTGGGTTATTAATATTCGCATTTCACTAAAATTCGGTATAACCGATTTTGAGTGTAGTCTACATATTTTATAACACCCCAATGGCCGATTTGCGATTTTTACCGTTGACGCGAACTGACATTGTCAGAACCGAAGTAATCGTTGAGCAGAGATGTGGCCAAAATATGCCCACATACCAAATTTGATTAAAATCGGTTAACGTGATTGGGCTTAAGAGGCACAGACTCCAGACAGACAACATTTATCATTCCCAAAACCAATTTTTTGACTCAGGTTCCGTTAAAAGCAGATATTTCCGCAAAATCTCAATATTTTTTGAGTCATTTAAATAAACTTCTCATACAATACATACTGCATATGAGAAAATATTTTTCGATATCTCAAAATTTGAAAGTATAACAGTTATCCAATTTTATAAACTGGCTCTAACGATTTTCATCAAATATACCTCAAGGATCCAAATAAAATGTATTGTTCGCCTTCTCACATCAATACAAGCTTTGGAGTTACTAATTTGGAAAACATAGAAATAAACCCAAATCTCAATTGGATTCTTGTTTTTAGTTACAAATATTAACTTTTTAAACCAATAATTTACTAACACATTTTTGAGGAGTTGGTTAGACGGAAGTACCTAATAGTGAATAAACATGACTTTACATAAATGGCTTTTAAAATTAGTAACGTCGTGCTTGGTATATAACTTTTAAAATATTTGAAATTCTGAATTACAAAAAAAAATATAAATAGTGTTATTTTGAATGTGACAGATATTATTGTCTTTCATATATGGAGTGGTATGCAGCCCAAACCCATGGGATCTTTTTTATCAAATGTGAAATGGGAGCATATTTTATCTTTATATTAGTAAATTCGTTTTCATTTTTTCCATAGCTCAATATTTGGGCGTAGCAGTCATAAGAAAAAAACCTAAATATTGATTTATCAACATCGTGTCTAACGGTTTTGAAAAATGTTTCCTTATTTATTCAAATCTATGAACCAAAATAAATCGTACCACACGCCAGTTCGTGAATTATCTGTACAAAACCAAAAAAGATGTAAATTTTATAAAATACTTGATTTTAAAAATCATCTCTACCGATTTCGTTCAGATTTTATATAAATATGAAGATTAATGACCCAAATCCATGTACAAAATCGAATGTATTATGATTCGTAAAATATTACGGCCAATGAAAATTTGGATAAAAACAAACAAAAACGTCTACTATGTTTGCAAAAGTAAAAAACCGAATCTAGATTAAATATGCAACACCAAATGGCTAATGACATTTCTTAGTAAACAGGTAAGAAGCAAACCCTCTAAAGTTACCTCTTTGGCTGGTAACTGGAGTCAAAAAAAGGATTAACAAAATAAGTTCAAGTGATATTCAGCTTCAAACGTCAGTCTAATTTTTCCAAGTCTAGAAGGTTTAATTGTTTTTCCACCATTTGTGTATATTCGTTTTTCATTGTAATGTTTTTATATTGTTCTAACTACCATCAACTAGCCGTACTTTACCCAGTCTAGGTGTGATGACGTTTTAATCAATAATTATACTTTTCGTTCTTTATAATATATAGATATTATCTATTCTTTGTTAAGATGTTAATTTATACAAGTATACATTGTAATAAATAAAATTTGCTAGCGTGAAACATGCGATATATTAGGAGAGTGTAATGTAAGATGCAATTAATTATGTCAGTGCTTTTAATTGATACTGATAAATTATAATATATCAATTACACCTAAAATAATCCTTAAAAAACAATGAGAAGAGTATAAATATCTTTAAAATTATGGTGGAAACATACGACTGGTACGGACATTTAAATTTGTCAATCCAATATATATTTTGATTATTGTTTGGTTTCGTATTAAAACTTTATTACGTTTAATGCACATCAATATTTAAAGATCGTCAAAAACAGAAAAAAGGGAAATATAGTGCGATAATTAAGACAGAGTTTGAAAACAAATGAATTTGTTATCCAGTAGGGCCAATGTTATCACATGAATTTGTTAACGTATTATTGTAAAACACCGTAAAATGTTTGTTTTCTTGTTGTTTAAAGACGAAAATCTCTAGGTAAAATCGTCTAATGAAAAAAATGAAGAAAGCACATAATAAAAACCTAGAATATTCTAATAGCATAAGGATCAGAAAAGAACTAGAGTTAGTCAAGCGAGACCTGATAACAATAAAGAAAGGGATTTAACCCAAAGACTATATTAATAAAGGTGTAGGTCCAGCTAGGTTCCCTCTTGCGATTGTAGGTGTTAGATGGTAAAATTGAAATATGTTAATCCAACATTAGACATCACTAACATATTTCTCTAAACAAAAATAACAGATTCAAAAGTTTCGCTCCGTTTTGTTCCACCATTTAATAACTCACCAACGCGTCGAGCACAAAACTTTGATAGAACTTATATTTTCAAATTAAATTGATGTGGTTACCAAGTCTCCAGCCCCCTTCCCCTCAAAACAATATATTTTTATCAATAACTATAAAACGCGTCGAGGACAAACCTTCAAATCTGAAGCACAAAACAGTACAAAACTCTGATGTAATTTAAATTTTCAAATTTGATTGAGATGGTCAACGTGTCTCCGCCCCCCCACTCTTTTAATATGTTTTAATCAATAACGCCACAACGCGTCGAGCACAAAACGTCTAGTTTGAAGCACAAAACTTTGGTGTAATTTAAAATCTTTAACTCTATTTTGGAGGCTTTCATATTCCCAGCCCCCCCCCCCAATCTCTTTTGACGCATAACTTTAAAATGTGTAAAACGTAAAACGAGTAAAAAACTTTGTTAAAATTCAAACATTAAACTTCGAAAATGGTGGGGTGCATAGATCTTTAAAACATTACTGTGCTGAGGCAAGTAGATCCCTGGAGTTTTGAACTACCAACCATTGTATTAGAGCTCGTTACTTGCTACCTACATGTTTAAAAGAATGTTCGAGATATTGACCCAAAATACAGAATTCCAGTAACACATAAATTAGTTATCGTGCACACGAAGTGAAAGAGTCAAATATTTATATTTCAATTATTTACAAAAATACAAAACAAAAACAAATGCACAAAATGACGAAACACCCATTTATAGGTGTAACATTTATATTTATAAGGCTAGTGTGAAAAATTTTTGTCATGTCGCAATTGTGACATAAATATCATTCTCAAAAATTAAAGGTTATTAAAAATTACCTCAAAAGTACTATGCATCACAACTTTAAAAGTCTCGAGTTTATTAGTAACTATTTGATGAACTACAGCAACCACAATTAACCTAGAGTGCCATTTTCCATATTATTTACATATTATTGTAATTTAGTTACAGCCCAGGCTCTTCTCGGCACTGATTCGATTGTACCAACTGTAACACTCTACCTCGACACGGGTTCGATTGGATAATATTGAAGAATCAAAAGAGTATTTAGAGGATCATAACATTGATTAAAGCGTAGATCAGAGCAATGTGAGGAAAATTGATGAATGTGACTGTGACAATGATTCAGAAAACTCAAGGACACAGTCATGTTCAAGAAGACAGTACTTATAAAAAAAGGAGGGTAATTAAAATAGAACAGAACTGGTCTTCTAAATATAATGGACCAAAAAGTTCGCGGAAGAGTGTTATGTGAAGAATTCAAAGACAAATATAAGCAATTTAAATATGTCTCTTAGTTAAGAAAAAAGTTTCTTGAGTCTAATTAATGGAGTAAGAAAAATAGCGATTTGGAATGTCACTAGGTGTTAAGCATACATATTATATAAAATAATAATATATTTATATAGAGATTATTCAAATGTAGATTATTTTACTATGACTAAATTGGTTTATTTGATGTTTCAGAGTTAATATTGTATCCTATGCATACAGAAGTCCTGTTTTTTATGAAGTTTGTATACTTTTAGTAATCATTTTCTAAAATGTTTTATGTTTTGTTTATCTCTATTATCTTTTTGAAAGAGATGAATTTGTTTTCATGTAGAATAATTATGTAATACCTAGTGTAACAATGTCCCTGAAACAGCTGTAAAGACCAAATTTTTTAAAGGGGGAACTTCCTTTACTTTTTGTTACAGATGATATTATGTTAAAAAATTTACAAAGTTTTTTATAATTTCATAAATGAATAGTCAATTTTTTTTTTAAAATAGGAACTTATATTTTTAGCTTGTCTTAAAACTATCTGAAGAATCAGATATCGCCAGAAAATACACGAATTCCATAAAAAATACCAATAATTGTAAATTTAAAAATTAAAATTAAGTTTTCAGATATTTATGTCATTGTCATAATTGCATTTGTAACAAAAAAGTAAGAAAGATTCCCTAATAAAAGTACTCTGTATCAAAAATGTTTTCAGAGATAGCTATTGTCATACTTTAGGTGCCTTATCTGGTTATGTTGAATTAACTAATAACACACTGTTTATGTTAATTTGTTTATTTAAAATGTATTTTATAGATAGTGTATTATGTATAAGATGAGATATTATGTTCTATCAATTTTGTATTACCATTTTTTATTAATATGATCGTATTATGTATATTGTCTAAAAACATATAATACATCTTTATTATGGATTGTAGAACCCAGTTTTCAATAGCTAATTGCACAACAAAAAGTTTAAAAGCTAATTTCACTGAAAGCCATAACGCACCATTAATATTGTGTTCTACAATCCGACACTTACAGGAATCAGTCATTTACCACTTTGAAAGAAGTACAAAGAAACTATTAAATGTACAAAGAGAAGCATGACAAATAAGGTTTTTACGTTACAAAATAAAAATATTTTCTTAAACATTTAGTTATTCGTTCAGAGGAAATGAAAGATGCATTGATTTTTATTCTCTTTTAGTTAAGAGTAACTTCCTCGTGTTTGGAGTAGTGTGTATAAATATTGTATTCTTTATATAAATACTTATTTATATTTATTTATTATTATAATTATTTATATAAATTTATGTAATAACAATTCCGTTTTATGAAAGTAAATTGTTTTGATTCGATTTGGCTAATCGTCAACATCATGTATAACAATCCTGTTAAATAAATTGTATTCATTTGATTTGATGTTGTTTGATTTGATACCAACAAATGTAGTTATAAGGTTAAATGAAATATAATTCAATTTTGAGCAACCTATAATTACTAATTGACATAACGCCGTTGTGTTTGGACTAGTTTTTCATGAAATCACACGTAGAAATCAAATATGCAATAAAAAGTTACAAATTTAGTGTACTTTTATGTGATAATATTTTAGAGTGCTTGGCAATTCACGCCTCATTAGCGCGGGCGGCAAAAGCCGAGGGCTGGACCCTATGTATTGTTGGGAGCTCGAGCCGAGCGTTAATCTTTCACCCGCCTTCCCTAACTGAACGGACTATAGGCAGAAATTAATCTCTGAGCCTACTTTCTGTTACTACGCAACACTAAATACAAACTAGAAGAGATTTAATTTCGCAAATTTTTACTTTTCTATGCTTCCATAGCCCTATGCAGATTAAACATTAACAATTGTGATTAAAATTTTTCGATTAATGTTTTTTAACGGAAGATATACATACGATTGATTTTTTATATAGTAAGTTTAATTTTGAAATTAAAATGAATAATACTTGTGTATTATTAGGCCTAACTTGATTAAAGTATTGGGATATCATCTGTTATACAATAAAACACCTGTATCACATTAATAGTGTATCTGTCAAATAATCCGATCTTCGCAGGTTCTAATCTAATAATAGGTCATTTATTTTATTTCGTATTTTTTGTTTTAATTATAAAATACGAAAAACCAAATAATCTTAGCTTATTTACCCAAATGTCATTTACCCTAAGTTGTAGGAAAATTACCTCTGTGGCAGACAAAGCAGTTTTAGTTTCCAACGTGTGTGGTCACATTGGTGTCACGAGTCCATCTATCAGCACCAATAAGATACAACCAACATTAATACCATCAATGTTTCTTTCTTTATTTCTTCGTTTTCTCTAAGAGACCATCCATTTACTTTAATTGATTATATATTTGTGAATGCTGAATAATGTGCTAAAAAAATCAGGGTGATATTACACTTCATATTTGGTATACCCGAATGTAGTCCGGGATATAATTTTTGTCCAATTTTTTAAGAAAAACGCGACTTTTCAGTTAAAAATTTCTATTTTTTTTTTCAATTTATTTTTTACATAGTAAGTAAAGCAACCTCATTTCCTAAAAATTCATTAAATTTCTTATAAAACAGAACCAAACATCGTTTTTTGAAGCTGAGAATATTGGATTATTTACAAGCCCTCTTCACGATTTTTGACTTTCTGGATACAATAATTCTATGAACGAAAAAGTAAATTAGCTATTAGCTTTTAGAATTCAGATTACATTTGAAAAGCGGTAGTTTTTGTGAAATTTGAACACCTATAGCTGTAGTCGTTTAATAAAGATGCATTTTTCCCCCCCCCTTCATGTTTTACGGCTTGTAAATAATGCATATTTTCAGTTTCGAAAAAGGATGTTAGGAAATTTAATGTAATTTTGGGGAAAAAACTATTTTTCACTTTCTAGCTGAAAACTAAAGTGATAAAATAGATTTTTTTAAACTGAAAAGTCACGTTTTTTCTTAAATACGGAAAAAATCATTATATATCGGAAACGAAGCAAAATAAGATAGAACTTGCTGTGGTCAATGTTGTTCCAAATGGAGGTAACCACCCAGATTGTTTTGGCACATTGTTCAACATTCAACCTGTATACGTGTGAATAAAAATGTGTGTATTTTATATTATAGATAAGTCGTAAACGTGTCAAACGCTATATTCTCTTTCAAACCACGCCTTGTATACGCATGTATTTTTGGAAGATGGCGTCCAAACCGTTGTGTTCTTGGGTTGGGTTCTTATTCTACATTTGAGTAAATTGTACAATTTTATAAAAAATCATTGAAACTGATTTTTATGAAACATTAATTATTTAGAGAGTAGGTGTTGTGGCAGTTTGAATGATTGTGCATTACAGTATTCGTGCAGATTTTATTTCAACATGTATCCTACCGTTGATAATGAAACTGTAATTCTCTCTGTTTATTGCATATCACCATTTTGTACCTAGTATATATTTACAAAACAAAAATTCTAAAAGGTGTTTTTTAAAATTCTAACATTGTCTTATCTTGAGAGTAGGTGTTGTGGCAGCTTATATTTTAAAGATTTGACCGGTGTAAGGTTGTGCATTATGTGCATTACGGTATTCGTGCAGATTTTATTTCAACATGTATCCTACCGTTGATAATGAAACTGTAATTCTCTCTGTTTATTGCATATCACCATTTTGTACCTAGTATATATTTAACAAAACAAAAATTCTAAAAGGTGTTTCTTAAATTCCAATATTGTCTTATTTTGCTTAATAACAAGCTGAGAATAATACAATAAGCGTTACTTAAATCAAATTAGTTTTTTTTCCTGATTCTACACAATTGACTTTGAGTATAAAAATATGATTTGTTTATTTATATATTTTTTAAATGTATATTTTTACAAGTTTACCCAGTATATGTTGGGTTTGGAAATAATAAAAAATTACTACCTCCGATTTTTCATTGATCTATTCATACCTTCAGGAGACAGAAAAAGTGATTTTCGACATACTGTCCGTACGTCATTGTTGTTGTTGTAGTTAGTACTTAAACACGCAAGTAGCTACAAACATTAACTTGTTATATAAGGTGCTGATGGTAAAGAGATTTTTCTTTTTTTAGAACAAGAGAACTCTGAAAGGTTGACTTAATAGTGATTCCCATAGGCCTAAGATGAATGAAACAAGTGCTCGTAGTTTAAACTTAATCCGTACGGCTACATTAATCATTAAATTTCAATCGAAACTTGATTAATTTTATAAAATTAATTTTGTTAATGTGAAAGACATTTTTCAAGTCCCTCAAGTATTTTAGCGTGCCACCCCCCGACACTCCGCCCAAATCAATAATATTTGAAAATCAACGTTATTTTATTCCAATCACACTTATTTGTATCTGTTAGTCGGGCAGGCTGATCATTGGTCATTCAAACACTTCCATCTTCAAGTGACAAATAGAATAAATTGGTGCAAGTTTTAAATTTTAATATGTAAAACATATGTAGATGTTGCTTTTAATCTAAATATTAATAAATATCGAGCTTGGCTGTAAGACTGTGTGTACTAATACAATAAGACTTGACACACAATTTATTATGTGTGTGTGTGTGTGTGTGTGTGTGTGTGTGTGTGTGTGTGTGTGTGTACACATAAAAATAGTACGTTTATTTTTATTCCAATCTGCCAACCTGTTATATAGCCTAACCTCTTTTATCAGCACATTGCACTACACTAAAAAAAATTTACAAACTTTGTAAAAATGTTGACTACAAGGCTTTTAAAATTTTTTGTACAACTTAAAATAATAATCTAAATTACTATAAAACCAAAACAAAAATGTTCACATATTTTTCAAATAATTAACATTTCGTTTCCTAATGACAAAAATAAAACTTGTTTATCTCTATTTTAAAAAAGAAATCCTCGTTTGGATGTTATCAGACATGATTTACTGAAGGTTGGATAGTTCAAAAATTAACTTGAACTGTTTCGTACCAATTTTTTTCTTGTATAAATTTTTGTGGTTTAATTACATTTAAAATAAAATACTTTACATCCGTCACGTGACTTCTATCTTTTTTTTTTAAATTGACACGTTTCAGTATTTCTATACCATCTTCAGATAAACCTAGAATAACTCATTTGAGGTTGTCAATAATTAAAATAAATAACATCACAAAAAATGAGTTCATTATTTATATTTGCCAACAACACGAAAAGGAAACCACATAAAAAAAATTAAAAAATAAATAAATATATAGTGACATATACAAATCAGGTTTATTTTGTATATTTTTTTAATTATTCCATAACCGGATTTTGTTTTACACATTTATCAATGAGTTCATTATTTATATTTGCCAACAACACGAAAAGGAAACCACATTAAAAAAATATATATATATATATATATATATATATAATATATATATATATATATAGGTTTATTTTGTATATTTTTTAAATTATTCCATAACCGGATTTTGTTTTACACATTTATCAGTGTATTATTATAATGTCAGTTGCAAACTTTTAAATGTCACCACAATTTATCCTTACCACTAGAGGCAGAACTTTCGACATCCCAAGACGGAATACAAAGTTAAGTTTCTCCTTTTGAAAATGACCCTATCGTTGATTTATTTCTCCAAGCTAATTTTGTGTTTGTTTAAGCTTTAGTTTACATATGGGTGAGAGAGTTATTGCAGAGTTGTTTATTCAATTGCGTTATTTGAAGCGTAAATAAATTCGTGGATATAATGTTTAAGTAGATACAATATAAAAATACCGTTAACATGTTTCATCAGACATATTTAACTTGTGAGATAATGTGACAAGATTAATTACAAAACTACTTTTATTTACTTTAAAATTGAAAAAAAATTCTTTTATTTGAACTGGTGGGGGATTGCTTCTGCGGATAATCTGAAATGGAAGCCTTTACACTCGTCTTAAAATGGTGGTCTTAAATGGTAGAATGGTGTGAGTCTTAAAATGAAATTGAAATTGCTTTTGACTTTTCCACCATGGGTATTGAGGGACAAACACAAAATTCCTTTGTGAATAATTTCCTTTGCTGTAGCAACTAAATCATTTTTGAAACAAAGAATAGACTTTTAAATAGATAATACAAAAGTTACTGTTGTTTTTAAGTAAACATAAAACGAAAAAATCTTTTGAAGAAAAAATAATTTAGCTAAATTTTACATTAATTATTTTTGGTTTTTATCCCGTTTATAAATTAGATTCCAATACTGTATTTTTCAAAAATATTTATATATTTTTTAACAAACAAATAAATACAAGTATGACTCAAGTTCGGTCGAAAAATTGCATGCAGTATTTAATTCTTCAACTATTTACATTAGAAACTGACAATAATAGAAAGTTGGCAAACAGTCAAGCGAAGTAATAACAAATATGCACAATGTATGTGAATGATATCAATTAATAACAAAGAATTTTCATAATAAAGACAATAACAAATCGCAGTTTTACAGTTTAATATAATGAAAGTTAGCTATTGGTTATTTTCTATGTACATTAGCGAGGTAAGTAACTTTGATGTTTTAAAGTTCAACATACTACAACGGAAATTCGTTGTATGGGGTTATATTTTGGTCAAAAAAGAAAAATATCAAAAAATAATCCCAATGCAAGGTATGGATGTTTTGTAGAACTTTTTACTGCTTATAGCCGGTCGGTGAGATTGAACTATGAAATGGTCCAAGGTCAACTCTCACCGGCTTGTTCTAACAGTAAATTCCTATGTCGGCGGATTTTGAATTAAAAAATCATTTTTTATGAATTTTGAAAATGTGAAATAATAATGTATAAGGATATGTAGTTGTAATACAAGTTGTATGCAATACATATCTAGTACTGTTATTTCATATTAACTAACAGACGTTACGGCATATTTAAATGAAGAATTTAAAATTTTTCAAAATTAATAAAAATTAAAAAACCTTGGTATTTTTGAAAATAAAATGTAATTTTAAGATAAAAGTATTCTTGATAAAATTTGGAAAAAGTTGATATTTAAAAAGTTAGCAGAATAGGTTAAGTATAAAAGCTAATAAAAGTAAATAAAAATAAATTTTGAGAAAAGGATTGTATAGAGGTAATTAAATAAATAAAGTTATATTATAATTAATGATTAAAAATTTAAATTTGATTAAAACAAAAGAGTTATGGTTTTCACGCTATATTATGAAAAGGAAAAAAGATAAGAAGTGGAAATTTTGCAAAAAGAGGTTAAAACCTAATATCTAAAAGTTGTGTAAATTTCAGGAAAATCAGTTAATAAATAAACCCCAAACCCAAAGGTGTGAAAATACGCACTGGATTACATCACTACCAGAAGTCGTAGAATTATGTTATCACGGCTAGTGCGTTTAAATCACGAAATAAACAAAGTGACAAAGTTTGAAAGCAAAAACTTTAAAGGTGTAAGAATTAAAAACTGTAAATTACGCAAATTCTTACGTAAGCTATTGAAGGCGAATGAATAGTCCGAGAAATGTCATTCGAAGTGCGGGAAATTGCCGCGGTCGAGAGCTACAATACACCGGTTACGTAAAAACGCAAAAACTGTTAGGAAAAGTGTTATAGACAATTAAAAGGAAAACAATGAAGATTTTTTCATCGGCCAGTTACAAGTTGCAGGGTTTAAATGTTCAAGGATAAGTGACGTAGTTAGAGGCGGAGCTAGAATACCAACTTACAGCAAAAATAGATTAAAGGATTAATTAGAACAAAGTGATTAAAAAGGACAATTTAAAAACGGTAAACGTAATAAATAAATTAATAATAAATAACTGAACCACCTACACCAAAAATAATCAAGAAATTGCATAGAAATACACCATAAATGGAACTATCGTATCGGTCCAGTGAGGGAAAAAAATTGGTATCGATATACGATAGTTTTTGGCTATAAAAAGAGCCGCACGAATCTCATAGAGCTCTCTCGTAAAAAATTGGTAGAACAGGTGCTAGGGGTGACTATGCCGAACGTCTCTCTTAAAAAATAGTTGAACAAGTGCTAGGGGTGGCTATGCCACTTTGCCGACTCAAGATTCTCAATAAAGAAGTTTAAGTGTTACGATGCCAAAGTATTAAAACAGCGTCAGCGAGAGCGATAGAAGGTGATAGATTCGAACAACCAGCCAGCCTTCTAAACTCCATGGAGAAAATAAGACAACTTTAATCGCTAAACTCAACCAACCAGACACCAGAGGACCATCAGCATCTCAGGACTCAGGATCTTCAACACGGCGGACAAGGTCTGAGAAAATCCAAATTTCCTTTTTTAAAGGGCAAAATTGGCCCGATTTTAGAGTCTCACTGATTTTCCTGAGATAATTTTTTTTTGTGTGTAATTAAATAAATGTATTAAAATAGATAATGTCAAACTCATGTGTGGATAAAAATCTTTTTCAATAAATAAATTTGATAAATTAAATAATTTAAATTCAGAAATAATAGAAATTTTTTTTTTGATTCAATTTTAAGAAAGTTATCAGTAATTGCCCTCTGCTCAAAAGAAAAATATTTAGTTGTTATCCATTAATTTTATTAGTGAAATTGTTTTGAATTTTATTTTGTTGACTTGTGTCAAGCTTATTATTTCCGTTGTTTTTGTTTCAATTAATTAAAAGAATTAATTTTTTTATATATTCTCTAAAACTGTGTTTTATTTAGAATTGGTCACACAATTATATGCTATATTTTCAGGTTTGTTATTATAAAAAAGGGTAAAATATATTGTATCAAAAAAGGTATTCCTAAGGACACACACCTACGAGATTAAAATTGAAAATAAAGTAAATTCGTGTTCTCCCTGAGAAATAGGGTAATCTTAAATACAGTTACTGGAAGTCGTAAATAAAAAGGGGGGTACCGGTAATTTGGGGCAACTCAAATTATCGAAGAAGTTATTCAATCCAGGCCAGCAAGATAGTAAGCCAAAAACTTCCAGTGGATTGGATAATTTATTCTTTTTGTCACGCGAGAACGAATCCTGTAGGCTAAAAATCTCAGGATTCGAGACTATTACGTATTAATTAAGATAGGGGGCGTAATTAGTCTGACTCTAAAAAAGGTAGAGTTTTTTCGTTGTAGATACAAGATGGCGCCCATACGGTGAAGCCCGAATAATTGTTTTTAAATTAGTAGTTATAAAAAGTACAGGGTGAGCGATTAGTACGTGCTATTGACAAGTAATACGGACTGGTTGTTTGCATTGTATAGTGTAGCTGCTATTTGGGAAAATTAGGCTAGGCTTCAAAGAATACGGATACAGTATATTTTACCTAAATGTGTATGCTTAGTATAAGATGTAGAGTTTATAAGTATACTACATACCTTAAATTCTGGTGATCTGTGTTGGTTGTATAATTTGGGAGGGAGTGAAATAAATAAAAAAAAAAATAATAATAAAACATAATTAAATAATTAAGTTCGGGTATAAAAAATAGAAAGATTAAAATAAATAGAGTAAATAAAGATAGAATCAAATAAAAAAATAATTAATAAATCTCTTAATATTAAATAAAATAAAATAAATAAAAACAAAATGGCGGAAAAGTCTCAAGAAACTAAATCATTAATGGCCTACTTAGAAAAGAGAGAAAAAGATGAAAGGGCGTTAAGAGAAAAAGAGAAACAAGAGGAAAGGGCGTTAAGAGAAAAAGAAAGACTAGAAGAAAGGGCGTTAAGAGAAAAGGAAAATGAAATAAGAGACAAGAGAGATAAGGAATGGAGGGAGAAGGAGAGCAAAGAAAGGGAGAAGGAAAGAGAAGAAAGAAGGGCACTCTGGAATAAAATAGAAGGGAGAGTTCAGGGAATAGAATTAGAAGTAGCAAATAATGCGGCTCAACAAGAGGTTTTTAAAGCTGAAGTGGAGGGGGAGTTTAGAGAAGTTAATGGTAAAATAGAATCATTAGCTGAAAATAGTAAAGTAGTAAATGCTAAAGTAGATAAATTGGAAAAAGATAATAAATTGTTAGAAAATAAAGTTAGAATTATCGATAAAAAAGTAGGGGAAATAAATTTAGGAGGAATTAGTAGCAGAAATATAATAATAAATAGAATTGATAACGAAAATGTAAAAGTTGAGTTTTGGGGTAATCCTAAGGAAAGGCCTATGCAATTTATTAGGCAGATAGAAAATTTATTAGAAGAAATTCAAGTGGGAATGGAAGATAAGGAAAAGTTAAAGGTTGTTGAACGACATTTAAGATCAAATGCTGAGTTATGGTGGAATGTAGTGAAAACCGCGGATATGGGTTATAGTGACTTTAAGAAACTGTTTATAGATCACTATTGGAACTTGCAATCTCAAAAAATAGTTCGAAATAAAATTGAATATGGGAAATTTTTTGAAAACGGAAATATGACCAAAGCCGAATATTTTTGTTTACTTATAAATAAAGCAAGCGATTTAGAACCACCGATCCCGGAAAAATATTTAATTTTCACGATTATGCAGCATTTTAGGGAGAATATTAGGATGACTAGTATGGGGAAACCCATGGAAAATATTCAGGAAGCACTCACGTTTCTAACTAGTGTCGATACGATGGAGGAATCGCGTAGGGGAAACTGGAATTCCAATCAGGAGAGGGATAATAGGCAAACCAAAACCTTTCCTAATAACCCTAACCAGAGATCCTATGGTGACACCCAAAATAAACCTCGACCTCCAAACCTTTCGAAACCTGGTCCATCAAAAAACCATCCTAACTCGCCTAGGAATTTAAACGGATAAAAGAGGCCTTTTTGACACCTAATAGACCATCGGATTACACTAAGGCTGCCGATAAAATAATAAATAATAAACAAAGTAGAAATTTAATAAACAATGAAAAAATTAATAAAGAAAATTTAGAAAATAAACAAACTGTTCATTATAATAAAAATAATAAAATAGGAGGAAGCAAGAAAACAAATTATCGCGTTTACGACTCTACTAATCTGATAGGAGGAAGCAAGAAACCAAATTATCGTGTTTACGACTCTACTAATCAATTAGGGGGGAGTAAACAAAATAATAAATGTCAATTGTTAACATTCGAGTCAAAAATTAAAAACAGATGTGATTCTAGGGAAAATCAATCAGAAAATGAATGTAAACAATCGAGTTATGTAGCGTCAGGAGACAATCTGCGTCATAATGTTGAACCACCAGTTTACAAACAACCCACGAACTCTAATTTTAATTCGAAAATAACGAAAGATAAAGGCGGCTTCCACTACGGAGTGCGAGATAGGGGCGCTTCGGTCTCTACAAAACAAATTGTAGAGGAAAAACCAATCCCGAGTCCGCAGGAAACATCTAAACTGTGTGTCGGAGGATTGCATTTAGATTTACGAGGGGATTTATTAGAAAAAGATAAAAAATATTTCTTAAAGGAAAAACCGATTGAGGAAACTCCTAAAATACCCGTAAATCTAGGAAACAATGTAGTTATGGTAGAAATAGATACAGGAGCCGAAATTTCACTAATTAGTGAAGAATTATATTTAATGTTAAAGAAAGAAGGGCTTGAAATTTTGGAACTCCCTGTAACTGGGGTGGAAATCGTAACTGCAGTTAAAAGTAAACCATATAAAATAAATAAACAAATTATGATATCAATTAAAATAAAAGAAGTAGAAATCGAATTAAAATTATTAATTGTAAAAAATTTAAGGTCCAGAATAATAATAGGATGTGATGTATTGTACGAATTAAAAGCTAAAATTAATATGGAAGAGCGATATATAAAACTGTATGTGGAAAAGGAGGAAGTAATAATATATTATGAAAAATTAGTAGAAACAAAAGGTCAATTAAAAGAAAAAAATTTTAAAAAGGATTCTGTATATTTTAAAAATAATGTTAAGGGGATAAATGTGAACGAAAGGATTCAACCCGAAGGCATATTAAAAAATACAGGAAATAACAAAGTGTTGGTTAACAATAAAAATCAACAAACTTTGATAAGAGGGAGGGAGAGAGATAAAATGTGGATAGAAAACCGGATGAGACTACCAGAACGTGACAACCCCGAACAGTGTATGCAGGAGTCGGTCAGGGTCTTAGTTAGTAAAGAAGGGGATAAGATATTCAAAGGAATGGGATACTTATCGGAGGAGGAAAAGAAAAATAAATTAAATAAATATAAATCGACGAATATGGAATTAAATAAAAATAAATCGACGAATAAGCAAATAAATAAAAAATATAATAATAAGGACATGCAGAGTAGGATAAAGGTACTGCCTGGAATGTCTATCGACGCGCGTGAAAATAAAACTAGATCCAAAAACCACACTTGTAACACAAAATCACTAAAAACACTATCCACTAAAATAAACGAAACAGATAATTGTAATCCAGAATTATCTGTTTCTAAGGAAAAAGACACAACCGATGTTGACGAAACCCGAAGACGACACACCACGACGGACGGACAAGAAAATCTACGTTACAAAGAAGATTTCCACATACATGTTAAAAATTCAATAAGTAATAATAAATCGCGTAATGAAATTAAATTAAACAAAGGAAGAAACAATAAAAGTAATTTGAATAATAGTAATAAGAGTACTTCGCATAAAAACAAGCAAAATTATAGTGTTAAATTTAGTCCGAACTATCACAGAACACACGTGAAACTGAAGACAAATTTAAAACGTTATACAGCCCATACCGTTAGGAAAAGAGAAAGTAGGTTAGAATCCAATGTAAATGGTCGAGCGATAAATAAACAACCGAACTTTGACAGAAGGGTTGTAAACAAGATAAATGTTTCGGTCGACTATTCACATAATACTATTCTTACAGCGCAAGAGGAAATACAGTTACAAAATTTAATAAATAAATACCAAAGTATTTTTTCAGAAATTCCAAGTTTGTCTAATAAATATGAACATGAGCTTAAATTAGGATCTGATAAAAATTAGTAAATAGGAACTATCCAATTCCATTAAATTATAACAAGCAAGTAAGGGAAGAAATATTTCAGAAGTTTCAAGATGGTGGCCTTACCAGGAAACCGAAGAAAACGTTATTTTGCCAGGAGAAAAGTTAAGATTACAATATTAAATACAACACTTTGGGCTTAAACAAGACGAAAATTTAAAATGTAGTAATATTAAACGTAATATAAATAATTATAATAAAAGTTACAGAGTTGAAAATGAATTGTTATATAAATATGTAAGAAACCAATGGAAGTTAGTGATACCATCAGAAATAGAGACGGAATTAATAATGGAGATACATAAAGCTTATGGACACCTGGGAAGGAACAAATTATATTACATGATGAAAAATATGTTTAGCTGTAAGGATTTATTTGGAAAAATACTAGAAATTATAATATACTGGTCCATTTGAAATTGTAAATAAAGTAGGTAGTAAGACTTTCATTGTAAAAAACATAAACAATAATAAAATTAAAGGGAAATATGATATAAAGGATTTACGAATTTACTATGGAGCATGAATTAAAATTTAAAATTTAAAATAAAAATAAACAAGTGTTTAGGATAGGACATAAATTATGAAAACCCTGTATAAATGTAAAAAGAAATATAAGCATACAACGTTTAAAAGGAAAATGACTAATAGTTATAAGCAAATTCAAGATATAGTATAATTAAGCTGAATAATAAATAAGAATAATAGGTTGATGGATTTAACATGCTGCAAGACTAAATTAAGTATCCAGATGTATACTAAAAACTGGTTTGATGTCAGAACGGGAAACCAGCCCTAATGAATGAAACCGTAAACAGATTAAAAACATAATATTTAGATTCAATGAGTAACGGAAGCAAGGTTGTGTTGACTAGGTCAAGGAAGACAATATTGACTTAGGATATCTACTGTCAGTCTACTAACGGAACTACAAAGTCGCAAGAATACAAAGGGAATGGAATGTCGACAATTATACTAAATCACCACAGAGAAGATTTGTAATTAAAATCAGGACCAGATTAAGTGTTACATCATTGGATTCAGCAAATTCAGACGAAAAAGCCTAACAAAAAATTTTAGAAAAAGTAAAATAATTTAAAATAAAAAAAGTTTAATAATAATAACTAATAAAAAAATCAAAGGGGAAATTTTAAAGTAAAAAATAAAGGGGTAAGTTGACTAAGGGAAAACAGTAAATTAAGTAAAATTAAAATTGAAATTAAAGCGTTTTGACTGGGGTAACTTTATTATTAGTAGATACTAGCCAGAAGTTAAGGTATGGAGATTATATAATGTCAAGTTATCTCAGGAAAGTAATAGGCCCCAATATAGTGTGAAAAGTGAAGTGAACTAAATAATTATAAGAAAAACAATTTAAAAACAATTATAAACAATCAATTAATATTATAAATAAATGTCATGAACTAATGTATAATATAAAGATGTGTCATGTATTATGTTAGAAATCTAGGAGCAGAAAAGGCAGAACAGGGTAAACAAGGTGAGATTAATTTTGAGGATTATTGAAGTTTAAATATGGGGTATCGTATGTTATGTCATAACTCATGAAATATTGAAAATATTTCAACGTGGCTGACATAAGGAGGGAGCTACAACGGAAATTCGTTGTATGGGGTTATATTTTGGTCAAAAAAGAAAAATATCAAAAAATAATCCCAATGCAAGGTATGGATGTTTTGTAGAACTTTTTACTGCTTATAGCCGGTCGGTGAGATTGAACTATGAAATGGTCCAAGGTCAACTCTCACCGGCTTGTTCTAACAGTAAATTCCTATGTCGGCGGATTTTGAATTAAAAAATCATTTTTTATGAATTTTGAAAATGTGAAATAATAATGTATAAGGATATGTAGTTGTAATACAAGTTGTATGCAATACATATCTAGTACTGTTATTTCATATTAACTAACAGACGTTACGGCATATTTAAATGAAGAATT
The DNA here is from genome assembly GCA_963513935.1 of Aphrophora alni. Lineage (NCBI taxonomy): Eukaryota > Metazoa > Arthropoda > Insecta > Hemiptera > Aphrophoridae > Aphrophora > Aphrophora alni. The sequence goes on along the minus strand of OY740765.1, from coordinate 140,375,924 downwards.
TAAAATTTTTCAAAATTAATAAAAATTAAAAAACCTTGGTATTTTTGAAAATAAAATGTAATTTTAAGATAAAAGTATTCTTGATAAAATTTGGAAAAAGTTGATATTTAAAAAGTTAGCAGAATAGGTTAAGTATAAAAGCTAATAAAAGTAAATAAAAATAAATTTTGAGAAAAGGATTGTATAGAAGTAATTAAATAAATAAAGTTATATTATAATTAATGATTAAAAATTTAAATTTGATTAAAACAAAAGAGTTATGGTTTTCACGCTATATTATGAAAAGGAAAAAAGATAAGAAGTGGAAATTTTGCAAAAAGAGGTTAAAACCTAATATCTAAAAGTTGTGTAAATTTCAGGAAAATCAGTTAATAAATAAACCCCAAACCCAAAGGTGTGAAAATACGCACTGGATTACATCACTACCAGAAGTCGTAGAATTATGTTATCACGGCTAGTGCGTTTAAATCACGAAATAAACAAAGTGACAAAGTTTGAAAGCCAAAACTTTAAAGGTGTAAGAATTAAAAACTGTAAATTACGCAAATTCTTACGTAAGCTATTGAAGGCGAATGAATAGTCCGAGAAATGTCATTCGAAGTGCGGGGAATTGCCGCGGTCGAGAGCTACAATACACCGGTTACGTAAAAACGCAAAAACTGTTAGGAAAAGTGTTATAGACAATTAAAAGGAAAACAATGAAGATTTTTTCATCGGCCAGTTACAAGTTGCAGGGTTTAAATGTTCAAGGATAAGTGACGTAGTTAGAGGCGGAGCTAGAATACCAACTTACAGCAAAAATAGATTAAAGGATTAATTAGAACAAAGTGATTAAAAAGGACAATTTAAAAACGGTAAACGTAATAAATAAATTAATAATAAATAACTGAACCACCTACACCAAAAATAATCAAGAAATTGCATAGAAATACACCATAAATGGAACTATCGTATCGGTCCAGTGAGGGAAAAAAATTGGTATCGATATACGATAGTTTTTGGCTATAAAAAGAGCCGCACGAATCTCATAGAGCTCTCTCGTAAAAAATTGGTAGAACAGGTGCTAGGGGTGACTATGCCGAACGTCTCTCTTAAAAAATAGTTGAACAAGTGCTAGGGGTGGCTATGCCACTTTGCCGACTCAAGATTCTCAATAAAGAAGTTTAAGTGTTACGATGCCAAAGTATTAAAACAGCGTCAGCGAGAGCGATAGAAGGTGATAGATTCGAACAACCAGCCAGCCTTCTAAACTCCATGGAGAAAATAAGACAACTTTAATCGCTAAACTCAACCAACCAGACACCAGAGGACCATCAGCATCTCAGGACTCAGGATCTTCAACACGGCGGACAAGGTCTGAGAAAATCCAAATTTCCTTTTTTAAAGGGCAAAATTGGCCCGATTTTAGAGTCTCACTGATTTTCCTGAGATAATTTTTTTTTGTGTGTAATTAAATAAATGTATTAAAATAGATAATGTCAAACTCATGTGTGGATAAAAATCTTTTTCAATAAATAAATTTGATAAATTAAATAATTTAAATTCAGAAATAATAGAAATTTTTTTTTTGATTCCATTTTAAGAAAGTTATCAGTAATTGCCCTCTGCTCAAAAGAAAAATATTTAGTTGTTATCCATTAATTTTATTAGTGAAATTGTTTTGAATTTTATTTTGTTGACTTGTGTCAAGCTTATTATTTCCGTTGTTTTTGTTTCAATTAATTAAAAGAATTAATTTTTTTATATATTCTCTAAAACTGTGTTTTATTTAGAATTGGTCACACAATTATATGCTATATTTTCAGGTTTGTTATTATAAAAAAGGGTAAAATATATTGTATCAAAAAAGGTATTCCTAAGGACACACACCTACGAGATTAAAATTGAAAATAAAGTAAATTCGTGTTCTCCCTGAGAAATAGGGTAATCTTAAATACAGTTACTGGAAGTCGTAAATAAAAAGGGGGGTACCGGTAATTTGGGGCAACTCAAATTATCGAAGAAGTTATTCAATCCAGGCCTGCAAGATAGTAAGCCAAAAACTTCCAGTGGATTGGATAATTTATTCTTTTTGTCACGCGAGAACGAATCCTGTAGGCTAAAAATCTCAGGATTCGAGACTATTACGTATTAATTAAGATAGGGGGCGTAATTAGTCTGACTCTAAAAAAGGTAGAGTTTTTTCGTTGTAATACATATATTGGAATTAAATTATTAAATTATACAGGTGCATGTTATATTTGTTACACTTTAGTTTCATCCGATTTGTGTTATGAAGCGGTAATTCTATTGAATAGTCCAGTCTTACAATACAAAAACGAGTACTTATCCTTCCCACCACAGAAAGGAAAACAAATCTATTTTGAGTAAATGGAATATATAACGAAGCACTCATTTATGTAAATTTAATATTAGCATACTGAATGTCTCAAACAATCATACGTTCATACTCATAAATGTTTTGTAGTGTAACGTGGGAAGGACCACCCTGTGCTAAAAAATACAAAAAAGTAGAGCCTTGTTCCTCATGCCATTCCTGCAATAAATATGGTATTAAAAAATGTTTTTAATGCTAATACAAGTAGGAAAAGTTTTAAACTATTAAGTGTATTTGACTTTAGACCATGGCCATGCTTATGCAAAAATTAAAACTATTTTTAATAATCCTAGAACAATTTCAAATATTTATTTGTTTTAATTATATATACCATATTTAACCTGTCCCAACTACAAAGAAGTTATGGCTTTCTAAGGTGAAATCATGCGAATAATATAGATCAAACCTTCACTTCTTAACAGATATCTCTCCATTCCACTTTAAAAATGATTGAACTAGGTTTCAATGCCGTTATGAAAATTACCTTCAGCTCTGATACAGCCCGGGTATACAAATGCATCAGTCAACCTTCACAATTTATTTCGATATTATATACATTGATATACCTCTAGTTATGAAACTGTGATAAATGTGTTGTAGTTTCCTTTCATTTAACTTGGATGGTCTCAAAGAAAGATTAATATTATCTAGTCATGCCAGTCATACCTTTATTGTTCTAATGTATTAAATCGGGCCTGTTTCTTCCCATGATCCTGAATACACAAATTGTCAAGTTTTAGTTAATAAGGTATTATAATAAGAAAGACTTTCAGTTAAAGATTGCATAATAACAATTCCAATAATCATTTTTAAAGTACAGTTATACTATACAAATTGTTGGTATCATCTTTATAAAAATCAATAAACACTCATTGCTCTGTATATAAATATAATAAAAATTATTGTTACTATTACTTCATATAAAGACGACTCGAGAAATCCAGCTGACTCTCGAAGGCTTTATCCAAGCGAACAATCTTGACATTCTGTGTAAAAAAAAAAAAAATGAAATGAAATGAATCAGTTTTAATGAATTAGTGTTTACCAGTTTAAACTGGCTCCGTCTTTGAATTAAAGGGTGAATCAGATCAGCCGTGTGCAATGTATATCGACTGAACCAAATGAGCTACAGCCTTCGTTTTAACTTACACCTCCCTATTTCGACCCTACAGAATTCAGTAAAAATGTTTTCAAATCTCAAAAATGACCCAAAACTGTTTGGGGGGGGGGGGGTAAGTGTCGTTTATAGAAAATTTTCAAATGTAAAGGTAGGTCGAGTGATGCCTCAATTTAAGAGACCGAAGTATAACACAAACTGAACAATACATAACAGTTTTGTTGTTTAGATGCGATAATACGCTCACATTTTTAGTGTCATGCTAAGATATATTTTTCTCTTGCCAATTATTCCTGAACTGTAATATTTTTTTACTTGGGATTTTGCACTCACCTTTGAGTCATTAACTTCACAAAAAATTTAATTATATATAAAAAAAAATTAACAAAATAGTACCCCATAGAGTATTTAAAGAAATTACATATTTGATAACATCTGCATGGCCGATGTCTTGGATATACCGAGAACTCACAAACCTGAATTTTGACTACATTATGCTCATGTCAGAAAGTAAAAAACCACAATACTTTATTGTCCATGTTATGAACCCCTCCACTTACACCATGAAAGGGAATTGTCTTCAATCTAAAAGTATGAAATAACTTAATAAATGAAGAAACTCTTGTATATGATTTCATATTCTTTGGCAATTTGAATTCAATTTGGAATATTTCTGTAGAAGTTGGAAATAAAGAAAAATGTGAAATTTCAGGACATAACAAAATCGACTTTTAAGACTTTGAGTTTACTTTAAAAATAGCTCCTGAAAAGTGTAGGTCTTGAAGATCAGTAGAACAAAATAAAATTACATATAATTATTAAATATATATAGTAAGAGCTTTTTGTTACTTTCTTACATATAATACCTACGTAATATAGAGAAAATTATGTGATGGGTCAAAAATTAAAAATTAAATATTTTGCCGATTTATCCGTTTTTAGGTCCCCTGAGATCAACAAATTTGGATGATGTGTGTGTCTTATGTGCAGTGCCTAAAGACCCTAACGAGTGAACTGATTTCAATCAAATTTAGTTTTTAAAAATGTAATTTCGCAATTTCGTCTACCGATTTCGTTCAAATTTTAGTAACTTTTAAAGATGAATAACCCAAAACCGTGTCTAAAATTGCAACTAAATAAATTTTACAGTTCGGAAAGATTTGGTAAAACATTTAAATGAAGTTTATCTAAAAGGTCTATTTTAACAATACTCTTTACACCGAGGACATTTTTATAAAACAAGCAAAGCATTTTTAGACCCTTTTTTTAAAGGAGTTATTACCATTATTATTATTTTTTAATTTTGATGGGTCCTATTAGAATATAAAAAGGAATCATTATTCTCATGTGAAGAATTTTTATCATAAACTTTAATGTGTAACAAAAAATTTGGTATTTTTATTTTTTTAACTGATGTGACGGGACTAAAAAATGACAACATATTTGAGAAATGAATAGATATTTTTCTGGTAAATAATAATGTTGGCAATACACTTTGTAAATATCAGGTAGTTAATTTATAATCTTCTTTCCTTAAAACAGCTGTTATGAATATTTTCGCAAAATTATGCCGCTGATTTTACAATTTTCTTTTATTAAACGTTTCTGGAATTGTCTAAAACAGCTACTGCCCTTCCCAGGTGCTCGTGCCCGCAGATAATCGGCCATAGTTATAAACTAAACCAGGTAGTTTTCAAAATTACTTGGGATATTAATTTTTGTAAATGGTTACGTGATTAGGGTAGGGTTGTCTACCCTACCCTTCCCACTACGAAGTTACCTTGAAAAATCATACTAAAGATTTATATTCACTAGGCATCTGTCCGACTGTCTTATATTCCTAGTTCATTTTCCTTTGAAACTATTGAAATAATTTCGAGGAAACCAGACAAACATATAATTTCTATACTAATGACATAACTGAGTTCGAAACGTTATAAAACACTTTGAAATCACTAAAATTTACTCGTGGCTACATTTTTAGGTGCAGCAATAAATCTTTTTTTCCCTCTCATATACATAAATTCACGCGATAAACTGAAATATTGATGTGATGTTTGCTGAAGTATATGTTTATAAGTTTTCTTAAACCAAACATGTGGTTTTTGGGATTATGTATGGCTACCATTATAATCAATTCATTATTTACCATTCTTTGCAGCCTAAACGAGAGGACTGATTTTGATCCAATTTGGAGCGTCTCATTTTTTTATCGTTTTTCGACTACATAAAATTTGAGGGAAGCTGCAAGAAGAGAAAAACACACATGTACATATATTATTATTACTAATTTATCAAAATTAGTTCTAATTATTTTCATCAAATATCTCTAAATTGTAGACTCAAACAAAAAGTATTAGTTTCCATTATTCGAGAATTCTGGTAGAGAAATAGTTGTTAATGGGCTTGTTCTAAGAAAAGCAGTCTCTCAAAATCAACAGAAATGATTACGATAAAATATTCCTAAATTTTTACCAGTAAAAATATACCAAACAAGTTAACCTTTAAAAACTAATTTCTCCAAATCAACTGCAACGATATTGTTTAGATTTCCCATCTTGTGATGACTAAGGACTTGATCATCATATATTGATTGCTATAACCTTTTTTCTTTTTTTTCCCCTTTTTTTTAAATTTCGCAGTCAATCATTTTATATGATTGGTATATGTATATAACCCTTATATCTCTATCTCGCTTAAATAAAATCTCCGTAGAGATAACATTTTAAAACCTAATTACACCAATTTGTTTTTTAAATATACAAAAAAAATTTTATTTTCATTTTAATTGGGATCTCAAGCCTACCTTTGACCATTAAAGATGTTAAATGTAAAAAAGTTGTGTTTTGGAATGTTGTCTCTGTGGAGCACTCTGGTTAACTAACGTATTTTATGTTAAATTTGGTACTTGTGTATATCTCAACTGTTTCTGTCAATTTTTCGTTAACATAAAATTTAAGGACTGATGTCATAAGGAAAAAACACAAAATTACGGTTTCCTTAAAATCGGCTCAAACAATTTTGATAAAATAAAAACACTGGAACTCGAACAAAACTTATTTGAAATATCTCTCCAAAAATGTCAGTTAATGGCTGATTAGTATAAACAAAAATCAAATCCCATTTGTCATTAAGGGCGAGCTGATGACGTAAGAAAATAAAGTTTAAACCTTATTTATGTAGTAAATGTTTCATTATTAGTAATTTGTATGAACAACATAAAACAACATTTATGGTCGATTTTCACTTCATGTTAAACAACAACAGAAATGAGATATTTTATTAAGACTAATTAGGTTTGATTAGTAATTCGTTTTGTTGATCGATATGTGAGAAAGTTTGTGCGATTTTTTTTTTTTGTTTTTTACTGCTTTCTCAAAGTTCATAGTTTAGATATTTGTATTTGATTAGTCAAAAAATTTATGTATAGTTTTCGGGAATATGATCTTTTTGAGGTTTCTTGCGTTATAGAGAAAAATGCAATATACGTTGAAGAGAAAGTTACGTGGTTGATTATAATATAATGTATAGTTCTTAGCGGATATTGATCATGTTTGAGGTACACCGAGAAAAAATTAATGTTATTTTAAATAGTACTTGTCTGTTATCTCACAATTTCTCTTTAGTCTAAACGGTTGGAGCGATTTTGACAAAATTTCATTTGTGGACAAACATTTGTTATATCAGGGGAACCTTATTTATTATTATTATTGTAACTTGTCTATAACACAATAAAGTTATTCAAAATCATAGAATGATGGCCATTTTTAAAATAATGTTTCCCAGCATAAATAATCTTACTTATTTACCAAACACACTATTAACCAATATACTATAAATGTGATTACAAACAAAAAACGACGAGATGCATATAGGCTGGGCAAATTTTTCCAGTGGCGACAATTTTTAAACTTGAGATTACCAGAGTATTCATACCCGTTTGTTTTTGATTGAGATAATACAGATTTAGCAAAGACACTGTTACCCAAATCTACAAAGGTAAAAAAGGAAAAAAATATACACATATATATATATATATATATATATATATATATATATATATATATATATATACAATACACACAAGGAAATGGGCGACAATACACACAAAGTTAGTAAAAGCTTAATATGACGGTGAATGTAAAATTCAATTTTTCCGGTACAAATATATAATCTATAATTTCTAATTTAATGAAAAAAAAACAATCAAAATATTTAAATATAGCAACTATAAATAAGTTTGTTTGTGAAAAACTTACAAAGCCTGGTATTTTGAAATACAAAGACACCACCTTAAATAACTTGATAACAAATACCTTTTCCAGTCAATTTTAATTTTCATTACATGATATTTTGTAATTTGTGGCTACATGTTTCACTGCCAGCATCTGAAAGGAGTTAATGACCTTTATCAAGCCGATCTAATGGAAATGATTCCATATGCTAAAGAAAACCAAGGTTACAAATATATACTAACAATGTTAAATTGTCTGACAAAATTTGCGATTGCAGAACCATTGAAGACAAAGTCTGCTCTAGACGTATCTATAGCGTTAAAACCGATACTGAAAAAACATCCTATGAATAACTTTCAGACCGATCAGGGGAAGGAGTTTTTCAATACGCACGTGAAGAGATTAATGAAAAAATACAATATAAATCACTACGCCACTTTTTCAGACAAGAAAGCGTCTCTGGTGGAGCGCCTGAACCGTACTTTGAAAAATATAATGTGGCGTGAATTTACGGCACGCAGTAGTTACGAGTGGTTGGAGCTGCTGAAAAACGTAGTAAATACATACAATAACACTGTGCACAGTACTATCGGCATGAAACCCGATCAAGTGTTGAAAAAGCACGAGAAAATGTTACTAGACAAAATAGCACGCAAGAGTACAAAAGCACTGGCGCGATTTAAAGTGGACGACAAAGTTAGAATATCGAAATTTAAAAAGACTTTTGCTAAAGGATATCTACCCAACTGGACAAACGAAGTGTTTACCGTGTACGCTGTTGTACCGACCAATCCTGTAACGTACATTCTACAAGACTCGAAAGGTGACATTCTGAAAGGAGGATTCTATGCCGAAGAATTAAGCGAGTCAAAGATCGGCAACGTGTATCTTGTTGAAAAAGTACTACGCAAAAAGGGTACCAAAGTACTGGTGCGGTGGTTAGGGTTTGACAAGGAACACGATAGTTGGATTGATAAAACCAAGCTTGTTGTTTAGGTTTTGTATTTAATAGGATAGCACTGTTAGTTTTCCACAGTATTTAGACAAACGTTGAGCAGCGTAATGTGTTTAAAAAACACAGCGGATAAACTACGTGTAAGAAACTTTGACGTTGTTGCAGGAGGCGGCTCAACAATGCACCGTCACAGTTCTTTATTACCAAACACAGTTCGATCTATAGTGTGCGGCCCATCAAACAGTGGCAAGACTAATGTGCTATTTAATCTGCTCTTCAAGCCAAATGGCCTGAAATTTGCCAACGTCTATGTATTTTCTAAATCACTCCAGCAGCCAAAGTACAAGTTTTTGGAAACTATACTGGGAAATACCAAAGAAATTGGTTATTACACATTCACGGACAACGAAAATGTCATCCATCCTAGTGAAGCGGAGCCAAATTCGATAATAATATTTGACGACATAGTTTGCGAGAAACACGATAATATACGTAACTATTTCACCATGGGACGTCACAACAATACAGATTCCTTCTACTTAGGACAGACGTACAGCAGGATTCCCAAACAATTGATTCGAGACATTGCCAATCTCTTGGTCCTTTTCAAGCAGGACGATCTCAATTTACGACACATTTACAATGATCACGTAAACACGGATGTGGTGTTTAGTGATTTTAAAAACATTTGTGCATCCGCATGGAAAGATAAACATGGATTCGTTGTAATAGATAAGGACAGTGAACCGGAGAATAGATGATTTAGAATTGGTTTTGATCGAATTGTAACAGATTTTTAAGGTACAAAAGGCTTGATACTTGCAACAAACGTCATTCTACAAGATGTCTGAGAAGAGAGAGCATCTAACGCTGGAGATAGCCAGATTGCGCAAGGCTATAAAGAAAAAGTACAGACAGTTGAGGTACGGAGAGGCCGAAGAGGAAAGAATGTATACTAAGAAATACACGCCAATAATTAAAGAGTTGCAGAAGAGTGGAGTATTTTTGCCGAAACAAGAAATTAAACCCGAAGAAGAGTGAGGAAGAGAAAAATGAAGAGTGGACTGTCGGGGAAGTACCGGCTACTCCCAGGGTTGATTTTATGGATACCGAAATAATTGCAGAGACTCCTGAGCAACCGCAGCCCAGTTTAAGGGAACTATTGTCCACACCTGTAGGACAAAGTGCATCTGAAAAATGGGTAAACAGTACTTTCACACATCCGCTGGCACGAAAATATATGCTAAAAATGATGAAAGATACCGCCGTTAGTCGAAACATAAATCACAGTTACGGACCGAAAATCGAAGGCAAGTCTATGATGATTGGTAACAAGACTCTTCAGTTGTCAGACGATGGTGAAATTATAATTGACGGAGTACACTATAAAGGGACGCCCGGATTGTACGAGTTGGTGTTTAAGCGTATACCCGATTATGAAATATATACCGAGGCCGATTTACAAGCGTATAAAGATATCTGTTTGAGATCCAGTGCCCACAAAAGATTATACGATCCAAACGGACAAGTTAATCGTAATATATCTATAAAATATAGAAACATTATAGAGAAGTTATTCTTTCCTAAAACAGTTAGCGGGAGAGGATATTCATACTGGGACGATCCGAATGAGTTGTGTGACAGACTGAGACATTTGTTGGCATCTCATGATACAGGACATACGGGACATGCAAATGAGATAGCTTCAATTATCGAAGAACTAAAAGAAGCTGGAATTATAAAAGGCGCGGGAAATGCAAAAATTAGAACATTAATGCGATGAGTGTCGACAAGTTTGGACGTTATAAGAGTAGTGGCTCCAACAGAAAAATAGATTATAAAGGTGTAGGGTTTAACCTTACACCAGAGGGAGACTATGATATAGGAGGTAAATTGTTACATAATGTAGCTACAACACGCTCTGAAACCGATGCGGTCACCCTTAACCAATTAGAAACAAAGTGTTTAATGTTTGATGACAAGAGGAAACGATATGACGCAAGCTGGAGACCTACAGGTGGTTTAGGTAAACCGAAAGACAATGATGATGCCGTGACAAAAGAATATCTCGAATCGTTAATTCCAGTTAAACTTGATAGTGGCTATGACTTTAAAAATTATCGGCTACAGAATATTGGTACTCCGCTAGAAGATGGCGATGGTTTAAACGTGAAATATGTTAGAATGTACTTTATTGGGAAAAATTCGCACAATAAATTTGACGCTCAAAAAAGCTATATATGCAACGTAAAAACCCCAATACACACGGAAGACGCAGTCAACAAATACTATGTGGACAGCAAGGTAATGTCTTTTAAACACTAACGGTTGGAACTATGGCGGTAGAAAACTGACCAACGTAAAGGATGGTACTAGCAGCTTGGATGCAATCAACTTTCAACAGCTTGAAGAATTGATGTCGTTGATTATAGATCGTGCTCTATTAAGAGATAAAAAAAGACTGCTTTGATACCTCCTCAAAACGTATTTGTAATAATGCCGACGGTGTTACGGATAGTGATGCCATCACACGAGCCCAATTAGTACAGGCTATTAAAACAACTGAAGCTGAATCATTAAAAGAGAGCTCATGCAGTAAGAGAGTGAACACATTAGACAACTAATGGCGAAGGGAATTGATTGATCTCGCACATACGATTAAAAAGCAATATAGTAAAGTCGATACTCCTAAAGAAACATTTAGTCAGTGGCGTATGGTGTGGAGCGACGACACTGAACAACCTCAACCATAAATACGTTGCACCCTTGAGTGTTGATTCAGTATAGAAATGGCAAAGGGACGAACAAAATCAAAAAGAGTCAAAAATGGCCGTGGTTTCATTTCTGGATTTTTAAGCGTTGGTGATAAGGTTTTAAACAAGGCTATAGATCTATTGCTTGTATAACTCCAATTACCCTATTACAACTATTGTGTTCCGGGTACAAAACTAGCCGAGAAGTTAGCCCGTGGTGAAAAAGGAGTCAATCCTTTAGACGAAGCGTGTAAAGAGCACGATATAGCGTACAGCAAATACAGTGATTCACAGCATCGTAGAGAAGCGGACAGAGTTTTAGCAGAACGGGCTTGGAGTCGAGTAAAATCGGGTAACGCGTCTATGGGTGAACGGGAAGAAGCGTGGGCTGTAACAACGGCCATGAAAGCGAAAACCAAATTGGGAGGTGGGAAAAAGTCGAAAAGTCCCTTGTTGGGTGGGGGTTTGTATCTCAAACCGTATCAAAAAGGCAGTAGTCTGATACCATATACAAAAGGTAATGGCCTGTATATCAAACCGTATCCAAAAGGTAGTGGTCTGTATCTTAAACCGTAACCAAAAGGCAGGGGGCTGAAAGGTAGTAGCAGAACCAAGAAGAAGATCAATAAAAAAAAGTTTGATTGATCCATTACCAAACAGACCGTTAACAAATATTGATTTAGAGAAATATGCCGTGAGGATACCGTATTTCAGAGGTGTTTTTATGAGGGATAATCTTCCTCCGACGGGACCGATGAAAAACGAATCCGCCATTGTCAACCTCGAGAGTAGCAAGGGTGAAGGTACACATTGGGTGTGTTATAAAAAGCGCGATGAAAATGTAGAGTATTATGACAGTTTTGGAAATCCTAGACCTCCACTCGAACTGACTAGATATTTTGGTTCCAACGCTAATATTCACTATGATTACAAGCGACATCAAAGTGACACTTCAGTCGTCTGTGGACATTTGTGCTTAAAGTTTCTACTATCATGAGTATTGTTTTAAACGGAAATAGTTCTACACTTTGGTGTGATTTCTTTCCATCGATTGATCTATCCGATGGAGAGTGGGAAATCGGTCTCATTGATCTTGCTGTGTACAATTCCATTCCCAATATCGAAGAAGGAATTAATAATAAATTGTATCTCGGTGAAGATCAAAACGATAATTATGAAGTGACCTTTACTATACTGACAGGTTCGTACGAAATTGAGGATATTGAAAAATATATCAAATCACAGCTGCCGTTGGAGATTGCATTTTCGCTCAAGCCGAACAATAACACACTTAAAGCGGAACTTAATTGTTCAAAGACTATACATTTTAAAGATAGATATCGGAAAATTACTCGGTTTCAATAGTGGGGATTTATCAGCCAACCGAAAACACGAATCAGAGCTGCCCGTCAATATTATAAGGGTGAATGTTATTAGAGTTGCGTGTAATATTGTAACTGGGTCATTTCAAAATGGAAAAGAGTCACACAAAATACACGAGTTTTACCCACAAGTGGCTCCGGGGTACAAGGTTGTCGAAATACCGACGACTGTAATATATTTACCCGTAAACGTGAAAACCATTCATAACATCACCGTAAGCCTCAGAGATCAGAACGAAGTACCTATAAATTTCAGAGAAGAATCAGTTTCTGTCCGATTGCATTTACGTAGAAATGGGTCTCGTATTTAATGGACAACGTTATAAGAACAGTATCAGTGTACGTTCAAACTCCACAGAGTTAACAGCTAGAAATATACGTTTTCTCTCAGCTTTGGGATTTAAAGTGAAAAATGGATCTACTGGCAATAGATAGTGCAGCAGAATACAATGACGTCATCAGTGGTCTTGAATATCATTCGCACAGACCTTATGCGTCGTCAACGTACGGCAATAGCGATGAAATTCGTATTCCCATAAATCAACAGGACGTGATCACAGCACCGTTTGGAAGTATATTGCATATAAAAGAAACACTGAGCGGTACAAAAGCGGACGGTGGAGCTGCAACAGTGAAATTGGTCAACAATGCTGTAGCCTTTCTATTTGACGATATTAGATACGAAATTGCCGGTAGCGAAGTGGACCGTACGAGAAATGTCGGAATTTCCAGTACCATTAAAAATCTGTTGTCGTTGCGAGAGAGTGAAAAGAAAAAATTCAGCAATGCAGGATGGTTGGGGGCCGGTGGGATGGCTACTGTTTCCAACTTTTCCCTCTCTGTACCATTGAAGCTGTTGATGGGCTTTTTCGAAGACTACCAACGGATTGTAATGAACGTAAAACAGGAACTAGTGCTCTTACGTTCGGCCTCCGATTTGAATGCTGTATACAGTGATGATGGTGCAAACGTTAAACTGAACATAACTAGTATACACTGGAGAGTGCCTTATGTGACGGTTTCAGATTCACTCCGATTGAATCTTTTGAAAATGATCGAAAGAGACGAACCTGTCCATGTTCCGTTTCGTAGTTGGGAGTTACACGAGTATCCAATAGTGCCGCAAACAAATCAGATTTCGTGGACAATTAAAACTGCTAATCAGCTGGAAAAACCGATATACGTTATTCTAGCCTTCCAAACAGATAGAAAAAATAAGATCTAAAAAGGATGCCACTCTGTTTGACATGTGCGGCCTTTCAAATTTAAAACTCTATCTAAATTCACAGTATTTTCCTTACGATAATATTAACGGCGATATTTCCACAATGTACGAAAAGTACCATAGATTCCAAGAATCGTACTATACGCACGAGTCCTTGCCCAGTCTAGATTTACAATCTTTTACAAAATCTCCTCTCTTTGTAATCGTTTGTTCAAAACAGAACGATTCTATTAAATCAGGTCCCGCGGATGTCAGACTAGAAATAGAAACTTCTGCTAATATACCTGCAAATACTACAGCCTATTGTCTGATTTTACACGACTCGCATATTGTGTACAATCTCCTTACAGGCACAGTGAAAAAGGTTGTGGAATAGATGCGCAGGCACAAACTGTATAGGTATAATAGTATCGATACACTGGGAGCCGATCATTCGCGGACGAGACATCATGTGCACCACATATCCAGGAGTCGTTCACGCTTTCCTCAGGGTCGTGCCTAAGGATAGGTTATCCGATTTAGATGACATAATTGATGAGGATAATATCCATTCATTCGATTGTCATCCGATCGACGAAGTGTTGAACGACGCATTCATCGAAGACGGTCAGCTCCACAACAAAAGTAAGTTTCAAGTCGATGAGACGCAAATATCGAGACACGTCTATACTGCATTAATGAATCGGCTTTCTTCGGGTAACATCGACTCTGCTGCAGATTCGGTATACGTATTAGTGGGTGCTGTAGGAGTGGTTTTTCGCCGTCACTATTGTGACTTTTGTGAAGATGTCGATTTCGATGACGAAGCGCGATTACACGAGTTTCCTCTTGCACAAATCGATCCGGAATTTGACAACGATTTAACTAAAATTACGTAAACATTTCAGAAAAAAATCTTACGTGGGAGTGGTAGTAGTGAGAGACCAGTGTGCTCACAGTTCAGTCGAGACGATGGAGCCGAGCAAGATGGACGTGGAGCGAGCTCCTACCAAGCGTCAGGCACCACCTAACCTTCCTTTGGGAATATTTCTTAAATCAGTTCATTTCATAAACACCGAGTGCACTAAATTCATAGCAACCGGTTTATTTCAGCATACAGATTTCGGTCTTGGACTTTTAGTGCAAGTGGTAGAAAATTTGTTTTCTTCAATCACCTATAGTCCATCCAGTTAGGGAAGGCGGGTGAAAGATTAACGCTCGGCTCGAGCTCCCAACAATACATAGGGTCCAGTCCTCGGCTGCCGGCCGCCCGCGCTAATGAGGCGTGAATTGCCCTGCACTCTAAAATATTATCACATAAAAGTACACTTAATTTGTAACTTTTTATTGCATATTTGATTTCTACGTGTGATTTCATGAAAAACTAGTCCAAACATTTTATAATTTTATGTCAATTAGTAATTATAGGTTGCTCAAAATTGAATTATATTTCATTTAACCTTATAACTACATTTGTTGGTATCAAATCAAACAACATCAAATCAAATGAATACAATTTATTTAACAGGATTGTTATACATGATGTTGACGATTAGCCAAATAGAATCAAAACAATTTACTTTCATAAAACGGAATTGTTATTACATAAATTTATATAAATAATTATAATAATAAATAAATATAAATAAGTATTAATATAAAGAATACAATATTTATACACACTACTCCAAACACGAGGAAGTTATGTCGAATGCTCTACAAAGTTCATTAGCCTTTGCACGTAAGCCAAACGTGACTCATGCAATGGATATTCCAGCCTGACTCATGCGCTTCATATTTAGACCAACTTTGGACTGGACATTCCAAAACTCAGTCGCTTCAGAGAGCTAGTCGGTGACGGTGATTGTCAGTAAGTGGTTACACCTTTTTAGTTCTGTGTTCAATATGAGTGCAAAGAAACGTGAAGTTTTCCATACGCAAGCAAGAACAATGATTGCTTCCGTACTTAATTATTTTGAAAAAGAGAAGAATAGCGGAGGTCCACTGCTTGAGGTCAGGAAAGTGATGCAGAGAGCAGCTGACGCGTGTGGAATATCTTTAAGGACTGTAGAGCGTGTAAAGGCAGAAATTAAGAAATCTCTGGAAACTCAAGACTTGTGTAACGTTCGTGATATGGATGTAGAGGTTCAAAATGGTAATGAGGGTTGTGAAGACGGAGACGTTAGCACGCCTCTTGCTAACCCAAGGGAAAATATTGTTATTCGCACACCAAAACGACATTCCAAGCGGAAGCGGCCTGCAAGAGATATTGACGATTTTGACAAAGCAGCTGTACGAAGACATGTAATGGCCTATTATGCTCGAAAGGAAGTACCAACCCTTAACCAATTACTCACGTCTCTCCGAGATTCAGGACTTTACAGTGGGTCGCGATCTTCCCTTCATTTAGTGATACAAGATCTAGATTTCACGTACAAAAAATTTAACAACCGTCAAGTCATCATGGAAAAACCATCAGTTGCTCTTCAGAGATGTCGTTTTCTGAGAAAGATCGTAACACAACATTCAAACTCTCAGATGTTAAGCAACTCTTTCAAGAATCTATCAGCAACTATACAGCCGACATGTGGAGCAAATGTGTCCATCACGTCAAAAAAGTAATTGACGCAGATTGGAAAAACGAAAGGTTAGATGAAGCATCAGTAGAAGAGTTCATCATAAGTTTGGCTCCTGACGATTCCGATGGAGAAGAGGAATCAGACTATGACAGCGAAGAAGATGACTTTGGTTGTGTTCCTCTGGAGTAAATATGGAGAAAGTGGAGAAGAGAGAAAAGTAACAGGGTTAGTAAAAATATTTTATCCTATATGTAAATTTTCTGTAAATAAAATAACTTTTTATTATTAACGTCATCCTGCATAACAATAATTGGCTTAATTTGTACATGTAATGGAGAGTTCAGTTATATAAATGTTGCGTCTTTTACATAAATATTTTGTAATTTTGTAAATAACTTTTAATTTTTAATATCCTGTATAATAATCCTGTTTTATGTAAGTAAATTGTTTTGATTCGATTTGGCTTAATTTGTACATGTAATGAAGAGTTCAGTTATATGTTGCGTCTTTTACATAAATATTTTGTAATTTTATAAATAACTTTTAACTTTTAATATCCTGTATAATAATCCTGTTTTATGTAAGTAAATTGTTTTGATTCGATTTGGCTTAATTTGTACATGTAATGAAGAGTTCAGTTATATGTTGCGTCTTTTTGTAATATTTTATAATATCCTGTATAATAATCCTGTTTTATGTAAGTAAATTGTTTTGATTCGATTTGGCTTAATTTGTACATGTAATGAAGAGTTCAGTTATATGTTGCGTCTTTTACGTTAATATTTTGTAATTTTGTAAATAACTTTTAACTTTTAATATCCTGTATAATAATCCTGTTTTATGTAAGTAAATTGTTTTGATTCGATTTGGCTTAATTTGTACATGTAATGAAGAGTTGAGTTTGCATAAATATTGTGTGCTTTATATAAATATTCTGTAAATATATAAATAACTTTTAATCGTCAACATCATGTATAACAATCCTGTTAAATAAATTGTATTCATTTGATTTGATGTTGTTTGATTTGATACCAACAAATGTAGTTATAAGGTTAAATGAAATATAATTCAATTTTGAGCAACCTATACAGTAATTACTAATTGACATAACGCCGTTGTGTTTGGACTAGTTTTTCATGAAATCACACGTAGAAATCAAATATGCAATAAAAAGTTACAAATTAAGTGTACTTTTATGTGATAATATTTTAGAGTGCAGGGCAATTCACGCCTCATTAGCGCGGGCGGCCGGCAGCCGAGGACTGGACCCTATGTATTGTTGGGAGCTCGAGCCGAGCGTTAATCTTTCACCCGCCTTCCCTAACTGGATGGACTATAATACTTGACGATTTATCACTTCATTTAAAATCTATAACAGCTGCCCTCGGCGATAAGGGCAAACGTAAATTCAACTTGACAACCGGTGACGTAATAGTACGCAATCTTTTCGGCAAACGTTACGATCAATTGTACGACGGACAAAATTCGATGACCTTGAACGCTGACGAATGGAGGCTACTAGAGGAGAGTATGCCGCTCGTGTCCAGACGTGTCGCCGAGTTGTTTTATATCGAGAAAGAGTTACGCTCATACATCATTGAGATCTAGGCCAGCGACGAGCTCGTATCTAGCACTCTCCCCGAAGCGGACAGATTGTACGACGAAGTGAGTTTGTTTAAAAAACATGCAAGCGGCAGTAGTTGAATTTCACGCCTTTCGAGATAACGATAACAAGTATATCGTCAAAGAATTGGCAATTGACAGTGATCATTTTCACAGTATCACGGTGTTCAAACCGCCGTACAATTTTCCACTGCTTAACGATAAAGCGCAAAGATCGGCTCGTTGGTTACAATCTCGTTTTCACTATATCAGATGGGATGATGGATGTGTACCTTACAACGAGGACACGATACGCACTTTGTGCAAGCCTTTTTCAACACTTTTCACCAAAGGATTGGAAAAGGCTCGATTTCTGAGACAATTCCATCCTCACGTGATGGAATTGCCTCAGGAGGAGAAATTCTCCCATTGTGGAGACCTTAAATGCTTATTACCACAACATAATAGTAACGTAGATAGTAAATGTGCACTAAAAAGCGCAAAATGTTTTTACGATTTACTCCTTGCCTAAATTGATGTCCAAAAGACGCGGGGATGGTATGAAGATACCTGACTGGCATCTGTGTGTGTGTGTGTGTGTGTGTGCCCTCTGGTGTGGACCTAAAAATCCCGCAAGGTTGAATGAAGGTCCCTGGAGCGGAGTTGGTTCTCCCGTAAACCTGTTTGAAGGTCACTGGCGCAGTCGAAAGACTTGATAAACCTTGAATGAGACACAATTGGGCAGGGAGTAAAAATATATATATATATATATATATATAAAATTTAAAAAAAATTTTAAATTTAAAAAAAAGATAAAATGGGGACCACAATTTTGTAATGGAGTGGTGGTCACAGGGAATAGCGATGGATTGGAGCTATTCCCACAAGGGTTGTCCTCGGCTCGCCCTCGGCTTGTTGTAATGTGGGCTCCGTTATGGCTTCACTGTACCGGATGACGGTTCCAAACCAGTAAAACACAGAGGACAAGCTGAATAGTATTTTTATACTAACGAATTATTTTCTGCTTTTTCAGATAATGGAATTGTATCTGTGTAAGACGCTGGAATCCTACGTGTTTTGCGGTAACGCATGTAAGAAAATCAAAATAAAAGATCTGGTGTTTTGTATAAAACCAGATTGTTACGGAAACCTGTGCACTTGTTTGCTTGCCGACTGCCGCTCAAGGAAGTCGTACAGTGTTCCAGTAAAAGTACCTGAACGACCTCAACATTTGACCGGGTACTGTTGTGCTAACAAATGTTTTAAAGCACCCGAATGTCAAGTTGACGGCCTGGCATGTACAAAGTGCCCGGCATTCAGCTTTTGCCATTGTAAGTGCAGGTATTGGAACGTACGAATGACGGTAATGGATCTGTACAGCTCATCTACGACCACCACTGTTGTGACTAGAACGGGCACAGGGACTGTATCTACAACTACATCGGACCAGTGTTATAGTTGTTTACTGAACTGTCAAAAGTTTTATATTAAAGACTTATTATTTTGTAAACAGTCGGACTGTCATGGTAACTTGTGCAGGTGTATGTTTCGGAGATGTAAATATAGGAAATATTTTGTAATGTTGTAAGTTTGTGTGTGTGACTCTCTGGCGCTGTGTAAAAACCCGTAAGGTTAAAAAAAAAATAATAATCTGGGGACCACAGTATTGTAATGGATTGGTGGTCACAGCTAATAGCGACCATGGGTAGTTGACTCTTGTCAACTCTTCCTACAATATGATCCATTCTGTTTATTCTCATGTACGAAATATAGAATTTTCAGAGATATAGAATACTGTAAAATATCGTACAATATTTAAAATTTTGTAATAAATAACGTACGATAATTAAAATTGTAGGGTTCACTCCTTACAGGAGAGACTGCTTGCGGACAGAAATAATCGTCATTTATAATTATTATTTTATAGTACTCTTTAATGTAACTTTTTTAAACTTATTGTAATACTTTTGTTAAAATACATTGAGAGAGAATACATTATTAAAACATCTACACGTTTTCATATTATATACCATTCATCTGTCTGGGGAGACAAATTGGTAGATGGGGAGAAGGTACGGGCTTAGAGGCCGTACCGTAAGGTGTCTAACACACATAAACACACACACACACGCACGCACGCACGGTCGCACGCACGCACACACACACACACACATGATAAAAAGTAATCGAATTTTACTGTGTTTGTAGATATAACGATCCAAATATGATTTAAATTGCTGGAAGTTGGAATACCGGAGTTACACCATAACTCTGAATTAAAGAAGCCAAGAGCTATGAATTTTTTTACTATGGTTTGGGATAGTTCCGTAGACACGTACTGAGAAAGGGTTTTGAAAATGTTTCACTACAAGGGTGTTTTTACCCCTAAAGCATATATCTGGATTCAAGAAGCCGAGATTTATGAATTTTTAACATGGTTTAGGGTATGCCTTTAGCCACGTACTAAGAATTTGTTTTGAAAATACCCGACTCCAAGAATGGTTTTTACCCCTAAAGCACATATCTGGATCAAAAAGCCTGGAGATCTGAACATTTTACAAGGTTTGGGTTCGCTCTGTAGATGAGTATTAAGAAAAGGTTTTGAAAATTTTACTCTACAAGGGTGTTTTTTATCCCTAAAAGCATATATATGGATTCAAGAAGCCCAGAGTTATGAATTTTTTACCATGGTTTGGGGTATGTCTGTAGACACGTACTAATAAAAAGTTTTAAATATACTCGATTCCAAGAGTGTTTTTTACCCCTAAAGCATATATCTGGATCAAAAAGCCTTGAGCTATGAAATTTTTAACAAGGTTTGGGTTAGCTCTGTAGACACGTACTAAGAAGGTTTTGAAAATGTTTCACTACAAGAGAGTTTTTTACCCCTAAAGCATATCTCTGGATTCAAGAAGCCGAGATTTATGAATTTTTAACATGGTTTAGGGTATGCCTTTAGCCACGTACTAAGAATTTGTTTTGAAAATACTCGACTCCAAGAATGGAGACAATCTAAGCTTTACTATAATCTAATGCTTTAAGGGTAAAAAACTCTCTTGTAGTGAAACATTTTCAAAACCCTTTCTTAATACTCATCTACAGAGCGTGCGTGCGTGCGTGTCCGTGTCCGTGTGTGTGTGTGTGTGCGTGCCCGTGTGTGTGTGTGTTTATGTGTGTTAGACACCTTACGGTACGGCCTCTAGCCCGTAACTTCTCCCCATACACCAATTTGTCTCCCCAGACAGATGAATGGTATATAATATGAAAACGTGTAGATGTTTTAATAATGTATTCTCTCTCAATATATATTAACAAAAGTATTACAATAAGTTTATAAAAGTTACATTAAAGAGTACTATAAAATAATAATTATAAATGACGATTATTTCTGTCCGCAAGCAGTCTCACATGTAAGGAGTGAACCCCACAATTTTAATTATCGTACGTTATTTATTACAAAATTTTAAATATTGTACGATATTTTACAGTATTCTATATCTCTGAAAATTCTATATTTCGTACATGAGAATAAACAGAATGGATCATATTGTAGGAAGAGTTGACAAGAGTCAACTACCCATGGTCGCTATTAGCTGTGACCACCAATCCATTACAATACTGTGGTCCCCAGATTATTATTTTTTTTTATTTTATTTTTTTTAACCTTACGGGTTTTTACACAGCGCCAGAGAGTCACACACACAAACTTACAACATTACAAAATATTTCCTATATTTACATCTCCGAAACATACACATGCACAAGTCACCATGACAGTCTGACTGTTTACAAAATAATAAGTCTTTAATATAAAACTTTTGACAGTTCAGTACACAACAACTATAACACTGGTCCGATGTAGTTGTAGATACAGTACCTGTGCCCGTTCTAGTCACAACAGTGGTGGTCGTAGATATGCTGTACAGATCCATTACCGTCATTCGTACGTTCCAATACCTGCACTTACAATGGCAAAAGCTGAATGCCTGGCACTTAACGCATATCTCTGGATTTAAGAAGCCCATAGTTATACATTTTTTAACATGGTTTAGGGTATGTCTGTAGACACGTATTAAGAGAGGGTCTTGAAAATACTGGACTCCAAGGGTGTTTTTTACCCCTAAAGCACATATCAATAAAATTCGATTCAGGTTAAGACCATATACTTATTTCTTCATAAAAGCTGTTGTATCTAGTTTGACTATATTAATTTTCCTTACATAGTGTATCGGAAATCTGGATAATATCATATAAATACAGTATATCAATTATTGTTACCAACAAGGATTCCATATTGTCCCAATTTCAGGTAAAGTCTTTAAAAAAACAAAAAATATTATTTAGACATGTTAACTCATACGTAGTTTAGTTCTAAAAAGTTTATAATGAGGAAGTTCTACAAAGAAAAGAGCACATCAAGATTCCCTTCTTAGAAACACATTTAAAAATGGACATTTTGATGGCTCCTTTTCTTCTGTTAGCATTTACCTTTATACCCTTCAAAACTGGAGGAGGAATGAGGGTAATTTTATCCTAATAAAAGAAGTTATTCTTTTCTTTAGTCTTTGTCTTGTGAACTATTAATACTATTTTAATAAATATTCTTTTAAGGATGTTGTTATGTAACAGTAACGTGTTTGAGAGTCGGAAAATAAAATATTTAATTTGAAGAAGTATATTTTAAAACATGTTAAGGTTAGTTAAGAAATCTGCGCACAAAAACGAAGATACATCATTTACACTAAACTAGTACAAACGAAATTCATTGTCCATAATAATTGAAATATTAGCAGAAACAAAGACATAAATACTTTTAGAAAGCGGAAAAAATCATAGAAAAGTACGTATGAAGAACATAATTTACATATTAAACTATAATATTTATATTTAAAATAAACAAGAAAAATAACAATAAAAACAAAATAGATAAAAGAGGAAATATTTCACAAATCTATTCTTTCGTTATGTACAGAAAAATATTGACGTAACCTAAAAGTTTACATGTCACAACGCAGAAAGAACAACATCACACGTTGGTTGTGTCATTTCACCCTTTTGATCGTGTGAAAATGATTGATCTAACCGTAAGTGGTAACCAAACATATCTTTCCACTCAGCACCCATTACATTCTAGTCACGGAGTAATGTCACCCAACCTAATTGTCCGTCAATTTACCCAATCATTGAGTAATGTTACATACGAAAATCTTTTGTCAGTTTACCTTCCACTGAATACTTCAATGGGATGAAGGTTATGAGTTACAATTTATAGTGCATGCACAAGGGAGTACAAATTTGTCTATTAGGTATTGGAAGGATATTATCTTTGCCACTGTTAATATAAATTGTTCTATATACTGACCACGCTCTTTTCATTATCATAAAACAAAACACTAAAACCAACTGACCACTGTATATTTTCAGTGGTCCCTCCCACCATATCATCATAGACAGAATAAAATGTTATTCAAGAGAAATTAACTTCTCTCCTTAGTGGGATAAAAACAAAGACATTTCTCCATTAATCACGCAGCAAATATCTAAACACTACTTCATGTAAATACATTGGAAGCGTAAGATTTGTTCTACTATTAAATACTGACTGTGTCATTTAATCATTATAGTAATTTTATAGTCATACATATTATTTTGTGACTATAAATATTTTATAGAGTAGAAACATAATGAATTAGTAAAAATGTTTAATGTATTATTGTGGTTTAATCTTAGCTTTTCCATCACTTTTGTATATTATAAAAACTAATGCCCGACATTTTGCGAGTATAAATCAACTGTCTTTATCAAGTTATATACTAATTATATTTACTAGCAACAATTGCATAACTGTTTCATTTTATGACAGTTAAAATTTTAGAGTAATAGCTTAATCGCCAGATGGTATATAAAATAGTAATCACAAGGGCATAGGTATTTCCTTCATTCTCAATTTCTAAATACACAACACAAAATCAATAACATACACACGTGTTGATGGCATATATATTTATTTAGAGTTCAGTTGCAAACTCTGTGTTGGCCTAATATCATGCTACGTTATAAATAATGTTTTATACAGGGTAATTCACGAATAAATTGAAAAACGTTCAGGACTTGTTATACTTGTAAAATATAAAACAAATTCACGTACACGTAAGTTCAAACATTTTTGTTTCCACACAATTCGCCATTTTGTTTTTTACGAAATACATAACATTGAAAATAGATAAGGTATTGATTTTATATTTGGTACACTGATTTTTATTTTACGGTTCACAAGTCCACCAAAAATAAAGACTTTATTTTGTAATTTTCAAAATGGTGTGCAAGTAAAATATGTAACTTTGATATAGCGATAACCGTTAACTTGACAGAAATTTATTTCACACGAAATATTTCTCCTTTATGAAAATACTAAACTTTATAAAACTAAAGTAAAACTTGATATTTTTTCTGTACCTTAAGTGATAAGCAGTTCAAGTAGCTCAAAGTTCATTCCAAGTTTATATTAAAAACCTTTTAATACTCTAAAATAGTTTTGGAATAGGGATCTTGGAATGAACTTTTATTTTTATTGTTTCTAACTTTAAAGTGCAACTAAATGCAATTACAAGAGTAACTTATGTTTATGAAACAAAGTGTTCCTTTTAAAAACAAATCCGTCAAAAAAAAAAAATTTCTGGTTTTAGTATGTTGAAAGACTGCTGAGGTCTATAACAGAAACGGTTAAACTTGCTTTCATCGCTTTGGCTTGTTTTTTTTAATGGTACTTTTATATTTTTTTACAATACAGCAAGAACTTTTGAAACGAAAAGTATTATTGTCTGAACATAAAAAACAATACATAATAGAGCACCTTATATTTATAGGTGAATGCAAGTTTGAATTACAATTGAGCGTGGGTGGTCTAGACTCTAGACAATTCAAAATCATAAGACAGGGAGCGCAGTCAATAGCTAGATTATTTAAGAATTACTGCTTCGTAAATAACGATTTAGTTGGAGTTGTAAATGAGTAACATAAATATTTATAAATTTATTAATTAATTAATTACTAATAAATGACTTTCCCCAAAGAAGTAACATACCTAAATCACTGTCTCATTGTTTTGTGTATCGGTGAACGGTAGACTCATCTCATTTCATCAAAATCCTTGTTACAGTAAAAATTACTTTTACCCTTGGAACAAATGTACGTTAAATTGACACTTTGCGTAGACAATCTAAGCTTGATTTTCTTACAAATTGAAACTAGAAGCTGAGAGATGAAAATGAGAATAATTTTGTAATAATAATCAAAAGTGGAACATTTTCTTGCCACTTCCAAACTCATATTTATGGTCTAGGTGTAACTCCTCTAGTCTTTATGTAACAATACAAGATGATTCGAAAAAATTGAGACTTAGCTATATCACTTTCTACCACCAGAAAAAGGTAGATTCACCCCATTCCAACAAAATCCTTAAACTCTATTCCAGGTTAAAAGTAACAGATTGCAATATTGGTGTAGCCCTTTGATGCAACAATTATGTCCATTGTACACTTAACAAACTGTATCTGGAACAGGTCAAGACGTAAATTATTGAAATCAATCTGTGGGTTTAGCTAATCCTGGTTAAAAGTAACCGGCATAGCCCTTGTCTTATTAATAAATTATTTACTATTTCTTATGTCCTTCTAATTTATTAAATAACCTAGCTGATGGCGCCGGTTTCACCTGGGGATAGTTAAGATAGTTTTATAAAGAAATAATTTTTTGTTATTACAACCCTAATGGTGGTGCTATCGAAATAAATTATGCCCAAATACAGCAACACACTACAAATTTTGATCAAAATTGACCCATAAATAACAAAAATATGATACTTGTGTTAGGGGTAAAAACACCCTTGGAGTGCCACTGTTTCAAAACCCTTTCTTAGTACGTGTCTACAGACATACCCCAAACTATGTTAAAAAATCATAGCTCAAAGCTTCTTGGATCCAGAAATATGCTTTAGGGTTAAAATACACCCTTGGAGTCCAGTATTTT
Source organism: Aphrophora alni (assembly GCA_963513935.1). Taxonomy (NCBI): domain Eukaryota; kingdom Metazoa; phylum Arthropoda; class Insecta; order Hemiptera; family Aphrophoridae; genus Aphrophora; species Aphrophora alni. The sequence goes on along the minus strand of OY740765.1, from coordinate 140,349,692 downwards.
CAAGACCCTTTCTTAGTACGTGTCTACAGACATACCCCAAACCATGTTAAAAAATTCATAACTCTGGGCTTCTTGAATCCAGAGATATGCTTTAGGGTTAAAAAACACCCTTGTAGTGAAACATTTTCAAAACCCTTTTTAGTAAGTGTCTACAGAGCTAACATAAACCGTGTTAAAAATTTCATAGCTCAAGGCTTTTTGATCCAGATATATGTTTTAGGGATAAAATCACTCTTGGAGTCGAGTATATTCAGAACTTTTTCTTAGTACGTGTCTACAGACATACCCCAAACCATGTTAAAAAAATCATAACTCTGGGCTTCTTGAATCCAGAGATATGCTTTAGGGGTAAAAAAACACCCTTGTAGTGAAACATTTTCAAAACTCTTTCTTAGTACGTGTCTACAGATCTACCCTAAACCATGGTAAAAAATTCATAGCTCTAGGTGTCTTGGATTCTAAGGTTATGGTATAACTTCAGGATTCCAACTTCTAGCAATTTAAATCATATTTGGATCGTTATAACTACAAACAGTAAAATTGGATTACTTTTTATCATCCAATATTTTGTATTACATTGTTACAGAAATAATCTCAACTCCGATTGTAATAACGCAGATCTGGAGTTTACGATGTAAATAAGTTTTCTTTTATAACAAAAATAGATAACATTATTTTTCATCTTTAATTACTTGAGGCATCTTTAATTACTTGAGGAATCGGAGAATTTTTAAAATTTCACTTACAAACAATAAAGTAAAAAACCACCCACGCTCAATTGTAAATCAAACTTGCATTCACCTATAAATATTAGGTGCTCTATTATGTTTTGTGTTTTATGTTCAGACAATAATACATTTCTTTTCAAAAGTTCTTGCTGTAATGTAAACAATATATCTACAATTATTGTACCATTAAAAAAAGAGTCAAGCGAAAGCGATGAAAGTAAGGTCAACCGTTTGTGTTATAGACCTCAGCAGTCTTTCAACATACTAACACCAGGACCAATTATATCTTATGGATTTGTATTTAAAAGGAATACTTGTGTTATAGACCTCAGCCTTTCAACATACTAAAACCAGGACAAATTAATTTTTATTGATTTTTTTAAAAAAGGAACACTTTGTTTAAAAAAATAACTCTTGTGATCCAAATCAACCTCTGGAAACAAGAACATAAGGTACTCTTTTAATTGCATTTAGTTGCACTTTAAAGTTAGAAACAATAAAAATTACATTGTTATTATTTAATCATTTAGTGCATATTCAAAGAGCTATGTCGCTCAGGGGCTTCTCTCATAGTGATTATGGGTGTTGCACACCAGAAGAGCCTAGTTAAATCTACAACTCTCTGTTAGTATTAAACAGTTATAGTTTAGTTTTTGTAACTCGTCCATCATTGAATATTGCGACTTTGCTATTGAAAAGGGTTTGAATAAATAAACTACTATTTGTGAGAATTTGTGTTCTAATTTTATTCTATCAAATATACCATCTCAAAAGTCAAGCTTATTATTTATTTATGCTACTAAAGTCGTTTAAATTTGGACTTTTAACAACATATATTTCATAAATTCTAACATATATTCTAAGCTACTGTTACATTATTATCTCCAACTAGGTTTACAACAGATTTGTAAAAAAAGTTTTAATATCACTACAGTGTTAGATAAACTACTGTAGTTTCTGAATTCGATTCAATACTCAATATTCCGCACTGAACTCAAATGCTTGTCATTGGATAATACAAGAAGGAGCCAGTTGTAGTCTTGGTATCCATAATTTTATAGTCAAAATAGTCTGTTTCTTTGAAATTTCTTCGAAATTAAATGTGGCGCTCCAAGGGTGTTTTTACCTCTAACACAAGTATTATATTTTTGGGTCAATTTTGATCAAAATTTGTAGTGTGTTGCTGTATTTGGGCATAATTTATTTACATAGCACCACCATTAGGGTTGTGCTAAATAAAATATTTTTTTATAAAACTATCATAACTATCCCCAATTCAAACCGGCGCCATCAAATATGTTATTTAATAACTAAGAAGGACATAAGATAAATAGTAAATAATTTATTAATAAGACAAGGGCTATGCCGGTTACTTTTAACCAGGATTATCAAAACCCACAGATTGATTTCAAATTTTACGTCTTGGCCTGTTCCAGATACAGTTTGTTAAGTGTACAATGGACATAATTGTTGCATCAAAGGGCTACACCAATATTGCAATCTGTTACTTTTAACCTGGATTAACTAAATCCACAGGTTGATTTCAATAATGTACGTCTTGGCCTGTTCCAGTTAAAGTTTTTTTAGACAACCCACGTGCAATTGCAAGTCAAACTTGTACTCACATATAAATATAATGTGCTCTATTATGTTTTGTGTTTTATGTTCAGACAATAATACATTTCGTTTGTTATATAATTCTATACTTAATGAACTAGTATATTTTGTTCAATTATTACAATTATTAATATAATTAGGAAACAAAAGGTGTTTGGGGATAGAAATAAAATTTGCGAACATTGGTGAGAATGTCAGGGACCCCTGTGACATGGAGATGTTCCTGATATTATCTAATTCTGATATAGACAAGCAGCAATGACATATGTGCAATCAATGCTAATTTATACAAAATGGTTAAATTTCAAAGAAACAGACTATTTTGACTATTTATTATGCTAAGACTACAAGTGGCTCCTTCTTGTATTATCCAATGATAATCATTTGACTTCAGTGCGGAATATTGAGTACTGAATCGAATTCAGGAACTACAGTAGTTTATCTAATACTGTTGTGATATTAAAACTTTTTTTACAAATCTGTTGTAAACCTAGTTGGAGATAATAATGTAACAGTAGCTTAGAATATATGTTAGAATTATTGAAATATATATGTTGTTAAAAGTCCAAATTTAAATAACTTTAGTAGCATAAATAAATATTGATCTTGACTTGTGGGCTGGTATACTTGATACAATATAATTAAAACACAAATTCTCACAAATACTAGTTTGTTTATTCAAACCCGTTTCAATACCAAAGTCACATTTTTCAATGATGGACAAGTTACTAAAGCTAAACTATAACTGTTTAATACTAACAGAAAGTTGTAGATTTAGCTAGGCTCTTCTGGTGTGCAACACCCATCATCACTATGAGAGAAGCCCTTGAGCGACATAGCTCTTTGAATATGCACTAAATGATTAAATAATTACAATGTAATTTTTATTGTTTCTAACTTTAAAGTGCAACTAAATGCAATTACAAGAGTAACTTATGTTCTTGTTTTCCATAGGTTTTGGATCACAATACTTATTTTTAAGAAACAAAGTCAATAAAAAATCAATTTTTAAAAAAAATCAATAAAAATTAATTTGTCCTTTTTTAGTATGTTGAAAGACTGCTGAGGTCTATAACAAAAACGGTTGAACTTGCTTTCATCACTTTGGCTTGGTTTTTTTTTAATGGTACTTTTATTTTTTGATTAAATTACAGCAAGAACTTTTGAAACGAAAAGTATTATTGTCTGAACATAAAAAACAATACATAAGAGAGCACCTTACATGTATAGGTGAATGCAAGTTTGAATTACAATTGAGCGTGGGTGGTCTAGACTCTAGACAATTCAAAATCATAAGACAGGGAGCGCAGTCAAGAGCTAGATTATTTAAGAATTACTGCTTCCTAAATAACGATTTATTTGGGGTTGTAAATTAGTATCATATATATTTATTATTTTAATAATTAATTAATTACTAATAAATGACTTTCCCCAAAGAAGTAACATAGCTAAATCACTGTCTCATTGTTTTGTGTATCGGTGAACGGTAGACTCATCTCATTTCATCGAAATCCTTGTTACAGTAAAAATTACTTTTACCCTTGGAACAAATGTACGTTAAATTGACACTTGTAGTCAACCAATCAAAGCTTGATTTTCTTACAAATTAAAACTAGAAGCTGAGAGATGAAAATGAGAATAATTTCGAAATAATAATCAAAAGTGGAACATTTTCTTGCCACTTCCAAACTCATATTTATGGTCTAGGTGTAACACCTCTAGTCTTGGTGTAACAATACAAGATGATTCGAAAAAATTGAGACTTAGCTATCTAGCTATCTAGCTTTCTACCACCAGAAAAAGGTAGATTCACCCCATTCCAACAAAATCCTTAAACTCTATTCCAGGTTAAAAGTAAGTGATTGCAATATCGGCATAGCCCTTAGTTACAACAATTAGGTCAATTGTAAACTAAAAAAACTTTAACTGGAACAGGCCAAGACGTACATTATTGAAATCAACCTGTGGGTTAAGTTAATCCAGGTTAAAAGTAATAGATTACAATACAGCTACTATGACATCCTAGAAATGAAAAATGAGCAATTAACGTGGGAAGACCTAAAGACACAATTCAAAAAAGCATTTGCACCAACACAGGAGAAGGATATGATATTGATAAGATTAAATAATAGAGTACAATTACCCGGGGAATCCCTGATACAGTATAGGACCGATGTGGAGTTGTTGTGTGCAAAGTATGAACCCGACATGAGCGAGTTAAAAATTTGCAACCACATATTGAAAGGACTTAACCCAGCTATGTTGCAGCAGATAGCTATGTTAGATAATAGATAATAGTACGCTGGAAAAGCTAAATTATATGATGCTCACGGCAGAAAAAGCAACATACATGCTGCGGGAAAGGCTGGGAATTAATTCGGAAAATTTAACAGAAAAAAAAGAAATGGGTGCAAAATCCGAATTGGCTATCATATTAGACCAGCTTAAAAATATGCATATACAGAATAGACAGGTCAGAGATGATCCAGGGAGACGAGAATACCAGGGCCGTAGACAAAGGTACTACGACAGAAATACAGAACCAGGACCAGGGAAAAACTATCAATACGCTAGGGAATATAAACCACACAACCCAGAACAGATGTACCACAGAAGACAACCCATGGAACGAGCATATAGAGCAGCGCCAGAGTGTTTTCGTTGTGGAGAGAGGGGCCATATCGCTAAATTTTGCCAAGCAAAAAACTAGGAAGGCCGGGATTGAACAACATTCATTCTGGACGGCCTAAAATATATCGGAAAAATAAAACGGCGGAAAACGCATACGAAAAATGGTTACACAACAAAGTGGGACATAAATTGGCACAGCAGAGGCATGTACAGTTTATTAAGTGGTATTTCGACACGTGTGGAGATATGGTAAAAAATTATTCGCATAATAGGTTGCATAACAAACAACACATAATGGAATTTGATGACACTGAATATACAATGTACAAGGGACCTTGCAACGTTGGGCTGAAAATGCTGACGAATCCAAACGATGATAGCGCACACTCGGAACACACAATCAAATTACAAACACCAATTTGTAACATAAACACAAATTTAACTTCAACAATAAGAGGACACATAGGGGACAAACAAATAGATATTTTATTAGACACAGGTTGTAGTGTTTCATGTCTAAATGATACATACAAACATTTAACACAAAAAATAAAGCCAGACAACATTTGGTTGACATCTGCGAATGCTACGAGACTGAATGTCACAGGCAAAGCAATTTTAGAGTTTCAGGTACAAAAACAGAAATACAAGCAAACAGTATATTTAGTGGAAGATTTGACCAGCGATTTGTTGGTGGGAAATGATTTCATGGCAGCAAATGATACTGTCATTAACTTCAAAACACAGACAGTTACTCTGGGGAAAAGCAAAATATCACTATTTCAAAATCACAACTCGGCAAACATAACAGAAGACGTGGTGCCCATTTACACACCACACGACATAACCATATCCCCAGGTTAGACCAAAAATATCGAAGGGCGAACAGAAAAATTATTAACAGAAGGAAAAAATATGAATTTCAGTGTAGGGATGACCTACTAATGAAGAAAGGGGTTCATGTATGTGCTAGTACAAATGACACACCCACACGCTTAACGATTGTGAACCCAACATCGCGAACAAAAACTTTGTTAACAAACACCAAGTTAGGGAAAGTAACCGTGACAGAAAAACAAAAACAAAAAACCCGCAAATTGATAAAATTCTCAAGTGCAGACTTCGAAGACCACAACCCTAAAAATGAACATCACATTAATTACCTGTCTCAAAATACGGAAACGAAAAACAGCAAAGACCTGACCGACCAAAAGGGAGACCGCATAGACATCAATAAAGAATTGACAAGCACAGAATACGAGGCAGCTAAGGCAATAATAAATAGGTATATACATTTGTTTGCGCGAGGGCCATACGATTTGCAAGAAGCCAATATGCCGCCATATTCAATATACATGAAGACAGACAAACCAGTAGCTGTACCTCCATACAGGTTAAGCAATGTGGAAAGGATGGAATTAGACCGTCAGGTAGAGGAATTAAAGAAAACAGGGGTGATAGAAGATTCCCAGAGTGCATATGCGGCACCAGCATTTTTGGTAAAGAAACCGGGAGACCAATACCGCATGGTAGTGGACTACAGGAAATTAAACGAAAATATGGAGGCAGACAAATTTCCATTACCCAGGGCAGAAACAATATTTGATACAATAGGGACGGCACAATAATTTTCATCAATGGATATTAATCAGGCATTTTTCCAACAGCCGATTGTGCCGGAGCATAGACCGTATACGGGGTTTGTGACTCACCGAGGCCTATATCAATACACGAGACTGCCTATGGGAATGAGAAATTCGTCCAATTCATTTCAACGGAGTATGAACCGCTTATTTTCAGGGTTGTTATATCAAGGAATGATAATTTATATAGACGACTTAGGAGCGTATGGAGGCACATTTAAAGAACAATTAGATAATCTAGAAAAAGTTTTTAAGCGTCTGGAAGCAGCTAAATTAAAACTCAAAACATCTACTGTAAGTGTCATTTTTTTTTACAAAAACATCGATGTACTTGGCCACAACTTATCCAAACAGGGGATAAAACCATTGGAGAAAAACTTAAAAGCTAAAACCGAATTTCCCACTCCTACGCGAACGAAGGATGTGCGGAGCTTCTTAGGAGCGGCATCTTATTATAGAAAATTCAACCAAGGCTTTAGTGACATAGCTAAACCACTGACGGATTTGACAAAAAAAGAAAATGCGGGAAAAAAACATTCCAATGGTTAGGGCAGCATGAAAAAGCTTTCCAAAAACTAAAGATCTTATTAACAACGCCGCCAGTGCTAGCAAACTTCAACGAGAATTTGGAAATAGTAATATCATGCGATGCCAGTAGGACTGGAATAGGGGGATTGCTAATCCTGGTTAAAAGTAACCGGCATAGCCCTTGTCTTATTAATAAATTATTTACTATTTTTCTTATGTCTTTCTAATTTATTAAATAACCTAGTTGATGGCGCCGGTTCCACCTGGGGATAGTTATGATAGTTTTATAAAGAAATATTTTTTTAGCACAACCCTAATGGTGGTGCTATGGAAATAAATTATGCCCAAATACAGCAACACACTACAAATTTTGATCAAAATTGACCCAAAAATAAAATACTTGTGTTAGAGGTAAAAACATCCTTGGAGTGCCACATTTTCAAAACCCATTCTTAGTACGCGTCTACAGAGCTAACCCAAACCATGTTAAAAATTTCATAGCTCCAGGCTTCTTGCATAAAGAGATATTTATTCATAAATTCTATACTTATCTATAAATTCATAACTCTAGGCTTCTTGAATCCAGAGATATGCTTTAGGGGTAAAAAACACTCTTGTAGTGAAACATTTTTAAAACCCTTTCTAAGTACGTGTCTACAGAGCTAACCCAAACCTTGTTAGAAAATTTCATAGCTCAAGGCTTTTTGATCCAGATATATGCTTTAGGGGTAAAAAACACTCTTGGAGTCGAGTATATTTAAAAAAATTTATTAGTACGTGTCTACAGACAAACCCCAAACCATGTTATAAAATTCATAAGTCTGGGCTTCTTGAATCCATAGATATGCTTTTAGGGGTAAATAACACCCTTATAGTGTAACATTTTCAAAACCTTTTCTTGGTACGCGTCTAACCCAAAACTTGTAAAAAAATCATAGCTGTAGGCTTTTTGATCCAGATATGTGTTTTAGGGGTAAAAACCATTCTTGGAGTCGAGTATTTTCAAAACATTTTCTTAGTACGTGTCTAAAGACATACCCCAAACCATGTTAAAAAATTCATAACTCTGGGCTTCTTGAATCCAGAGTTATGCTTTGGTAAAAAATTCATAGCTCTAGGCTTCTTTAATTCAGAGATATGGTATAACTCCGGAATTCCAACTTCCAGCAATTAAAATCATATTTGGATCGTTATATCTACAAACACAGTAAAATTCGATTACTTTTTATCATCCAATATTTTGTATTACATTGTTACAGAAGTAATCTCAACTCCGATTGTAATAACGCAGATCTGGAGTTTACGATGTAAATAAGTTTTCTTTTATAACTAAAATTGGTAACATTACTTTTCATCTTTAATTACTTGAGGAATCGGAGAATTTTTAAAATTTCAATTACAAACAATAAAGTAAAAAACTGTTTTACAAAGTTTTAAATAGTTGTAGGAAAGTAGAATAACGGTATAAATTTGTTTAAATTCATCTTCAGAGCTACAAAACCTACTCATATACAGTACTCTGAAATATTTGCTTTTTTTTCCAGATTTTCTATACAATAGAAATTCTTCATAGAAAAATATAATTTTAAAATATAGAAAATGTTATTCTTGTACTTACTGCAGTCAAATGAAGGCTTTGTTTAGTGCTGCTTCTGGTAGCGAAATTCATAACTACATCAACTTTAATTCATAAATTATTTTTAAAATGGAATCTAAACAGAATTTCGTAGATACAGCCCAACAAGAAAATAAAAAGTGAATATTTGTCTAAAACCCATTGGATGTGGAAAAAATTATGAATATCGATGAGGGTGCCATAGAAACCCTAAAGAAAGCTATTTATGGGGATACTACAAGAAAATTGTAAATGATATTTATTCAAGTCATTAACTATAGCATGTCTAAGTATATTTTGTTAAAAATCGGTTCTGTTGCATCTAAGAAAAACTGCATTCAGGTTGTTCAGATTCACAGGCATTCTACATTTGTAGTGCTGAAGATTGAATTGAAATGATTAGTTATTTAATTAAATCTTTTATCATTGTAAATTTTATCTTGTTAACGTGTTTAAGGATTTTATTGGAATGGGGTGAATTTACCGTTTTCTGGTGGTGGAAAGTGATTTAGCTAAGTCTCTATTTTCTCGAATCAACTTGTAGGGTTACACCAAGACATTTATAAATAGGAGTCTGGAAGTAAGATGGAAATATTCCACTTTTGATTATTATTTGGAAATTATTCTCATTTTCATCTCTAAGCTTCTAGTTGCAATTTGTAAAAAAAAAATCAAGCTTAGATTGTATACGCCATGTGTCAATTTATCGAATATTTGTTCCAAGGGTAAAAGTCATCTTTACAGTAACATAAGGATTTTGATGAAATGAGATGAGTCTACCGTTCACCGATACACAAAACAATGAGAGAGTGGTTTAGGTATGTTTCTTCTTTGGGGAAAATCATTTATTAGTAATTAATTAATTATTAAATTAATAAATATATATGATACTAATTTACAACTCCAATTAAATCCGTATTTACGAAGCAGTAATTCTTAAATAATCTAGCTCTTGACTGCGCTCCCTGTCTTATGATTTTGAATTGTCTAGAGTCTACACCACCCACGCGCAATTGTAATTCAAACTTGCATTCACCTATAAATGTAAGGTGCTCTCTTATGTATTGTTTTTTATGTTCAGACAATAATACTTTTCGTTTCAAAAGTTCTTTCTGTAATGTAAAAAAATATAAAAGTACCATTAAAAAAAAACCAAGCCAAAGCGATGAAAGCAAGTTTAACCGTTTGTGTTATAGACCTCAGCAGTCTTTCAACATACTAAAACCAGACAAAATTTTTTTTGACGGATTTGTTTTTAAAAGGAACACTTTGTTTCATAAAAATAAGTCTTGTGATCCAAATCAACCTATGGAAAACATAAACATAAGTTACTCTTGTAATTGCATTTAGTTGCACTTTAAAGTTAGAAACAATAAAAATAAAAGTCCATTCCAAGATCCCTATTCCAAAACTACTTTAGAGTATTAAAAGGTTTTTAATATAAACTTGGAATGAACTTTGAGCTACTTGAACCGCTTATCACTTGAGGTACAGAAAAAATATCAATTTTTACTTTAGTTTTATAAAGTTTAGTATTTTCATAAAGGAGAAATATTTCGTGTGAAATAAATTTCTGTCAAGTTAACGGTTATCGCTATATCAAAGTTACATATTTTACTTGAACACCATTTTGAAAATTACAAAATAAAGTCTTTATTTTTGGTGGACTTGTGAACCGTAAAATAAAAATCAGTGTACCAAATATAAAATCAATACCTTTTCTATTTTCAATGTTATGTATTTCGTAAAAAACAAAATGGCGAACTGTGTGGAAACCAAAATGTTTGAACTTACGTTTACGTGAATTTGTTTTATATTTTACAAGCATAACAAGTCCTAAACGATTTTCAATTTATTCGTGAATTACGCTGTATAAAACATTATTTATAACGTAGCATGATATTAGGCCAACACAGAGTTTGCAACTGAACTCTAAATAAATATATATGCGATCAACACGTGTGTATGTTATTGATTTTGTGTTGTGTATTTATAAATTGAGAATGAAGGAAATACCTATGCCCTGGTGATTACTATTTTATTTACCATCTGGCGATTAAGCTATTACTCTAAAATTTTAACTGTCATAAAAAGAAACAGTTATGCAATTGTTGCTAGTAAATATAATTAGTATATAACTTGATAAAGACAGTTGATTTATACTCGCAAAATGTCGGGCATTAGTTTTTATAATATACAAAAGTGATGGAAAAGCTAAGATTAAACCACAATAATACATTAAACATTTTTACTAATTCATTATGTTTCTACTCTATAAAATATTAATAGTCACAAAATAATATGTATGACTATAAAGTTACTATAATGATTAAATGACACAGTCAGTATTTAATAGTAGAACAAATCTTACGCTTCCAATGTATTTACATGAAGTAGTGTTTAGATATTTGCTGAGTGATTAATGGAGAAATGTCTTTGTTTTTATCCCACTAAGGAGAGAAGTTAATTTCTCTGGAATAACATTTTATTCTATCTATGGTGATATGGTGGGAGGGACCACTGAAAATATACAGTGGTCAGTTGGTTTTAGTGTTTTGTTTTATGATAATGAAAAGAGCGTGGTCAGTATATAGAACAATTTATATTAACAGTGGCAAATATTATATCCTTCCAATACCTAATAGACAAATTTGTACTGCCTTGTGCATGCACTATAAATTGTAACTCATAACCTTCATCCCATTGAAGTATTTAGTGGAAGGTAAACTGACATAAGATTTTCGTATGTAACATTACCCAATAATTGGGTAAATTGACGGACAATTAGGTTGGGTGACATTACTCCGTGACTAGAATGTAATGGGTGCTGAGTGGAAAGATATGTTTGGTTGCCACTTACGGTTAGATCAATCATTTTCACACGATCAAAAGGGTGAAATGACACAACCAACGTGTGATGTTGTTCTTTCTGCGTTGTGACATGTAAACAGGTTACGTCAATATTTTTCTCTACATAACGAAAGAATTGATTTGTGAAATATTTCCTCTTTTATCTATTTTGTTTTTATTGTTATTTTTCTTGTTTATTTTAAATATAAATATTATAGTTTAATATGTAAATTATGTTCTTCATACGTACTTTTCTATGATTTTTTCCGCTTTCTAAAAGTAATTATGTCTTTGTTTCTGCTAATATTTCAATTATTATGGACAATGAATTCCGTTTGTACTAGTTTAGTGTAAATGATGTATCTTCGTTTTTGTGCGCGGATTTCTTAACTAACCTTAACATGTTTTAAAATATACTTCTTCAAATTAAATATTTTATTTTCCGACACTCAAACACGTTACTGTTACATAACAACATCCTTAAAAGAATATTTATTAAAATAGTATTAATAGTTCACAAGACAAAGACTAAAGAAAAGAAATACTTCTTTTATTATGATAAAAATACCCTCATTCCTCCTCCAGTTTTGAAGGGTATAAAGGTAAATGCTAACAGAAGAAAAGGAGCCATCAAAATGTCCATTTTTAAATGTGTTTCTAAGAAGGGAATCTTGATGTGCTCTTTTCTTTGTAAAACTTCCTCATTATAAACTTTTTAGAACTAAACTACGTATGAGTTAACATGTCTAAATAATATTTTTTGTTTTTTTAAAGACTTTACCTGAAATTGGGACAATATGGAATCCTTGTTGGTAACATCAATTGATATACTGTATTTATATGATATTATCCAGATTTCCGATACACTATGTAAGGAAAATTAATATAGTCAAACTAGATACAACAGCTTTTATGAAGAAATAAGTATATGGTCTTAACCTGGATCGAATTTTATTGATATGTGCTTTAGGGGTAAAAAACACCCTTGGAGTCCAGTATTTTCAAGACCCTTTCCTAATACGTGTCTACAGACATACCCTAAACCATGTTAAAAAATGTATAACTAAGGGCTTCTTAAATCCAGAGATATGCGTTAAGTGCCAGGCATTCAGCTTTTGCCATTGTAAGTGCAGGTATTGGAACGTACGAATGACGGTAATGGATCTGTACAGCATATCTACGACCACCACTGTTGTGACTAGAACGGGCACAGGTACTGTATCTACAACTACATCGGACCAGTGTTATAGTTGTTGTGTACTGAACTGTCAAAAGTTTTATATTAAAGACTTATTATTTTGTAAACAGTCAGACTGTCATGGTGACTTGTGCATGTGTATGTTTCGGAGATGTAAATATAGGAAATATTTTGTAATGTTGTAAGTTTGTGTGTGTGACTCTCTGGCGCTGTGTAAAAACCCGTAAGGTTAAAAAAAAAAATTTTAAAAAATAATAATCTGGGGACCACAGTATTGTAATGGATTGGTGGTCACAGCTAATAGCGACCATGGGTAGTTGACTCTTGTCAACTCTTCCTACAATATGATCCATTCTGTTTATTCTCATGTACGAAATATAGAATTTTCAGAGATATAGAATACTGTAAAATACCGTACAATATTTAAAATTTTGTAATAAATAACGTACGATAATTAAAATTGTGGGGTTCACTCCTTACATGTGAGACTGCTTGCGGACAGAAATAATCGTCATTTATAATTATTATTTTATAGTACTCTTTAATGTAACTTTTATAAACTTATTGTAATACTTTTGTTAATATATATTGAGAGAGAATACATTATTAAAACATCTACACGTTTTCATATTATTTACCATTCATCTGTCTGGGGAGACAAATTGGTAGATGGGGAGAAGGTACGGGCTAGAGGCCGTACCGTAAGGTGTCTAACACACATAAACACACACACACACACACACACACGCACGCACGCTCGCACGCTCGCACGAACGCACACACACACACACACACACATGATAAAAAGTAATCGAATTTTACTGTGTTTGTAGATATAACGATCCAAATATGATTTAAATTGCTGGAAGTTGGAATACCGGAGTTACACCATAACTCTGAATTAAAGAAGCCAAGAGCTATGAATTTTTTTACTATGGTTTGGGATAGTTCCGTAGACACGTACTGAGAAAGGGTTTTGAAAATGTTTCACTACAAGGGTGTTTTTACCCCTAAAGCATATCTCTGGATTCAAGAAGCCGAGATTTATGAATTTTTAACATGGTTTAGGGCAGAGGTTCTCAAAGTCCAGGCCACCACGGACCCCCACCTGAAATCTTGCCAACTTTGCGGACCCCCCCCCCCAATTTATATGATACATTTCAATCTTATTTCCTAATATGTACTTACCGAGAATTCTATATATTTATTCAGTTTTCTATATATGTTTTAGAACTACTGTCTATTTCATTACTTAACACTATTATTTTGGGCTGTGTTAGTCAAAATTAATTTAAAAATCAATACCTAGGAATAAATGTTATCAAATTCCAAATGTTCTTACAAATGTTATTAAAGGTTTACTAGTAAGAACGAACTTATTGGTGTTTGTGAACAAAACATTGTTAGCCTCGTTTAAGTGCTGATATCATTCTTCATATGAGTTGTACAACAAAGACGTATTAGGATTTTAAATGACAAAACGGAAATGCTCAAACGTGTTTAATTACACAAAAAGTAAGAAAGTAAAACATAGGCTAGTAACCCATGAACATAGTTATCTATAATATTTTTAAATAATATTTATCAAGTCTCCTTTCACAAATCATTGTGTCATCGTCTCTTGAGTTTTCACAGATAAATCAATGGGACGAATGAAGTTGTTTCTTCGATTTGATAATATCCAAGGTGTTGGGGAGAATTGTTGAAATCTTCAACCTCAATGCTGGTTCAATATTCTTAAGTCGATTTATTTTAACACTTTTTATGTTACAAGTGTAGAAAATGTTTGCTCAAACAAATAAGTTGTACAAAAAGGGACAAGATGTTTGAGTGCTTCGTTAGCTAAATCTTTGAATTCAGACTGGACAAGAAATCAAAAATGACATAAATCATTTTCTTCTTTGTAGATAACTTCCCAAGTCCCACTGCAAGATAACTTTACTAATTCATCTTGCTTGCCTTCAGAAAGTCTTGAAAGACTAGCAATATCTCTTTTTTTAAATGGGTATCTCATCCAGTCATTATTGGTATTTGGTTCAGGGAAGTACTTTCTCAATGCATTTGACAAATCTATCATGCGTTCAACAATTATGTCTTGGACTTCAGAGGGAAGACTTTCTCACTGCCAACTAACTAATTGTAGTTATATATCTATGCTATTTATCTACTCCAGCTACATGTTGTGGTTGAATTTAACTTATTTTCTACTTTTTAGCAGGCTAGCACCGCGGACCCCCTGATACAAGCTCGCGGACCCCCAGGGGTCCGCGGACCCCACTTTGAGAAACTCTGGTTTAGGGTATGCCTTTAGCCACGTACTAAGAATTTGTTTTGAAAATACTCGACTCCAAGAATGGTTTTTACCCCTAAAGCACATATCTGGATCAAAAAGCCTGGAGCTCTGAACATTTTACAAGGTTTGGGTTCGCTCTGTAGATGAGTATTAAGAAAAGGTTTTGAAAATTTTACTCTACAAGGGTGTTTTTTATCCCTAAAAGCATATATATGGATTCAAGAAGCCCAGAGTTATGAATTTTTTACCATGGTTTGGGGTATGTCTGTAGACACGTACTAATAAAAAGTTTTAAATATACTCGATTCCAAGAGTGTTTTTTACCCCTAAAGCATATATCTGGATCAAAAAGCCTTGAGCTATGAAATTTTTAACAAGGTTTGGGTTAGCTCTGTAGACACGTACTAAGAAGGTTTTGAAAATGTTTCACTACAAGAGAGTTTTTTACCCCTAAAGCATATCTCTGGATCCAAGAAGCCTAGAGTTATGAATTTATAGATAAGTATAGAATTTATGAATAAATATCTCATTATGCAAGAAGCCTGGAGGTATGAAATTTTTAACATGGTTTGTGTTAGCTCTGTAGACGCGTACTAAGAAAAGGTTTTGAAAATGTGGCACTCCAAGGGTGTTTTTACCTCTAACGCAAGTATTATATTTTTGGTATTTATGGGTCAATTTTGATTACAATTTGTAGTGTGTTGCTGTATTTGGGCATAATTTATTTCCATAGCACCACCATTAGGGTTGTGCTAAAAAAATATTTCTTATATAAAACTATCATAACTATCCCCAGGTGAAACCGGCACCATCAAGTAGGTTATTTATTAAATTAGAAAGACATAAGAAAAATAGTAATACATATTTGTGACACGCGTTGTGTAATACACGCGTTGTGACAGTGGGCCTACTACATCATGTTTTAAATGTATAAAGAACTTGTGTGTTTGTGATGTGTCGTGTGTTCGTGGTTTCTATTTTAAACTAAGACAACGGTAATACCCGCATAGAACTTGAAAATGGCTGAATAGCCGAAACGGCCGTAGTGAGATAACTACAGATAAATAGACTATTGTGACGGTAAGTCTTATAATATATTTAATTAAAAATAGTAAAGCTTAGATTGTCTCCATTCTTGGAGTCGAGTATTTTCAAAACAAATTCTTAGTACGTGGCTAAAGGCATACCCTAAACCATGTTAAAAATTCATAAATCTCGGCTTCTTGAATCCAGAGATATGCTTTAGGGGTAAAAAACTCTCTTGTAGTGAAACATTTTCAAAACCCTTTCTTAGTACGTGTCTACAGACATACCCCAAACCATGGTAAAAAATTCATGACTCTGGGCTTCTTGAATCCATAGATATGCTTTTAGGGGTAAA
This sequence comes from Aphrophora alni, assembly GCA_963513935.1. Classification (NCBI taxonomy): domain Eukaryota; kingdom Metazoa; phylum Arthropoda; class Insecta; order Hemiptera; family Aphrophoridae; genus Aphrophora; species Aphrophora alni. The sequence continues at coordinate 140,333,208 of OY740765.1, read as the reverse complement.
AAACACCCTTGTAGAGTAAAATTTTCAAAACCTTTTCTTAATACTCATCTACAGAGCTAACCCAAACCTTGTAAAATGTTCATAGCTCCAGGCTTTTGATCCAGATATGTGCTTTAGGGGTAAAAACCATTCTTGGAGTCGAGTATTTTCAAAACAAATTCTTAGTACGTGGCTAAAGACATACCCTAAACCATGTTTAAAATTCATAAATCTCGGCTTCTTGAATCCAGAGATATGCTTTAGGGGTAAAAACACCCTTGTAGCGAGACATTTTCAAAACCCTTTCTCAGTACGTGTCTACGGAACTATCCCAAACCATAGTAAAAAAATTCATAGCTCTTGGCTTCTTTAATTCAGAGTTATGGTATAACTCCGGTATTCCAACTTCCAGCAATTTAAATCATATTTGGATCGTTATATCTACAAACACAGTAAAATTCGATTACTTTTTATCATGTGTGTGTGTGTGCGTGCGTGCGTGCGTGCGTCCGTGCCCGTGTGTGTGTGTGTGTGTGTGTGTGTGTGGGGGTGTGTTTATGTGTGTTAGACACCTTACGGTACGGCCTCTAGCCCGTACCTTCTCCCCATCTACCAATTTGTCTCCCCAGACAGATGAATGGTAAATAATATGAAAACGTGTAGATGTTTTAATAATGTATTCTCTCTCAATATATATTAACAAAAGTATTACAATAAGTTTATAAAAGTTACATTAAAGAGTACTATAAAATAATAATTATAAATGACGATTATTTCTGTCCGCAAGCAGTCTCACATGTAAGGAGTGAACCCCACAGTTTTAATTATCGTACGTTATTTATTACAAAATTTTAAATATTGTACGATATTTTACAGTATTCTATATCTCTGAAAATTCTATATTTCGTACATGAGAATAAACAGAATGGATCATATTGTAGGAAGAGTTGACAAGAGTCAACTACCCATGGTCGCTATTAGCTGTGACCACCAATCCATTACAATACTGTGGTCCCCAGATTATTATTTTTTTTTATTTTATTTTTTTTAACCTTACGGGTTTTTACACAGCGCCAGAGAGTCACACACACAAACTTACAACATTACAAAATATTTCCTATATTTACATCTCCGAAACATACACATGCACAAGTCACCATGACAGTCTGACTGTTTACAAAATAATAAGTCTTTAATATAAAACTTTTGACAGTTCAGTACACAACAACTATAACACTGGTCCGATGTAGTTGTAGATACAGTACCTGTGCCCGTTCTAGTCACAACAGTGGTGGTCGTAGATATGCTGTACAGATCCATTACCGTCATTCGTACGTTCCAATACCTGCACTTACAATGGCAAAAGCTGAATGCCTGGCACTTAACGCATATCTCTGGATTTAAGAAGCCCATAGTTATACATTTTTTAACATGGTTTAGGGTATGTCTGTAGACACGTATTAAGAAAGGGTCTTGAAAATACTGGACTCCAAGGGTGTTTTTTACCCCTAAAGCACATATCAATAAAATTTGATCCAGGTTAAGACCATATACAGTACTTATTTCTTCATAAAAGCTGTTGTATCTAGTTTGACTATATTAATTTTCCTTACATAGTGTATCGGAAATCTAGATAATATCATATAAATACAGTATATCAATTGATGTTACCAACAAGGATTCCATATTGTCCCAATTTCAGGTAAAGTCTTTAAAAAAACAAAAAATATTATTTAGACATGTTAACTCATACGTAGTTTAGTTCTAAAAAGTTTATAATGAGGAAGTTTTACAAAGAAAAGATCACATCAAGATTCTGTTCTTAGAAACACATTTAAAAATGACATTTTGATGGCTCCTTTTCTTCTGTTAGCATTTACCTTTATACCCTTCAAAACTGGAGGAGGAATGAGGGTAATTTTATCCTAATAAAAGAAGTTATTCTTTTCTTTAGTCTTTGTCTTGTGAACTATTAATACTATTTTAATAAATATTCTTTTAAGGATGTTGTTATGTAACAGTAACGTGTTTGAGAGTCGGAAAATAAAATATTTAATTTGAAGAAGTATATTTTAAAACATGTTAAGGTTAATGAAAAACAAACACAATATTTAGTAAATTCTACAATTTATTTGAGTCTTGCCGACCATGGTTTCGCCAACAACGGCATTTACAAGGCAGCTTAACAAAGACTAAGGAAAAATATAGAAACTAACATATTATTACTACAAAAGGAAGAACAGTTACTTAGCTAGGGTAGGGGGGGGGGGGTAAGAGCAAGGGAAACATGTGGTCATAGGAAGACAATGGTTTTAACAACGGTGAATTTGACAAAAATTCCACCTGATCATTAAGTACTAGTTTGGAGTACTTCAAAGAGTGTTTGAATAGTGTTGAAGCATTATTAGATCATACCAAAGTTGACCCTTGCACATCTATAGAATTGATTAATGTAATTAAAGTATGTCTCGATCAAAATTATTTTAAATTTCAAAACAAGGTTTTTGCTCAAATCGATGGTTTGGCAATGGGGTCTCCCCTATCTCCATTGCTAGCTGAGATTTTTATGGACAAATTTGAATCAACACTCTTTGACAGTAATAACCCATTTAACGCCAACATTAAATACTGGTATAGATATGTAGATGATGTTTTGTGTTTATTTGAAGGATCTGACCGCCAGCTTCAATTACTGTTTAATTATATGAATTCTATTAATGAGGCAATACAATTCACTATGGAAATCGGTTTACAAAATCAAATAAATTTTCTAGACCTCACTATAAAAATTGAAAATGGCAAGCATAGTTTCAGTATTTTTAGAAAACCTACGTTTACTGACAATATTATACATTCTACCTCACAACATCCTTTTAGTTACAAAATGGCCGCCTTCCATAGTATGTTGCATCGTCTCATTAACATTCCTATGTCTAATAACGATTATTGTACGGAATTAAATTGCATAAAACAAATTGCTTTTAATAATGATTATGATGTTAACCTCATAGAGAAAATTTTAAAAACTAAATTAAAAAATAAAGCTAAATCACTTATTTTTCCAACTGTAGAGTCTAATAAATTACAAAAATGGCGTAGAATTAACTATATTGGTAAGGTTAGCTATGCGGTTGGGAATGTATTAGAAAACGAAAATCATTGTAAACCAGCTTTTTATTGCAAAAACAATTTAGGAAAAATGTTACTAAATTGTAAAGATAAAATAGATAACATGCAAAAAAGTGGTGTTTATAAATTAACTTGTAATATCTGTAATGCAGTTTATGTAGGCCAAACAGGCCGTAGTTTTAAATGCAGGTTAATGGAACACGAAAGAAATTGGCGGTTGGGTCATAATGAATCTAGTTTTTCTAATCATTTAAAAACTCATGTAGTGTCTGATTTTTTGAATAATGTTAAGTTTGAAATTCTCCATGTTAATGTTAAAAGTAAGAAATTAAATTTATTAGAAATGTTAGAGATAAGGAGAATAATTTGTAAAGACTCCAAACTAGTACTTAATGATCAGGTGGAATTTTTGTCAAATTCACCGTTGTTAAAACCATTGTCTTCCTATGACCACATGTTTCCCTTGCTCTTACCCCCCCCCCTACCCTAGCTAAGTAACTGTTCTTCCTTTTGTAGTAATAATATGTTAGTTTCTATATATTTCCTTAGTCTTTGTTAAGCTGCCTTGTAAATGCCGTTGTTGGCGAAACCATGGTCGGCAAGACTCAAATAAATTGTAGAATTTACTAAATATTGTGTTTGTTTTTCATTAAAATGGAGTTCTACCAAGTACCATCGGTCAATAGTGTAAATCGTATGTTAAGGTTAGTTAAGAAATCCGCGCACAAAAACGAAGATACATCATTTACACTAAACTAGTACAAACGGAATTCATTGTCCATAATAATTGAAATATTAGCAGAAACAAAGACATAATTACTTTTAGAAAGCGGAAAAAATCATAGAAAAGTACGTATGAAGAACATAATTTACATATTAAACTATAATATTTATATTTAAAATAAACAAGAAAAATAACAATAAAAACAAAATAGATAAAAGAGGAAATATTTCACAAATCTATTCTTTCGTTATGTACAGAAAAATATTGACGTAACCTAAAAGTTTACATGTCACAACGCAGAAAGAACAACATCACACGTTGGTTGTGTCATTTCACCCTTTTGATCGTGTGAAAATGATTGATCTAACCGTAAGTGGTAACCAAACATATCTTTCCACTCAGCACCCATTACATTCTAGTCACGGAGTAATGTCACCCAACCTAATTGTCCGTCAATTTACCCAATCATTGGGTAATGTTACATACGAAAATCTTTTGTCAGTTTACCTTCCACTAAATACTTCAATGGGATGAAGGTTATGAGTTACAATTTATAGTGCATGCACAAGGCAGTACAAATTTGTCTATTAGGTATTGGAAGGATATTATCTTTGCCACTGTTAATATAAATTGTTCTATATACTGACCACGCTCTTTTCATTATCATAAAACAAAACACTAAAACCAACTGACCACTGTATATTTTCAGTGGTCCCTCCCACCATATCATCATAGACAGAATAAAATGTTATTCCAGAGAAATTAACTTCTCTCCTGAGTGGGATAAAAACAAAGACATTTCTCCATTAATCACGCAGCAAATATCTAAACACTACTTCATGTAAATACATTGGAAGCGTAAGATTTGTTCTACTATTAAATACTGACTGTGTCATTTAATCATTATAGTAACTTTATAGTCATACATATTATTTTGTGACTATAAATATTTTATAGAGTAGAAACATAATGAATTAGTAAAAATGTTTAATGTATTATTGTGGTTTAATCTTAGCTTTTCCATCACTTTTGTATATTATAAAAACTAATGCCCGACATTTTGCGAGTATAAATCAACTGTCTTTATCAAGTTATATACTAATTATATTTACTAGCAACAATTGCATAACTGTTTCATTTTATGACAGTTAAAATTTTAGAGTAATAGCTTAATCGCCAGATGGTAAATAAAATAGTAATCACCAGGGCATAGGTATTTCCTTCATTCTCAATTTATAAATACACAACACAAAATCAATAACATACACACGTGTTGATGGCATATATATTTATTTAGAGTTCAGTTGCAAACTCTGTGTTGGCCTAATATCATGCTACGTTATAAATAATGTTTTATACAGGGTAATTCACGAATAAATTGAAAAACGTTCAGGACTTGTTATACTTGTAAAATATAAAACAAATTCACGTAAACGTAAGTTCAAACATTTTTGTTTCCACACAATTCGCCATTTTGTTTTTTACGTAATACATAACATTGAAAATAGATAAAGTATTGATTTTATATTTGGTACACTGATTTTTATTTTACGGTTCACAAGTCCACCAAAAATAAAGACTTTATTTTGTAATTTTCAAAATGGTGTGCAAGTAAAATATGTAACTTTGATATAGCGATAACCGTTAACTTGACAGAAATTTATTTCACACGAAATATTTCTCCTTTATGAAAATACTAAACTTTATAAAACTAAAGTAAAACTTGATATTTTTTCTGTACCTTAAGTGATAAGCAGTTCAAGTAGCTCAAAGTTCATTCCAAGTTTATATTAAAAACCTTTTAATACTCTAAAATAGTTTTGGAATAGGGATCTTGGAATGAACTTTTATTTTTATTGTTTCTAACTTTAAAGTGCAACTAAATGCAATTACAAGAGTAACTTATGTTTATGAAACAAAGTGTTCCTTTTAAAAACAAATCCGTCAAAAAAAATTTTTTCTGGTATTTAGTATGTTGAAAGACTGCTGAGGTCTATAACAAAAACGGTTGAACTTGCTTTCATCGCTTTGGCTTGGTTTTTTTTTAATGGTACTTTTATTTTTTGATTAAATTACAGCAAGAACTTTTGAAACGAAAAGTATTATTGTCTGAACATAAAAAACAATACATAAGAGAGCACCTTACATTTATAGGTGAATGCAAGTTTGAATTACAATTGAGCGTGGGTGGTCTAGACTCTAGACAATTCAAAATCATAAGACAGGGAGCGCAGTCAAGAGCTAGATTATTTAAGAATTACTGCTTCCTAAATAACGATTTATTTGGGGTTGTAAATTAGTATCATATATATTTATTATTTTAATAATTAATTAATTACTAATAAATGACTTTCCCCAAAGAAGTAACATAGCTAAATCACTGTCTCATTGTTTTGTGTATCGGTGAACGGTAGACTCATCTCATTTCATCGAAATCCTTGTTACAGTAAAAATTACTTTTACCCTTGGAACAAATGTACGTTAAATTGACACTTTGCGTAGACAATCAAAGCTTGATTTTCTTACAAATTAAAACTAGAAGCTGAGAGATGAAAATGAGAATAATTTCGAAATAATAATCAAAAGTGGAACATTTTCTTGCCACTTCCAAACTCATATTTATGGTCTAGGTGTAACACCTCTAGTCTTGGTGTAACAATACAAGATGATTCGAAAAAATTGAGACTTAGCTATATCACTTTCTACCAGCAGAAAAAGGTAGATTCACCCCATTCCAACAAAATCCTCAAACTCTATTCCAGGTTAAAAGTAAGTGATTGCAATATCGGCATAGTACTTAGTTACAACAATTAGGTCAATTGTAAACTAAAAAAACTATAACTGGAACAGGCCAAGACGTACATTATTGAAATCAACCTGTGGGTTAAGTTAATCCAGGTTAAAAGTAATAGATTACAATACAGCTACTATGACATCCTAGAAATGAAAAATGAGCAATTAACGTGGGAAGACCTAAAGACACAATTCAAAAAAGCATTTGCACCAACACAGGAGAAGGAAATGATATTGATAAGATTAAATAATAGAGTACAATTACCCGGGGAATCCCTGATACAGTATAGGACCGATGTGGAGTTGTTGTGTGCAAAGTATGAACCCGACATGTGCGAGTTAAAAATTTGCAACCACATATTGAAAGGACTTAACCCAGCTATGTTGCAGCAGATAGCTATGTTAGATAATAGTACGCTGGAAAAGCTAAATTATAAGATGCTCACGGCAGAAAAAGCAACATACATGCTGCGGGAAAGGCTGGGAATTAATTCGGAAAATTAACAGAAAAAAAAGAAATGGGTGCAAAATCCGAATTGGCTATCATATTAGACCAGCTTAAAAATATGCATATACAGAATAGACAGGTCAGAGATGATCCAGGGAGACGAGAATACCAAGGCCGTAGACAAAGGTACTACGACAGAAATACAGAACCAGGACCAGGGAAAAACTATCAATACGCTAGGGAATATAAACCACACAACCCAGAACAGATGTACCACAGAAGACAACCCATGGAACGAGCATATAGAGCAGCGCCAGAGTGTTTTCGTTGTGGAGAGAGGGGCCATATCGCTAAATTTTGCCAAGCAAAAAACTAGGAAGGCCGGGATTGAACAACATTCATTCTGGACGGCCTAAAATATCTCGGAAAAATAAAACGGCGGAAAACGCATACGAAAAATGGTTACACAACAAAGTGGGACATAAATTGGCACAGCAGAGGCATGTACAGTTTATTAAGTGGTATTTCGACACGTGTGGAGATATGGTAAAAAATTATTCGCATAATAGGTTGCATAACAAACAACACATAATGGAATTTGATTACACTGAATATACAATGTACAAGGGACCTTGCAACGTTGGGCTGAAAATGCTGACGAATCCAAACGATGATAGCGCACACTCGGAACACACAATCAAATTACAAACACCAATTTGTAACATAAACACAAATTTAACTTCAACAATAAGAGGACACATAGGGGACAAACAAATAGATATTTTATTAGACACAGGTTGTAGTGTTTCATGTCTAAATGATACATACAAACATTTAACACAAAAAATAAAGCCAGACAACATTTGGTTGACATCTGCGAATACTACGAGACTGAATGTCACAGGCAAAGCAATTTTAGAGTTTCAGGTACAAAAACAGAAATACAAGCAAACAGTATATTTAGTGGAAGATTTGACCAGCGATTTGTTGGTGGGAAATGATTTCATGGCAGCAAATGATACTGTCATTAACTTCAAAACACAGACAGTTACTCTGGGGAAAAGCAAAATATCACTATTTCAAAATCACAACGCGGCAAACATAACAGAAGACGTGGTGCCCATTTACACACCACACGACATAACCATATCCCCAGGTTAGACCAAAAATATCGAAGGGCGAACAGAAAAATTATTAACAGAAGGAAAAAATATGAATTTCAGTGTAGGGATGACCTACTAATGAAGAAAGGGGTTCATGTATGTGCTAGTACAAATGACACACCCACACGCTTAACGATTGTGAACCCAACATCGCGAACAAAAACTTTGTTAACAAACACCAAGTTAGGGAAAGTAACCGTGACTGAAAAACAAAAACAAAAAACCCGCAAATTGATAAAATTCTCAAGTGCAGACTTCGAAGACCACAACCCTAAAAATGAACATCACATTAATTACCTGTCTCAAAATACGGAAACGAAAAACAGCAAAGACCTGACCGACCAAAAGGGAGACCGCATAGACATCAATAAAGAATTGACAAGCACAGAATACGAGGCAGCTAAGGCAATAATAAATAGGTATATACATTTGTTTGCGCGAGGGCCATACGATTTGCAAGAAGCCAATATGCCGCCATATTCAATATACATGAAGACAGACAAACCAGTAGATGTACCTCCATACAGGTTAAGCAATGTGGAAAGGATGGAATTAGACCGTCAGGTAGAGGAATTAAAGAAAACAGGGGTGATAGAAGATTCCCAGAGTGCATATGCGGCACCAGCATTTTTGGTAAAGAAACCGGGAGACCAATACCGCATGGTAGTGGACTACAGGAAATTAAACGAAAATATGGAGGCAGTTAAATTTCCATTACCCAGGGCAGAAACAATATTTGATACAATAGGGACGGCACAATACTTTTCATCAATGGATATTAATCAGGCATTTTTCCAACAGCCGATTGTGCCGGAGCATAGACCGTATACGGGGTTTGTGACTCACCGAGGCCTATATCAATACACGAGACTGCCTATGGGAATGAGAAATTCGTCCAATTCATTTCAACGGAGTATGAACCGCTTATTTTCAGGGTTGTTATATCAAGGAATGATAATTTATATAGACGACTTAGGAGCGTATGGAGGCACATTTAAAGAACAATTAGATAATCTAGAAAAAGTTTTTAAGCGTCTGGAAGCAGCTAAATTAAAACTCAAAATATCTACTGTAAGTGTCATTTTTTTTTACAAAAACATTGATGTACTTGGCCACAACATATCCAATCAGGGGATAAAACCATTGGAGAAAAACTTAAAAGCTAAAACCGAATTTCCCACTCCTACGCGAACGAAGGATGTGCGGAGCTTCTTAGGAGCGGCATCTTATTATAGAAAATTCAACCAAGGCTTTAGTGACATAGCTAAACCACTGACGGATTTGACAAAAAAAGAAAATGCGGGAAAAAAACATTCCAATGGTTAGGGCAGCATGAAAAAGCTTTCCAAAAACTAAAGATCTTATTAACAACGCCGCCAGTGCTAGCAAACTTCAACGAGAATTTGGAAATAGTAATATCATGCGATGCCAGTAGGACTGGAATAGGGGGATTGCTAATCCTGGTTAAAAGTAACCGGCATAGCCCTTGTCTTATTAATAAATTATTTACTATTTTTCTTATGTCTTTCTAATTTATTAAATAACCTAGTTGATGGCGCCGGTTCCACCTGGGGATAGTTATGATAATTTTATAAAGAAATATTTTTTTAGCACAACCCTAATGGTGGTGCTATGGAAATAAATTATGCCCAAATACAGCAACACACTACAAATTTTGATCAAAATTGACCCAAAAATAAAATACTTGTGTTAGAGGTAAAAACATCCTTGGAGTGCCACATTTTCAAAACCCATTCTTAGTACGCGTCTACAGAGCTAACCCAAACCATGTTAAAACTTTCATAGCTCCAGGCTTCTTGCATAAAGAGATATTTATTCATAAATTCTATTCTTATCTATAAATTCATAACTCTAGGCTTCTTGAATCCAGAGATATGCTTTAGGGGTAAAAAACACTCTTGTAGTGAAACATTTTTAAAACCCTTTCTTAGTACGTGTCTACAGAGCTAACCCAAACCTTGTTAGAAAATTTCATAGCTCAAGGCTTTTTGATCCAGATATATGCTTTAGGGGTAAAAAACTCTCTTGTAGTGAAACATTTTCAAAACCCTTTCTTAGTACGTGTCTACAGAGCTAACCCAAACCTTGTTAAAAATTTCATAGCTCAAGGCTTTTTGTTCCAGATATATGCTTTGGGGATAAAAACACTCTTGGAGTCGAGTATATTTAAAACTTTTTATTAGTACGTGTCTACAGACATACCCCAAACCATGGTAAAAAATTCATGACTCTGGGCTTCTTGAATCCATAGATATGCTTTTAGGGGTAAAAAACACCCTTGTAGAGTAAAATTTTCAAAACCTTTTCTTAATACTCATCTACAGAGCTAACCCAAACCTTGTAAAATGTTCATAGCTCCAGGCTTTTGATCCAGATATGTGCTTTAGGGGTAAAAACCATTCTTGGAGTCGAGTATTATCAAAACAAATTCTTAGTACGTGGCTAAAGACATACCCTAAACCATGTTAAAAATTCATAAATCTCGGCTTCTTGAATCCAGAGATATGCTTTAGGGGTAAAAACACCCTTGTAGTGAGACATTTTCAAAACCCTTTCTCAGTACGTGTCTACGGAACTATCCCAAACCATAGTAAAAAAATTCATAGCTCTTGGCTTCTTTAATTCAGAGTTATGGTATAACTCCGGTATTCCAACTTCCAGCAATTTAAATCATATTTGGATCGTTATATCTACAAACACAGTAAAATTCGATTACTTTTTATCATGTGTGTGTGTGTGTGCGTGCGAGCGTGCGTGCGTGCGTGCGCGCGTGTGTGTGTGTGTGCGTGCGAGCGTGCGTGCGTGCGTGCGCGCGTGTGTGTGTGTGTGTGTTTATGTGTCTTAGACACCTTACGGTACGGCCTCTAGCCCGTACCTTCTCCCCATCTACCAATTTGTCTCCCCAGACAGATGAATGGTAAATAATATGAAAACGTGTAGATGTTTTAATAATGTATTCTCTCTCAATATATATTAACAAAAGTATTACATTAAGTTTATAAAAGTTACATTAAAGAGTACTATAAAATAATAATTATAAATGACGATTATTTCTGTCCGCAAGCAGTCTCACATGTAAGGAGTGAACCCCACAATTTTAATTATCGTACGTTATTTATTACAAAATTTTAAATATTGTACGATATTTTACAGTATTCTATATCTCTGAAAATTCTATATTTCGTACATGAGAATAAACAGAATGGATCATATTGTAGGAAGAGTTGACAAGAGTCAACTACCCATGGTCGCTATTAGCTGTGACCACCAATCCATTACAATACTGTGGTCCCCTGATTATTATTTTTTTTAATTTTTTTTTTTTAACCTTACGGGTTTTTACACAGCGCCAGAGAGTCACACACACAAACTTACAACATTACAAAATATTTCCTATATTTACATCTCCGAAACATACACATGCACAAGTCACCATGACAGTCTGACTGTTTACAAAATAATAAGTCTTTAATATAAAACTTTTGACAGTTCAGTACACAACAACTATAACACTGGTCCGATGTAGTTGTAGATACAGTACCTGTGCCCGTTCTAGTCACAACAGTGGTGGTCGTAGATATGCTGTACAGATCCATTACCGTCATTCGTACGTTCCAATACCTGCACTTACAATGGCAAAAGCTGAATGCCTGGCACTTAACGCATATCTCTGGATTTAAGAAGCCCATAGTTATACATTTTTTAACATGGTTTGGGGTATGTCTGTAGACACGTTCTAAGAAAGGGTCTTGAAAATACTGGACTCCAAGGGTGTTTTTTACCCCTAAAGCACATATCAATAAAATTCGATCCAGGTTAAGACCATATACTTATTTCTTCAAAAAAGCTGTTGTAGCTAGTTTGACTATATTAATTTTCCTTACATAGTGTATCGGAAATCTGGATAATATCATATAAATACAGTATATCAATTGATGTTACCAACAAGGATTCCATATTGTCCCAATTTCAGGTAAAGTCTTTAAAAAAACAAAAAATATTATTTAGACATGTTAACTCATACGTAGTTTAGTTCTAAAAAGTTTATAATGAGGAAGTTTTACAAAGAAAAGGGCACATCAAGATTCTCTTCTTAGAAACACATTTAAAAATGGACATTTTGATGGCTCCTTTTCTTCTGTTAGCATTTACCTTTATACCCTTCAAAACTGGAGGAGGAATGAGGGTAATTTTATCCTAATAAAAGAAGTTATTCTTTTCTTTAGTCTTTGTCTTGTGAACTATTAATACTATTTTAATAAATATTCTTTTAAGGATGTTGTTATGTAACAGTAACGTGTTTGAGAGTCGGAAAATAAAATATTTAATTTGAAGAAGTATATTTTAAAACATGTTAAGGTTAGTTAAGAAATCTGCGCACAAAAACGAAGATACATCATTTACACTAAACTAGTACAAACGAAATTCATTGTCCATAATAATTGAAATATTAGCAGAAACAAAGACATAATTACTTTTAGAAAGCGGAAAAAAATCATTGAAAAGTACGTATGAAGCACATAATTTACATATTACACTATAATATTTATATTTAAAATAAACAAGAAAAATAACAATAAAAACAAAATTGATAAAAGAGGAAATATTTCACAAATCAATTCTTTCGTTA